>JFBX01000081.1:281843-303797 GCA_001563135.1 Colletotrichum simmondsii | reverse complement strand
AAAAAAAAAAAAAAAAAGAAAAGAAAAAAAAAACCTGATGACAATGTATCGGACTGCTTGGAGTACCGTAGGGTTGAATTCGGTCCTGTTGCTTTGACCTCAACCGATGCGCCCTCGGATCCATTGGACAGCTTCAGTCTGACGCGGCCCGATCTTGAAGGATGAGTTGCTGGACGGATTGCGACATGCGGGAAAGCGGATAGCTATCGATTCCAGTGCCGTCCGATTGCGAGTCCGACTATCGATTCCAAATGAATGATAGTCGTCTCTTGAGATGGGCCGGAGGATACCGCGATCTCCAGGTCTTACTACCACAGGCTTTTCCCTGAGGGAATATTACACTCTAAGTGCCTAGACATCATGCCGTCTTCCGAGTGAATATATTCATCAACGATGACATCAAACTCGAATCTTTGGGTCTAGACGTACAAAATGAAGTCAGACGGGACTGGCCGTCAAAGGAACGACTGAGGATATCGAATTGGCATTGGTGTGATTGCCTGTTCGGGCATTGAGCTCGTGCTTTGACTCGGGTGACCCTCGGACGTGTTCCTGGTGTGGGGGGCAAACATTGACTTTTGCCATGACAGGATTGAAACCCGGCGCATTCGGTTGCGGGGGTTTTTGAGGGTCGCATTCATGCCAGGGGAAGTTGCCGGCCGGGGGACCGAACACGAGGTGAATATTCATTTTGAAGTGGGTAATAAATACAAACATGAGATTGAGCCCACGGGCGCACCGAGCCGGACTCGATTGTGTGACTGAAATTGATGTAGAATGAGATCGTCTAGCATGTTCGGATAGATGAGAAGGCATCGTCCGTTGAGCATTTTGCTAGAGATGTGGAATAGCTCCTAATCTTCGCATTGCAGAAGAAGATTAGCTACAGTGAGTTTACCCAGCCACAATAGGTCAGTTTCCCCGGCCAAGGACAGTAGTTTTCCACAGCCCAAGGGAGCTGGATGTGATGAGGCATCCAATCATTTCAGAGAACGGACGAAACTTGTATGAGAAGGCATTGAATGACACGTACTCTGCTTGATACATGCAAGTAATGGGAAGCTGATGTGGGCTGAGCTGAGCCTGCATATGCTCTGCTATGCCTCGGGAATACCACTAGCGCACATGCCATACATGACAATAGGAAGAGAGCCATGGCAGGAGGCAATGCAGTATTCGTAAAATCAGATGCTTGAAGAGAGCCAAGTCAGATCTGGGAATCTGCACTGATGCAAGGTGCTGCAGATTGCCGAATAAGAAAGGAGGGTCGCCCAGACAAAGCCGACAGGGGCAGGGCAGAGACACTGGAGACACTGACACTTGACACGGCGACTCCCGCGGTCTGTTCATTGTTTCTATTCACAGAATCGACGTGTGAAAGAGGACATTGTTGAAATCTTTAAGTGGTGAATAATTCCCCGCCCCTCCCCTGACTCTGCACGAATTCTAAGGAAAAACAAACCAGTGACATACTGTCAAGTCTCGTGACGTCACGTACCCGTGATCCACAATTCAACCGGAGCACCGGTGACCGAACACGATCGCGGGGACCTTCCAGAAACGCAACATTCTTTTAACCTCAGCTGGAAGCTGCGACCACCTGGCTCCTGCCTCGGTACTACTAAAATAATTCACATCTTCGACTCGGATTGCCGACCAAATATTTTCAACAACCCACCCGTTGCTGCTACAATTCGCCACATTATCAACACCGTCAAGAGCACACGAGAGTCGGAAGAAGCTCCAGCGATTATCAGCCCTGGGCATATCGCCACTGTGAACAACCGTCATGGCGACCCGGCAGCCCCCAGGCCTCACTGCTGAGCAGACCAAGGCTCTGTTCAACATCCTCACCCATTCCGAGACCTACCGCGAGATCGAAGACTTTAAGAAGCCAGAAACCATTTCCGACTATGGCTACCCTTTTGCGCAGAGCTTCAAGCCCGACGAGGCCGTCACCTACGCCCCAGAGTCCTCAGCGCCCCTCCTACAGTCTCTCTTCACCAGATTCATCCTGAAGCTACCAGGCGTCTCCTCCTTTGTTCCCGAGTTTTGGAGCGTCCGAGTTCAGGGAATCCTCAAGAACTTTGCCGAGGCCGAGCTGTCCGAGAGCTACGAGAAGGGCGCGCTGGGTACTAGAAAGACCCTGGCGACCGCCTCGTCCACCGTCATCGAGACCGTTGCGCGTGGCATGATTGGTGGCGGACCCTACAGCAACCCCTCAACTCGGCTTAAGCAGTACGATCTGAACAGAGCGGAAGACCTGGCGCAGGCCTGGGATGATGCTATGCATGACCTCGTTTACGGGGACCTCTGCGACAGCTTACTTGACCACCTTGCCGAGACGGACGACTTTGAATCACACTCTCCAATGACCAAGGCGGCAAATGAGTACATCATTGTCCAGTGAGTATTGCTCTGTGCGAAGGAGGCTCGAGGAAGTTAGACTGACTCACGCAAACTTATAGCCTGGCTGGACTTGCCCACCAAGTGCTGGTTGTCTCACCCGAGGGCCAGTACCTCGTCAAGCTTATGGAGCAGGTTCACAAGATGGTGCCATACAACATGGTGCGGCAGACACTCAAGGTCGGCAATGCCGCAACAATGATTGCTGGCATGATGAAGATCTTCCTGGCCAAGCTCAGTGTCGGTTCGGTTTCGAACTGGTTCGGCATAACAAAGGATGCTGCAGATGGCATGAATCTTATGCAGAGGTTCGAATTCCTTGAGCTGAGGCACTCCTACCTAGACTGAAATCAAGACTAACAAAGCTCCAGGATCATCTCCGTCATCCTCGGCTGGGACTGCGCAGATTTCAAGAAGACGATCGACAGAATCGCCAAAGACAAGAACAGGCCAAGTAAAGGCGCTCTAGATGCCATCAAGGCCCACACTCAATCCCCTCCGACCGAACGCGAAGTGATCCGAGCCATGAGCGTGCAACAAGACAAGTCCATCATCGCCGTCATCCTCGAGACCGCAAGCCCCATCCTACTTTCCGACCTCAGCGAGGACGAGCACACAATGTGCCTAGAATACTACGCAGCACTGCTGGCTATGCGCGATCGGGAAGAAATCATCAGTATCCTCTGCAGGCAGAGCCCAGACTACCTCACCCAGGCAGTCCGTGAGGCGGTAGCCGGGATGGATCCCATCATCCGCGCCGTACACAACAAGGTTGACCTCTCAGACCACGTCAGGGACTACCACATGTTCCTCGACCAGCTGATCGCCTGCAGCAAACCAAAGAAGGGAAAGAACAAGGATGATACGGAGACCATGCCTACTGTGGAGGACTACGTCAAGCTATGCAAGGACAATAAGCATCTCTTGTACAAGTGGCTGCACGCTGTGGGCGGCAAATGCCCAGAAGTCATGGACCAGTTCAGGGCGTGGGCAAAGGACTCCCTGGTTGCGTTCCACAAGACTCAAAATGGCGGCGTGAGCATCGAGGAGCAGCTGGGGGACATCTTCAACCAGGTTCCCGATAACAGCAGAGCGGCCCTCCTTCCCATCATCGACGCTCACGCTGCATATCTACGGGACCTCGAACAACTGTCCTTGACGCGGATGCAGACCATCATCGAGGGCAACTCGACGAGTATGGCTGGCCCGGGTGTCTACTTGGTACGGTGGCAGAATTTGATGGATGATACCCTCATTACGCCTGTGAGGCCCGTCGGTCCGGTGCGGTTGGGCAAAGACGTCAAGGGGCTGGCGCCGACACAAGGCAAGCGGGGTTCTGCATCAAGCGATGCTGGCGAGATCATTGCGGCCGTCCGCGACATGAATCTGTCTTCTTTGCCCGAAGCGCCGGATGTGCAGGCGGTCATCCAAGCGCTGGGGCCTAGGTTCAAGCAGACGCTCACCATAGCATCCAGAGCCAATGGTCCTCCGACGAACGGCGCGGCCGACGGACACGCTTCGCCTATCTAAAGTTGGATGGACTGCCGACCAATATTATGACATGTTTCCTAGGATTTCTTTTTGGACTTGGGGGGTGGATGAGCATGGTATCACATGGTGACTACTACAGACGACTTGCATGAGGACATGGTTTGATGTCCTCTAGGAACTGGCCTGGCGTTTGGAAGGAATATGGATTGGTTTTGGCCTCGGACTAAGGCTGCATTGAACGGCAGGCGGGATACCTGCTGTAGAGCCGAGCATAGACATTCAACAGCGATGTCGTAAAGTAAACCGAGTATCGCAGTGCTCCGTGAGATTTGCAGGACTGGAAAGTATCTTCGACACATCAAGAGCTTTGACATATGCGGTCGAAGCTCGTTCCAGTCCTGAATAAAGGAATAAAGGTGTGAACACGTGTCCGCATCTCGCCGTTAGTCAAACTTGAACTTATCCATCAGTCTAAGACAACGTCGTTGCGCCAGCCTCTGGCATAGCCTCTCTTCCCACCCATGTTTCTCTTCGCACTTGTCGTCCACCCACAGACAATTGACAACGTACAGGCAGATCATCTTGGCAAAAACATTGCGGCAATCAACAGCGAGCAAATGTCAGCAAACAAGCATCCCGTCATTCCCAAGGCGCAGCGGCAAAAGTTTGCCGCCAGGCCATACCAAGTCAGGTAGCTCGGCGAGATCATCTTGCGTAGCTAACCGATTTCGCCCCAAGCTCATCCCTGTCTAGCGCCAAAGGGACGGAGCACGAGGGGATGTTTAGACGAATGACGCGACGTCAGCTCGCTTCAAATATCCCTCACTCATTTCGCTTTCGTCAAAACTTGCCCTAGTGTAGGTTGCCTCCCTGGTCGGGCCCGACTGGACTTTCCCTCCCTTTGGAGCTTGCCCGCCTCAACTTTCCCTGCCTTATTATCCCACATCCTCGTCTTAATTCTTTTTGATATTCCAGGACAACTCAAACAGTTCAGCTCAACACAGCATCAGAAGCTCGTCGTAATACTTCATACCTCTCTCGTTCGGCGAGATACTTCATCTCATAATGTCTACTACCACAACCACAACCCATCGTGCCCCAAGCACAGGCATCGACCTCGCCAACCTCTCCCCAAGCAACGCCAACGACCCAGAATCCCGCTCCTTCTCCTCCTCCGAGATCAACGACCCCTACAACCTTGGCACGCACATCAAATCCGACGCCGACATAGTCCAACTCAAATCTGCATACAACGCGAACAAGCCGCAAAACAACAGCAGTTCCACCCGCCGACGTCTCATCCACCACAGCTTCACCCGCGGCGGCGCCAAAGATGCAAAGCTCCAAGACTTTTACCGCGCCCAGAACGACAAGATCCGCTCGTATCTCAAGAGCGTGGACGATCACGAGCGCGAGGCGAAGGAGACGCAGGGTGACAATAACCTCAAGTATCAGATCGCGGTGAAGGGTAGCTTGGCTGCTAATGTTGTTCTCTCGGCGCTGCAGCTTTATGCTGCGATTACGTCTGGCTCGCTGTCGTTGTTTACCACGATGGCTGATTCTGTCTTTGATCCGCTGTCGGGTGTTTTGTTACTGCTTTCCCACCGCGCGGTGAAGAAGGTTGATACGCAAAAGTACCCCTCTGGCAAGTCCCGCATCTCTACCGCGGGAAATATCGTCTTCTCGTTCATCATGTTCTCCGTCTCGTTGGTGTTGATTGTCATGTCGGCGCGGGACTTGGCTGCTGGATCTGAGGAGGAGACGAACGAGTTTCACTTCACTTCCGTCATTGCCGTTGCCATTGCATTTGGGACAAAGTTTTGTCTGTGGCTGTACTGTTGGTCCATCAAGGATATTTACTCCCAGGTCGAGATTCTGTGGCGCGACCACCGCAACGATCTCTTCATCAACGGGTTCGGTATTTTTACCTTCTCGGCTGGCAGCAAGATTAAGTGGTGGATCGATCCCATGGGCGCCATTCTGTTATCATTCTTGATTGCGGGGTTGTGGTTGAGGACTGCGTATGAGGAGTTTCAGCTGTTGATTGGGGTGTCTGCTGAACCTGAGTTCTTGCAGCTCATTACTTACATCGGTAAGCTAGCCTCAACTCCTAGTGAACAAGATTTGAGGATGAGAACTGACCGAGGCATATGTTAGCTATGACTCATTCGCCCGAAGTTAAGCAGATCGATACCGTTCGCGCGTATCACAGCGGACCGCGATACATCGTTGAGATTGATGTTGTTATGGATCGCCATGAAAGGCTCGAGATCGCCCACGATGTCGCTGAGGCTCTTCAGATCAAGATTGAGAAGTTGCCTGGAGTAGAGAGAGCATTTGTCCACGTTGACTACGAGACCGATCATAAGCCTGTAAGCTTCTGTGTACCCTTGAGAAGCTCGTTGAGTAATTCCGCGATGTTCCATGTTTCCTTACTGACTTTGACAACTGAAGGAACATGACTTGAAAAAGGATCTTTGATATCTCAAAGACTGATACACAGCGCAACATTCGACAGCTATGGTAGCTGTAGGGTGAAGAGGGCAATGTCATGGGAATGAACAAAGTGTAATAGGCGCGTCGACTGTGCCATTCCCAGTAACCAATCATCACCTAATGAAGCGAGATATGGAAGACGAAACCCATTGTACGTTACGCAGCGGGCTCATAGAGCCGACAGAACGCCTGCAAGGGAGATACACGACGCAAAGCTAGGCAGCGTTTAGCATCGGTCAACCATATTGTGAACCACGGTCTCGTCACACATTGCGATACGTCAAACGTATCTACTACCCAAAGCATGCAACTAAGAGGATATCCTGAATACAGGTACTCATATAGGGCGGTGAAACAATACAATAATAATTATGAGTAATACAATAATATAGGTAGCCTCGACTTTGGAAAGTGACATCCCCCATCCTCCTGGCCACGAACCAAAAGTCCGGATACACTCGTTTCGGTATTTTTCAAAGTCCCATTACGAGTCTTCGAAGGTAACTCCCTTTCGCGTGTGGTCAGTAACGGAGATCTTCGGTACCTTTGAGCACAGGAGCTTCGCAAAAGACGGTAACGGTGGTTCCCAGTACGGATCATTCTCCCGGATAATCTGAGCACTATCAGCAAAAGCTCTCAACTTCGCAACTAAGTCGTCGCAGCCAATTCTCTGTCGTCTGTCACACACGAGAACCTCTGCCTCCAGAAGATCTAGAAAGTCTGTGATGAAGTTTGGGCCCTCGGTTTGCGACTTTTTACGCAATTCTTGAAACCACTAACATTGTCTCGATTAGTACATGAAGGTTTGCTTACTCCATCATCATTGCGAAATCAACCAGGCTCCAGGTACGGGCATGAAGACCTTGCCTCGAGCCTAGAATAAGGTAGTCTGTAAGTGGCCGAACGAGGTGGACTCACCGTGGTAACATTCTGTTTCAACTGAGTCTTGACCTCCCCATTGGCACAGAACTCCGCATGAAAGAATTTATCTTCTTTCCATTTCGGGACGTTATTCAAACCGTCCCAGTCCTGCTCTTCGGCGCGGAACTTCCCGTACGTTTCCACAGCTTCGTTTCCGGACACTACCCAAGTCAAGAATTCAGAGAAGACACAGCCCAGCGCCCAAATATCTGCTTTTCTGGAATTGAACCCTTCAGGATGCACAAATTCTGGCGCACTGTAAGTAGGTGCCGGATGTCGGCTGTCTGTATTGGCTCGCTGTAGACGCCACGTGCGAGACTTGCGCCCGTGGAAATTTGTGAGGCCAAAATCAGCAAGCTTCAGGATGCCAATATCTCCATGTGAAGTGTTGCTGTGGCAGTCGAATAACAATATATTTTCGGGCTTAATGTCTCCATGAATCCCATAAATACTTGTATCGAGGTCGGTTTCGGCATCTTCAGCTACCTGTGGCTGCTTCGCTCGCTCGAGGGCTTTCAGTCTCACCTTATGGATGCTTTGCAGGGCCTCCGCCAGTGCGTGGCATTGCTCAGCTACCCAACGTAGGAGCTCGTGCATCCGGGTTATGTCTCGCACCTCTGTCGGACACTTTTCCCAAAACTGATCCAAGTTGCCGCCCTCCGCCCAAGGGGACAAAAAGGAGTACTTTTCGCCAATTTTGAAAGTCGCACAAAGTTTAAGAATGTGATCTCCTGCATTCATCTTGGTGTAGGCTTTAAGCTCTTGCTCAAATTCAGACTGTGCCTCTTCAGGCTCAGTTTGCTTCAAAGTTTTGAGCGCGAACGCTTCATGATCATGCTGTTTCAATTGATGCAAAATTAGTGATCGGCGAAACTGCACACTAGTTGGGGAGGCATCTTTAGATAGGGGGGTACACACGAATGAGTGATGACTTTTGTGTATCTCAACTCTGCGGACTTCGGCAAAGCCTCCCTCCTCAACCTTCTCCTCCCCAATGAATGTCCATGGCATGATGACACTCTCATGAAGGTGAAATGTAGTCACTTCCTTGTGCTCGCCGAGACCAATGATGGGCGTAAGAATCATCCATTGAGAAGTATAAAAATCCCTCAATAGTGGAAGTTTCAGAGGGAGCTGCCTCCGAGGGAGTCTACTTTTTGAGCTGATTAGCTGGGTCGGAGAATTTGAATCGAGCCATTCGAAAGGTAGATGTTGGTCACGTATATCATCGCTCATGAACGCTGGTAACGCCTCGATTCTGCGGATCAAAACCAGGATGACGAAGATCCTTTGGCTGGTTTCACCTCCTCGGTGTGTACTCGCCTCAACGCCGCACACATAGTCAATGAGGTTGGTCAACTGCGAGTCGGGAAAATGTTGACGAAGCTCAGCGGTGACGCGAGCTCGACTACTGAATAATTGCAATTTGTCGACTGGGAGCCAAAACCTTGGCCTATGGTCATGATTAATTTTAGAATCTGTCTTGGTGGATTGCATGGCTTCGTGGATCTCTTCGTCCATGGGTTTGGCCGCTGTTGTATTGACCTCATTGTCTCCAACATCTGACTGCATTTGCAATTCTTCTTCAATGCTGCTCGGCCCATTGTCAGAGCTGAAACTGGCACCGATATGGCTGTGTAACCCAATATTTTGTTGCTCAGCTAAGATCGTCGAGGGCTTCTCTTCAACCAGGTTCATGCCGTATTGGTGGTTGCTTCTGCCCGAGGTGGCTGAGGGTTCCGATTGTTTGCTGGGCCGGTCAGGTGGGGATTCACCATCGGGATAGATATCGTCTAATTTCCGTTTTGGGCGGAAAGCCTGAAGGAAGTTCTTGAAACAATACCTCATTAGCCGCAGTCCTACTTACACGAAACGCCAATGACAGGAGAAATTTGATCGTGACTTACTTGTCCCAAGTCGGACGAAGGCATGCCGAGAGGCACTCAAATGGAGGCGGTAGTTGTGTTGCAAGGAAGACTTCTGACTGCTGTATTGCCTGTGACTTCAACTACCATTTGCCATGAAAGTTGCATTGATGTTGGCGACCAATATCTCCGGGAGACAAAGGAGGAAAGAGATTGGCGAGCAGGTTGCCGAGAGTGGGACAGAGCTGCCTTACGGGTAGTTACTGCCATTGTGACTTCGATATCAGGCCCTTAAATGGTCGGCTCGCGGTAGCACAAGACATTACTAAATGAATAGAAATCGGTCTTCTGGCGCTTGTGATTCACCAATAGACCAAGGGAGGGATCAAATGGAATGCAAGGGCGCTACACCATCCCACTTGCAATGCCTTCCTTGCATGCACTTTCTCAGCGTGGCGCACGAAATTCCCTTTGCGGTTACAATGGTGGCTTAGGAATGTGCTGGCTGCCCTCATGTTACCTTGTCAGACAGTTTTCTCAATCGCCTGGTTCGCAAATTTCTCACATAAGTACTGCGTGATAGCAGATCCCCGCTCGGCTGGGCCGCCCTTTTCCCAAACTTCTGCCCACTTCTTTTTCCACCACGTACCCTCTGCAAACTGGTTTGGAGATCGATACTGATAGCATGAACGCTACAAGAGTACAGACATCAGTAGCAACGGCGAGTCCTGGAATGCGCGACTGCCGCGACACCTTCACGACGAAGATTCCGGGTCGTTTCGTAAATCCCGCGAAGCTGGAGCGTTTCCTCGATCGGAAATTTGCCTCATACTACACCGTAGAGGTATGTGCTTCCTATGCTTAGATTTTCCCTCAACCACTGACAAGGGCTAGATGCGAAAAAACTTCTACAGCGTAACTACACCACGCCAATTGACAACGGAGGAGATAAAAAGACACTGCTGAAAGTCGAAGGCTGAGGTAGACTTCTGCCTCTTAATCGAGAATATATGGCGGGCACCAGCGGTGATTTCCATCTATGGATCGAGTTATATCTCTTATCTTGAGCGAACACACTATTAGAGCGAACAGTGGGCTGGTCCAGCTTCGAGTTTACTTCATCGCAAACTGCTTTCACGTCTATTGTGCTAGGAAGTGTACTTTATTAGACCGATAATCTTGAGAAAAAACGGTCGCTAATCGATTCCTTCGATTTCAAAGCAGATGCTTAGAGATCCTGTTGACCTCCACAATCACCAGTTTAAAGAAATCAAGACACTACATTTGTTTACCTATCATAATGAGACATTTGGTGACAAAAATCTGTTAACTAAAGATACGTTTCTCAATGCTCGAGCTCCCAAAGTAGATATTTCAGTGCAAAAGGTTTTCCATGAATCTAATGTTGTGTAGAATGAAGATGAGACCTTGGGACTAATTGCCAGCCATCAAATGAATCGATGATTGAATTTTCCGTACATATAGGCTAAAACCTTCTTCAGAAACGAATCACTTCCCACTATTCCTCCTACCGTGTTTTACTAGTATGGCCCCTCATTTTTGTTTTGATGGTCTCGAGTTCGGTCTATCCAGTTGTTAAGAGATCATAAATATGGTGTGCCTTTGAGTCAATGACTTGAGTGTGTAATGACTCACATCATTCAATTGTCTCGAAGTTTCGAAGCTCCACTGATTATCGGAGTACTATCTACTTGTCAGTACAGGTGAAAGATCGCGAGGATACAGAACACCTCACACACCCCGCCGATTGTAAAATGACCTTTCCCAACAATGCTCACAAGAGCCGCAGTCAGGAGATCTCCATCGCCATACTGGATCGGCAGAGTATGAGGATGCATGATGCGCTTTGAACTTGTCGGATCAGATTTCTTTGTCTTAATGAGACGTAAGGAATCCGCCGTGTGTAAGGTTGATAACCCATCCCCTCCTCACTGAATCCTGTTATTAAGTATGCCTACCTCGGAGCCTCGAATCTCGCAGGCTACACCGAAACCTCTCTATACCAATCAGGAAAGAGACAAACATCATGCAACTCTTTTGAAAGCAAGGCGAAATACAATGTATTGCCGCCTAAGTGATGCACATCATATGCAGGCTCACGTACGTTCGCGAATCTCCGGAGAGTGTTCTATCATAAATCATCAGGTATTCAGTTGGCTGAAAAAACGTGAAGCGAGAGCTGCATAATTGTGGCTACCATTTTTGCCTATTTGGAAGAAGAACCACACACATTGCTCAGAGCTGCATACAACTCACACCATCACAGTATGCACGACCTAGACACCGACTTTCCGGATGAGGCATCCTTCGAGCGGGGTAAGGCTTTCCACTACGTTGGCAAAATGATGGAATTCTCAGGAAACAACGATAGGCGCGCTTGAGCAGCCTCAGACGTGTAAAAGTAGTAACATCAGTGATGCTACCTTATAGAACAGCTCCGCTATTCAATGTTGTCTTCCAGGCTCTATAGGTTACCTTCCATCATCTAGTCCGGAAGACGAATTCCCAGTGCTCTGGAGCCTTGGACTGAAGGTGAAAGACATCGCCGATTATGCTTCTATCATAATCCAAAATCTCAACTTTTGCTTTTACTTTGCCGCTTTCCGACCACGATGTCTTGGTCATGCAGAAACCCAAGCATCTTTGTGAAAGACCTGGATTTACTCAAATTCAGCCCCAGACAGAGTCGGTTATTCACGATTGAACGCCAGGACGACGTGCGGAATTGTATCTAAAGATGAAATCCAAGTGATGAATGCTGACATATAGAAGACACCGGACCTCACGACTTCCTTCACCAACACTTCCGATGCCGAATGGGATCGATGGCTGGAGGCGGTGAGACACTTGATATTTTTGCCATAGCTTATGAGATACCATTCACTGACTGTGGGCTACTCCAAGGATCTGTCGTTGCAACGATGCTCAGAGTCGAGTCGAATCAATCTCATCTTAGGTAGTCGGGCCCACTTCCCTTGGGGCCATGACCCATCCGTCGTCACAAAGCTGCCATGGTCACAGAAGATTTTCTCCTGTATACAAAAGCGCTTTCTTGTCCATAGCGCAATTATTAGGGCAATGAACCGCAACACGAGCTGCCTGTTCTCTCACATGAACTTTGATTGGAAGATCGAGAGTACGCAAGAAAGATCATACGGTATGTGTAGTGGAATCTGAGAGATAAGCATAGTGTGATTGACCAAAACCAGTATACGTTTGCAGAACGGCGGCATCATGGCCAGGAGACATGGCCTTATCCGTTACCTTTCTCCCGGACACCCTTACCACAAACGCCGTTCTGTTCGGATGTGATTTTGACAAGCCTGACATGTACGAGAGCGGTGTGACCTTGGCCGATATCATCACATCTCGATTGAAAAATTCGGATACCCACGTGTTTCATCCAATGATGATACCAACAATCTTTGCCGATACGGAACGAGACAGGCAGATCGAACTCGTTCGTGAGAAGCTTGGGGAACTAGGACGTCGAATCGACGACATAACGCGCACCAAGATCGAAGTCAAAACCGCATTGAGCTTTCATGATGAGCCTGAAAGTCCAACAGGAAGCGAAAAGAGTTTCTTAAGATTTCGTCTTTTCCAAGGTCATCATTCACAGCGAAGCGCCACAGCATCGTCTAGTTCGTCTACTGAGAGTACAAATTCGGGGTCAAACCCGCCTGTCACTATGCCGGTCAAAGCAGAAATTCCCACTGCCAAGCTCTGGCAGCAGATAAGTCGCCTCAGAATTGGTCTTAGTAATTGGCGAAGACAGCTACTGAAAATGATTGCACACGTCGAAGATCTCAACCGTGTCGAGTTCGCACCCCAATGTGATTTCCCGAGGTACACGGAAAGCCAGCGCCTCCAGTTCTTCCAAGCAGGAGAAAGAATCAGGGACAGGCTACAAGAGCTTGTGGATGAATATGACGAGTACATCAGAGAGTGCACACACATCATGGATGGCTTTAGCCTAGCGACTCAGCTCGTAAGTTCACGGCAATCTGCAGCCAGTAGTAGGAATGGACTTTGGCTAAAACAAAAACCATACAGGAAATCAGCCAAATCAGTCGAAGCGATGCCAAAACAAACCAACAGATATCTCAGGTCAATTTGGATGTTGCTCAAATGACACGCCGTGATGGAAGTGTTATGAAGTCAATTGCCGTGCTAGGCATGATCTTCCTACCTGCTTCATTTGCAACGGTATGAGTTCCAGTTCTTGGAGGAACTCTCAACAAAGCTAACTAGTCGCCAGGCATTCTTTTCCACGGGTTTCTTTGATGTTTCTAAAGAGGGCGAGGGTGCAGCAGTCTCTAGTCTACTGTGGATATATATACTCGCTGCGCTGATGTTGACGCTGGGAACCATGGCCACCTTCTATGTTTGCATCTTGAAGGACAGAAAGAACAAGGTCAAATACGTCAGAAGTCCAGCAGTCTAGCTACTGGATGGAAATCTCATATCACTACGGCGTTATTTCCAACTCTATCTTTAATTGACACAGTAAGCTACCTTACGTGTGAAATTGAAATTGTCGGCTTACACTCATTCAGAAGAGTAGCATCATGTTTCTGGTTGGGTGATCGAGCTAAGACTTAGTTGGCAAGTAAGCTGACATCAGATCAAACCCATTGAGTAGCTCTGGACCTTTTCAAACAGCTCATGTGACAGAGTAATCAAACATTCATTAGTGCAGAAGCAAATGATTTGACGCATGTAGCGGCTAATCGGTAGCTTTGTACCCATGCCGGTTCAGCCGCAATCTGATGTGGTAGCTCGTACTCGACTGAAGACCCTTGTTGCCAATCACCCCACCATTTGCTGCAAAGACGAGGCATTTGGTGCTGCCTGCAACGTCGGATCAGGCTGCAGGATTGCTAGCGAGAATTGTTGCTCAGTTCTCCGCCCACGCGCTCAAAACATTTGCCCAACCGCAAAATTGTTTACAAAAGTAACAAAAGTACTATAGTCATCAAGACTGGCACGAATATTCCGTCTTCTTGACTGGTCTTGGGGGTATTCACGCCAGCATCAGCAATTGTGTCAGCACCAGTGCTTTTGGAGACACCGCCAGAATAGAGCTACCTGACGGAGCAAATTCCTTCGTCCGCCGCTGCTTCGTTACCCCCTCTCAAGTATTGTCTTCAAAGAGTCGCGCCACGATGAGGGAACAGGAAACCTCAGAATCGTCGGGCAAGAAACTCGCCAATGGAGACAGGTCCATGGATGAGATCTGGGCAGCCGCAGCCGAGCATTTCCGGGAGATATGCGGCGAGTCGCTTAATAAAGGCGAGTTGAAGAGCTTCGAAGACGTGCAGAGGCAGATTGAGAACAGCGGCAAAGTCAATACGAGCCCGAGTCCGGAAGACAGCTGGGAGACAGCTAAGAGTGTCGGCCTTAGTTCTCTCAAGTATCTCAAAATGCTCGTGGGAGCTGCTTCACAGGCCTCTTCATTTGTGAGTCTGGGTGAGTTCACTTTTGCCCGACTTGACCGCTGATGCAGCCAGATCCCGATTCCGGCCGTGGCAAGCAATATCACAGCCAGTGCGCTCTCATTCGTGTTCGACATCCCTCAGGCTATCAAAGGCTACAACGATGCCGTCGATCAAGTCTTCAGCGAAGTGTCGTCGGCGCTGTCTCAGTTCCAGATCTATCAGTCTATGGACAGCGTCGATCGCTTGCTGATCAACCAGATCAATCTGGTTCTCATACGCTTTGTTGAGGTTTGCGCTCATGTTGTCAAGCATCGCCAGGGCCGTAGACGTGACCGAGTCTTCCAACGGGTCAAGTCCATTTTCGACAGCGACACAGACTTGGCTGGTGCCATGGCAGCATTCAAAGGGGCTCTGCAGGGACAGCGCGATGTTGAAGGAACTGTCACGCTTGCGGTGGTTGTAGAAACGCAAAGAGCTACGCAAGAGACCCACAAGGGCGTCCAGTCTCTGACAGACGACGCTGACCGAACGAAGACACTGACCAAGATTCGCGATAATCTTGGCGTGCCGTCAACTGTTCGGCTCGACACCAACACCACGCAGACAGTTACCACCATCTCGGACAAATGCTTCAACGGCACAGGTTCGTGGATCTGGACTCATGAAGCGTACACCTCATGGACAGCATCAAACGATAAAGATGTATTGGTTGTGTCCGGTCCAGAATCATCCGGAAAGACATCTGTCACTGCTCTCATCACCAAACGCCTCGAAGAGCAAAAGGGGCGCACCTATGTTGCCCACTACTTCTTCCCAGTCAGCACGAAGAAGTCCGAAAATGACAAAAACCCCGTACAGACAGCGTTGAAGTACATGGCTTTCCAAATTGCTCGCGTCGATGCCACGGTACGAAAGGCCTTGAACAAGGCGTGTGACGCTGGGCCTGCCGCATTCCGTCGCTCATCGAGCATCGAGAACTTGGAGAAGCTGTGGTCAGATCTCAAGATTGGAGCACCTGGATCAGGAGCTACATACTACCTGGTGTTCGATGGAATCGAGAATCTTCATCAAGATCAGTTGAAGATGCTCCTCGAGTTTGTCTTCGGTTCTCGGTCGAAAGAGAAGCCGACTCGGCGAGTGCGCATCTTGGTGAGCGGCACAGACGCCAAGCTGAAGACTGCGTACCAACCAAACTTCGACGATGCGTTGAAAATTCAAATGGAGAAGGAGAACGAACAGGATATGCGGCTCGTCATCATTGAGTCTTTGAACAAGCAGGGTGTGCTTCCAAACGCCGGAACCAATTCGCAGCAGCAGAAGGCTAGAGACAAAATTCTTGAGAAGCTTCCACAGAATGTGAACGGAAGATACTCAACATTCCAGCCTCAGCTAGACGGTGTCATACGTCTTTTGAGTACACGTATGGCTACTGTTGAAGAGTTGGACCGCATGCTTGATCAGTCAATGAGCAGTTTCGAGGCGGCGATCAACGATCTCCAGCGGTCATTGACAGCTGATGAAATTATTGAGCTAAACGAAATGCTCAAATGGGCCTTGTATAGCCACTATTATCTTACCCTGGAGCAACTTGAGTCTGCCATGGTAAGCACCCTATGGTATGCTCTTGACTGTGCAGAGACTGACATCAAGTGCAATAAAGAGGCTGTTTTCAGGCATAGAATCTCTTACATCTCTCGAGTACGTCATCAGAAACAAGTACTCGGCTGTATTGATGATCGAAGATGGCAGTGTCTTTCCTCAAGACGGTGTTGTGGAGTACTTGCAGAAGCAGAGAGAACTTTCGAACCGCTCGGTCAACTCCAAAGACCGCCCTACGATCAGCATGACCATCACTATCAACAACGTCGACCAGGAGCTTTGTGGGCACTTTCTCTGGGATCTGGCGGATATGGCGATCCGGGACAAGTTCAAATTCGATTTCAACAACTCAAATGCTTTGCACAACAGCAGTCAACGTATTATCTCCGTGGACGAGTTTGAAGCCAACCAAACGATTGTGACCCGAGCCTTCAATTACCTGAAGGGCAATCCCCAGGAGGAGACGAAAACCATTGGAGAGTACCTCGTCTGTTGGCTTCCTTACCACCTAGGTCAACTTCGACAACTCGAAGACGAGGGGAAGGGAGAACTAACAACAAATGAAAGGGCCGAGATTGGAAGTAATTTGTATAACATTTTCAAAGACGACGCGGTCTTCAAACGGCACAGAGCATCTCTCGGAGAGGTCTATTGGTGGGCAGACGAGATGACAGACGTTCAGAAGTGGTTAACTGATCCAACTGTCGTTCGGAAGCTCGATAAGCCATGGCGTGCCAAGATGGAGCGTGCACGATATCCCCCAAGAGGATATCTTAAAGAGTTCGTTCATATGGTGGTACGAGGGTTCCTGAGAGAAAGGAGCTGGAATGTACCAAGCGCTTGCCGTTGGCTGAAGGAGTTCATGGCCGCGGTAAGCTTTCCTAAGAAACGTCGCATGAAGCCTTTGAGCATGGGGTGCTGACAAGAGTACTGAACAGGACAAGGACAAGATTGAGAAGCTTCCAGATGCTCCAAACCCTGATGGAGATGACGCGAATCAAGAGGGCTCATCGTCTCCATCCTCATCCGCTGGCTCTAGCGACGAGATAGATTGGGACGTTGCCAGCAAATGGTGCCAAGACATTCTCGGACTGTCAGACGCAGACCTTGATTCACTTTGGTATGAAAGACTCGCTGAGGCATCATCTTGGGTGGGGAATAATCCCGATCAAGCTCTGTCGCTTTATCAGAAAGCCGCTCAACTTGAAAACCCGAGCTGGCGATGTTACCACGGCCTAGGTATGACGTACTATAATCGGGAGCAGTTGGAGCAGGCCATCGAACAAGTCGAGCTTGCTCTGAAGGAAGCCGAATCGGAGAAGACTACGCCAAAGCCAGATTCAAAGGAGATCGTCGGGTTGCACTTGTTGCTGGGCAGGTACAACTATGAGACGCAGAAGATGGCCACTGCGGCAAAGCACTACTTGGTAGCGTCTCAAAGCGAGGACACTGAACAGGCAATCGCCGGACAACTGGGACTTCTGAAGGCAAAACTCATGTCCCCAGATGTCACCGAGGCTGCACAATTGCTGAAGACCATGATCGCTGCAGAAAGCGGCGAAAGTAGGATGATTGAAATCCTGAAGAAGATAGCGAGAGACTTTGAGCACGACATTCTCGCTTCAAGCATGTTCAAAACTACGAAAAGCGATCCAGAGCTTCTGAAGAAGATGGTTCACACAATGTACGCCGCCACGCAGAAGTCCACCGCGCAAGAAGAACGCCACACCGAGTCTTCTAATTTAGATGCGCAATACGAGGAAGAGGAAGCCCGAGGAGTGCTCCTCTTCGACCTCGGCCTCGCAGCGTATAAGTTCGGAATCACACTGGATGAAAAAGAGCCCGTGAGCGAAGCCCTACGTCTTTGGACTGAGAGCCGAGACCAACTCGCCAACGTGGGTGGCCGCAACGCCTACGTTGCGCGGTCTAACGCCACCTCGGCTCTTGCGAACCACTACTTCTCGAACCAAGGAAAGGGGAAAGACGAAGAAAGTCTCGAAGCATTGGCCAAGCTCGTCCAAGAGGAATCAAACAATTTCGATGACTCTTTAACGGCACTCCTAGCCGCACTCCATGCGTTACGTGGAGAGAAGGATAAGGCCAGATCAGTGCTCAGGCCTCGGGTAGTACAGGCTCTTCAGATACTTTCTGATGAGATGCCCGATAATGATAACTATGGCTTCTTCCTCCTCCAGCAGGTGTTGAAGAGCTATCGACAAGAAGACTTCAAGGGTGTGTTCATCGCCCATTCCTTGCGGGGCCAGCCAGATCTTGTGACGGGCGGTCTGAACTTTACAGCCGAGGATATCAAAGATGAAGTTACAGACAAAGAAAAGGTTCTCGAAGTTCTTACGGTACTAGCGAAGGGAACTACCCAGCTCGTGAGAACTCAAGTGCCAGATAGTGCGTCACAGCTAGAGCGCATCCAGGCCGCCAAAGCACACATTGACTCACTCGCCCTCGCGAGTCAATTGGACCCCGCCTCTGAAGATGACACAAGTCATGAAGACAAGCCAACTATTCCAGACAATACTGGTTCTCCAACTAATGTTGCACATCGCCTACTCCAGTCGCGCATCTCGGACTTGCTGAAGCAGCACACACCTACGGTTGAAGTTGAGACGCAGTGGTTCTGCGATGGTTATACCTCGGATGGCAAAAAGTGCGAGAAGAGAGGTGATTTTGAACAGGAGTTTCACCAATGCGTCTACTGCTTGGATAAGGACTTTTGCAGAGAATGCCTGGCGCGATTACGTGACCCCGAATCCGACGTGATTACGGTTTGCAGTGAAAAGCATCAATGGCTTCGGAGACCACGACAGGGGGAGGATGTTTGTGTTGGTACGGCAGCGAAGACTGTTCCTGTGCCATTGGGCGTGGAACCAGTTGACGATGATGCCAACGTTTTACGAGCTCGGTATGCCAAGGATGGTGGGCAGATGATCTCAGTTGAGGAGTGGAAGGAGAGTTTGGCAAGAGAATTCGAGATCCCAATGGACGAGATCAACAGTGGTGTGGCTGCGTTGAATGCGCCGGAGGGCGAGAGCAAGAGTACCACCTAACGAGAATATATGCATCATGTGTAGTTAGTTGGTCAACATAACTCAGCCGTCAACTACAATGTACCGCGGTCAATCGCACTGCTGAGTTACTGCGCGTCATCCTCTTTGAGAGCTTTGCCAGGATTCCAGTATAGCATATGGCCAAAAGGAGGTTGAGAGAGAGACTCGGAGTCAACGCAATCAGTCTCAGTGTGCTTGTACTGTCCAAGGGGCCATAGCTGCTGGTTTGAGTTTGAGTGACGCGGATGACGACGAACACATCCACATCGTGGGCAGCAGATTGGCGTGGATGTGCACGGTTGAGAGAGAAGCTCCTACGTCGCCATGACAGGTGTAGGTTCCTGATGCTGACATTGTATCTCATCGAGAGTCTCGGCTCCTCAACTCACCTACGCGACTTCAGAACTTGCTCTGTTGCAAATAACTTTTCTGTCATATCGATAGCTGAGGATGGAAATGAGGCCTGCAGGGAACTTGACGGAGCGTTGTTTCAAATAGAGACTGGGAACACCAGCACTTGGACCATTCCCTTTTCCAACCAACTCAGGAGAATAACGACAGACTTCAGTGAGGGAAACTTGGCCTCGGAATGAAGGTTTTTTGATAATTCAAGTGTGTTTTATGCATCGACCATCAGTCCCATAGTTATTGTTAATCGTTCACCCGAAGTTCAATATCCACAACATCTCAAAGATAAGCGGCGGCCCTGGCTTATTTCAAACAAACCGCTGTGCGTCTACCATAGTTCTAAGCCCATTAACGTTCAACAGACCCCACCAACACCAGCTCCAATCGTACGAATTGCGTCAACCCAATAAATGACCCGTCCCTGAAATTTGACAGGCGCCGCATCTGCCGTGCCGATGTGCGCTCGCGTCCGGGATCCCTTCGGGTTGCCCCCAGTCCAGCCCCTTTCATCGGGCTGGGCCATCAGATGACACACTGACAGCTACCGCCAACAACGCTGCTATTCCCTGTCAAAATCATTGATCCGCAACTGGGCTAGCCGTGCCGAGGCGCTGCTGAAATGAACCAAGCAATGATATGTCGGAGCAAGATCGAAAGGGGACGGCATGCCGCTGTGGAATAGTCGCTGGCTCGAAAACAAAACGATCGGCCCAGCCGCCAATCTTCGATGCATCTGTAACTTGTCGGTCGTTACCAAATCGAAACCATGATGAAAGCTCTCTTCCTCACGGCATTGGCTGCTGGCTCAGCTGGTAGGTTGCCTTATTGAACCCTCCCCTTGCACCAGGGAATACGACCCCTAACCAACATCTGTTTTCACAGCCGCGGCGAACCTCAAGTACCATGGAATCGACTGGTCGTCCACCATCGTGGAGGAGCGTGACAAGGGCGTCACCTACAAGAACGCCCAAGGCGTCGCGAAACCCCTGGAGGAGATTCTCGTCGACGCCGGCGTGAACATGGTCCGCCAGCGAGTCTGGACCGTCGAAGGCGACTACGGCATCTCGTACAACCTCGAGCTCGCCAAGAGGGCCAACGCATCGGGGCTCATGTTCGGTCTCAACCTGCACTACAGCGACAGCTTCACGAACCCGGGTCTTCAGGACATCCCGACCGGCTGGCCCACGGCCATTGACGCCCTCGAGGCCCAGGTCACCAACTACACCGCCGAGGTGTGCGCGGCGTTCGCCGCCGCCGGGCTTTACCCCGAGATGATCACCATCGGCAACGAGATTGACGGAGGTATCCTCTGGCCTACCGGCAAGTACGATCAGCCTGAGAACCTCGCCCGCCTGCTGCACGCTGGCTCAGCCGCCATTCGCGCCTCTGCTTTGGGTTCGACTACGAAGATTGTCACGCACCTTGCCCACGGCTACGACGCCGACCTGCAGGACTGGTACTACGACATGCTCGTCAAGACCGGCAAGTTCCTTACCGCCGACTGGGACGTCATCGCGGTGTCCTTCTACCCCTTCTGGAGCTCGAAGGCGACATTCTCTGCCCTCGAGACAGCTCTCAGTGGCCTCGCGACGCAGTACAGCAAGGAAGTTCAGGTTGTCGAGACGAACTGGCCGACCAAGTGCACGTCGCCCGATTACACGTTCCCCTCGGACCAGCTTAGCATTCCGCTGAGCACGGCAGGCCAGACGGAGTACATCACGATGGTCGCGGATACCCTGAAGAAGATTCCCTCTGCCACCGGTCTTAACTACTGGGAGGCCGCATGGATTTCCAACGCCGTCCTGGGTTCTTCTTGCGAGAGCAACGTCATGTTTGATGGTACTGGAAAGGCTTACGATAGTCTTGCTGTTTTCGGCACCATTTGAGATGGTCGTCTCGTGTTATTCCTCTTCGATAGAGAAATATCGCATATTCATGTACATATTTCTTCGAAGTAATCCTATTCATCCGATAGAGATCGACTACTTCAGTACATAACTTAGTCTTGATCGCACTGTCGAGTGCATGCTATCTCAAGTAGTTTGCTGGAGGAATTCGGCGAGCATCACATCTCACGCAATGATGGAGCTTGTCATATGATTTCTCCCGCCACGACAAGGAACGTCCCGTCAAATTTCATTAACGACACGGAGCGAATCGAGACTGTTTGCTTCAAAATGAGAAAAGTCAACTCATTGAATCTCATATCCAGAATCACGTGATGCCTTATTAGATAGGAAGATG
>JFBX01000081.1:185766-281833 GCA_001563135.1 Colletotrichum simmondsii | reverse complement strand
CCCCATCTTGACATCCCTGTGAGGAATGCCTCCCCTAATCCGCCGAGAAAGTATGTACAGAGAAGAGGAATTACGACCCAGAAAGCCTAGGTAGAACAGTTCGCTGCTTAAACACCCACGCAGACGTAGGTCTTGGCCCACATGCTTTGACAGGTCGCGCCCACGCCCGTGTTCCACTTGACAAAGTTGGCGAGAGTGATGCCGTTGTAGCTGATGATCTGGTCACACGTGTTGCCCTCGGACACATAGTGAAACTTCTTGCAGTTAGTCACCATCCCCGGCTGCGTGGGCTGGGGCGTAGTGACGCCGTTGCCGGGGGCCGTGGTGGAGACCGGAGGCTTCGTCGTGGTGGTCGGCGGCGTCGTGGCGCCCCCGATGACGCCGACACACACGTTCACCTCGGCCCACATGCCACTACAGTCGGCGCCCACGCCCGTGTTCCACTTGGCGAAGTCGGCGAGGCTGATGCCGTTGTAGCTGAGGACCTGGCTGCAGGTGACGCCCTGGGCAATCCAGTGGAACTTGTTGCAGTTGGTCACCATGCCCGGCTGCGTCGGCTGCGGCGTCTGGATGCCGTTGCCCGGGGTCGTGGTGGTTGTAGTCACGGGTTTGCTGGTGGTTGTCGGCGGCGTCGTGGGCGTGGTTCCGCCGATGACGCCGACGCAGACGTTGACTTCGGCCCACATGCCCGTACATTCGGCGCCGACGTTGGGGTTCCACTTGGCAAAGTCGGCGAGACTGATGTTCGAGTCGCTGAGGACCTTGCTGCAGGTGACTCCGGACGCGACAAAGTAGAACTTGTTGCAGTTGGACACCATGCCGGGTTGAATCGGTGTAGGAGTGGTCACGCCATTCCCGGGAGTCGTTGTGGTAGTGGAGGCTCTGGTGGTGGTTGTCAACGTCGTAGGAACACCGGGAGCGGTAGTGGAGGGGGGCGCGGGCGCCGCTCCCCAATTTTGCTCGATGCAGTACGAGTTGCCTGTGATGAAGGTACAGGAGGTAGACAAGATGGGGTTCTGATGAGGATGAGTGTTAGCAATCTTCGAGTGGCATTGATTTCCAAGAAAGTTCGACTTGGTTTGATCGACATAATTCTATCTTGGTACATGATGCTAGATTGTAGGGAGTAGACTTACGTATGCAACAAGCTGAGCCTGAGTGATCCCATAAGTGGCAGTCACTCGTTCGCAGGTATCAGATGCGCCGGCGACAAACCACCAGGTGCAGTCCGTGATGGTGCCCGGATCCGCGGTCGAGGGTGGTGGCTCGGCCCACTGAGCGACAGCGCCGAGGCACAGGAGCTGCGCAACAAGGCTTGACTGGAGCATGAACTTCATCTTGGAAACAGGAAGTTTGCTGTCTGGTAGGAGTTTGCTTAGTCAAGTCTACTTGATCGTTAGGCTGATGACAAGGGGAAGCTCAATGGATGTAAGATAGACCATGATACGACATATAAATATACAGCATCATGATAGTAAACTAATCCGGTTCGTCTTGTTCAACCAAAAGTTCCCAAAGTCTGGACACCCATGCAAGACTCGACTCAGCGAACGTGACATGATTGCGGTCAATCCTGTGAGGCTCGTACCGCATAGAACTAAACGAACCCGACCAAGACTGCAATTTCCGACTCCTCTCCGGCCAAGGCACAAAGCTGACTTCATCTCCGCGACGGCGTGAGATTTCTGTATCTAGCCAGTAAGCGTTGTATTAGGAGCCACAACTTCTAGACAGTTGATCTATAGGATTCTCGCCTACATGCATATATTGGTGGCGACTCAGGGCAGCCGAGGGTCGTCCCGAGGCGAGTTCAGGCTGAAAAGACATTTTGTTGAATACGTTGCATTGCCAAGATAGACTATTTTGGTGGCCATGCGAGGGGTGCTCATGGTTGCATTAGGCTTCCTCTGCCAAGAGACAGGGATTCATGCACGTAACCGAGGGACCCATCGAACCTGGTGAATACTGGAGTCTCTAGAGTGAAGGAAATCAGACGTAACTAAGAGACTCTCAATGTATCAACTGATACGGGCCAGAAACGAGCGATGAGATCGCCGAATGGGGTACATTTCACACGCACCAAGTGGGCTCGAATCAAGGCTTCTGGATATCTCATACCAAATCCAAGATCACGGAAAGCAGATTCTAACAGATTCAAGGCCAAGATATCTTGATTACACAGATATATAAATATGAAGCTAACGAGTGTCGTGAAATGTAAAGAGAAACAGCATTGTGCGGGAGGATCACCTCTTTCCTGTCAGGTAGCATAAAATATAACAGCACCAAAAGCTGAAAAGACGGAAGGCTGCCCTAATCTAACTCATGTGGTTCAGTTCAGAGAGTCTGGTCAAAGTCTCTGACTGGGTGAAGACAGTACCAAAGCCCAACACGCAAGTACTGCGAGCAGCTTTCGGCATTGCGCAAGGAGGGGTTAGCCTTCAGGAACAGGTTGATAGTCACAGCGTTGCCAGCAATGATTGTCGAGCAAGTCGCACCCTCCTGGGCTTGGACATATTGACCACAAAGATCCGTGGTACCCTGAGCGACTGTGCCAGTAGTAGGGGGATCAACCCTGGTGTCAGCGTAGCCGTCGCCGGAACCACCGGGGCCCCCGATGCCTCCGTTGCCCGTGTCAGTTCCGTTTCCGGAATCAGGGCCACCGTCGGGAAGCCCACCGGGCGCGCTGACACAGATAATGTTGCCCCAGTACGGAGGCGAGGTCTTGGAAGACCAGACGTTGGAGCACCGGTCGTTCAGGCCACCGTTCCACTTGATGATGTTCTGCCATGTGGTCGCCTGGTCCACCCCGATAGCGACGCAGTCGTCCTTCTCCTTGACCTCATACGTGGTTTCGCAAGTCAGGGGGAGACAGAGCTCCAAGCCGGTCTCAGGAGCGTCGCAGTCTAGGAGGCTTGGGTTGATGTAGTAGAGACTTGCTGCAGACTAAAGTCGAAAGGCTCGTTAGCATCACGCTGTTGCTCATCGTCACCATTTCGTCTCGCCATGTTGCACTTACGATGGACTTCGCCTTTGCAATGCTGTTGCACGTGTCGCCGTTTTGAACAGTGTATTTGACTCCCGTCACGCAGCTATCTGGCACAGTACCATTGGGGCTTATGACGGGTGGTTGGGGCTCTGTAGGCGTAGTAGCCCCTCCACAGTCTGGAACAGGGTCTTGGTCAGATGCTGGTAGAGAATGTGAATCGTAAGCTGGGCTTGGGCACTTACTTTCGTTGATGTAAAGCAGCCTCTCAGCGTGCAAGCTATCATAGGCGGAATAGGGCGACCGCTGCATGAGCCGGAGCTTCTCTCCGTAACAGAAGGAGCACAGCTGATCCTTGGGCATATCAGCGAGGTCCTCGACATCATCAAAAGCCTCGATCTTAGCTGCGGCATATTGTGTTAGCAGAAATTCTGGCAGCGCATTGGAAGTTCTCAAAGGCTGTTTTGCCCTCTAACTCACCATTGCAGTATGCGCCGTCGGTATCCTTCAAGCAAGTCTCGTTCCATCCAGAGGTGACGGAGTCGATGAGGGACAGCACCGGATATCCCTGAAACAGCTCGGGCGTGGAGGCGCAAGAGCCCGCGATGCGCCGACGAGCCGTGGACAAGGCAGTCGAACAAGTGGCAGAGCAGACCGTGTCCGTGAAGGCCTTGTCTCCGGGCGTCCCGTGGTACACCTTTTCGCCGAGGTTGCGGACGTAGACATCGCAGTTGATCGTCTGGTAGAGGACCGACTCGCAGGCGGAAGTGAGACCAAAGCCAGAGAGGGTGCCTTGAGCGGCGAGCTGGAAGCCAGTGGCAGTCTGTCTTTGCGCGAGGGACTGGGGGACACCTCTGGACTCAACAGCAACAGAGCTCAGGCATAGGGCGAAGAGGGCGCTCGCGAGGCGACGTGAGTTTGAGAAAGACATGACGTCTTGCTGGTGTTGTAACGAGTGACTGTGGGTAGAGACTGGAGTGGATGATGAAAGGACGAGAAGGCCGAACGGCTCTGATCTGGATACGAGAAGACCAAGATCAAGTCTTCACTTCAGACCGCGAGTTGCCAACCATACCGCTGACGATATGACTGCAGGTGATTTCAATTGCTCCCTTTCCCCACTCATGTAGTATGATTTTGCGATGCCTAATTTTGTCATCTCTTGTTTCGCCGGCCGGGTCAGGCTTCTATCCAGAGTCCGAGAAGTTGTAAGTGCCGAGGAGGCTGGACCATCAGTCCCTTGGCGAAGCGCCCTTGGCAAATTGGACTCCTGAAGTCTGCATGGTAAGACAAGAGGCAATTTTGTGCCTGAAAGCGGCAGGTAAATGTTGAAAATTGAGCTCTCGTGATAGAGAGACGATGGTGCCTGCTTGGCGATTCAGCGAGAATGCAAGGAATCGCTTGCAGGATCGTCCCGTGGGACGGCCAGGGCCGCATCGGAAGTGGATGCGGACAGGGATGGGTAACCGGGGACCCGTTACTTTGTGCTTATGCATATTTCTAATTACCATTTCCGTCTCCGCAATTATCGGTCTTATTCTTGATCGAATGGTGAACGCGAGACCGGGTTGATGGTCCTTCGGAACCAAATCACCTTGTAGACTGCAACGTTGTCAGCCCTAGGGCCGCTTTGGGTATCCGAGAGAGACATGTCGGCGGAGTCGACAGCAAGGGACTCTCGGAGCCCTCTCCCCATGCGTACATGATCTTCCATTGAGGCAATTTGAACCTGCTTTTCTGCCCCCAAGAGGCAGAGGCAGCAAGACGCGGGGGTCAGGGGCCAGGGACTAGATGTCAAATTGCCTCGGGCCTGCGATTTAACAGCTCTTGGCTCTCAACCCCGAGTTTTGCCTATGAGATTTGACATGCAACGAGGTGATGGGTCGACTATGGCATCAAAGAGCTTGGTTCGATAGATATCTAAAGTCTGATCGATGCGCAACTAAACCCGCCATACTTTGGTCTAGTAGGTTATTCTATACTGACACTTCTGACATTGCTTATAGCTTGGCTCCTTCATTATGGCCAAATTTCTGCTCATTCTCTTTTCTTTTGTCTCGTTCTTGCAGCTGTCTCTTCAGCAAGCCCCTGAATGTAGCGCCACACAGCTGTGCCCCATAGGATGCTGTTCCAAGTACGGAGTCTGTGGTACGGGCCCTGATTATTGCGGGTAAGTGGGAGCCTTTTGCTGCTGGTAGAAAGCTTGCAGACGCTTTGTGAACGCAGTGACTGATGTAATTGGCGCTGTCTAGTACGGATTGTGTCAGTACATGCGACTTCAAGGCAGACTGCAACCCAGGATGGGATGACCCGAAATGGAGCAAGGCCGAAACATGCCCTCTCAACGTCTGCTGCAGCAAGTTTGGCTTTTGCGGTACTACAAAAGACTTCTGTGGTGATGAGACTGTCAAGGTTGGTTTACACTTATTGAACTCATAGGGATTGAATGAGATTTGTCTTCGAACAACGGGCTGATCATTGTCAATCATACTGAATCTAGCGGCCATCATGCGCCGTCAACGATACCCCTATCACCCGTGTCATCGGGTACTACGAGGCCTGGTCTACGACCAACCGTCCTTGCTACGGCATGCTGCCAGAGGAAATCCCATTCGGATATTACACCGACATCATCTTCTCTTTCGCTACGATCGACCCTAGTACCTTTGAGATCAAGGCTGGCGACTCGCAGACGGCGGATTTTATGCAAAGAATAAGCGCCATCAAACTGATCCAGCCGGATATCAAGATTTGGATCGCTGTCGGCGGGTGGGCTTTCAATGACCCCGGCCCAACGCAGTCCACTTTCAGTGACATGGCTGGCTCGACGGATGGCACCAAGAAATTCATTGACTCTCTCATCAAGCTGATGAACAAGTATGGATTCGATGGTATCGACATTGACTGGTAAGTCGCCAAGCTACAGCACTACAGGATATGATGCTGACCTCTGCGTGTGTAACAGGGAGTATCCAGTTGCCGATGATCGCTTTGGAAAGGGAGCAGACTTCAAGAACTTTGTCACTTTCATGAAGTCACTGGCCGACAGGATGCACAGCGGTGACCAAAAGAAGTCTGTGTCCCTGACTCTGCCGTCGAGTTTCTGGTACCTACAGCACTTTGATATCAAGAACCTCGAGAAGCATGTCGACTGGTTCAACATCATGAGCTACGATATCCACGGATCCTGGGATATTGACAACAAGTGGACCGGCCCTTACGCCAACTCACACACCAACATGACTGAGATTCAAGACGCGCTCGACCTGCTATGGCGGAACGACATCAAGCCGGAAAAGGTCACCTTCGGCATGTCCTTCTACAGCCGAAGCTTCACGCTCCAGAACGCCGGGTGTAACACCCCCGGATGCGTCGTCAGCTCCGGAGGCAACGCGGGCGAGTGCTCTGGCACGACTGGTGTGCTGCTGCACCCCGAGATCGCCGACATCGTAAGCAAGAACAGCCTCACGCCCACGCTGCACCGCGAGGCCGCCGTCAAGTCCGTGACGTGGGGCGACCAGTGGACGACGTTCGACGACCTGGCGACGTGGAGGCTCAAGTCCAACATCATCCGCGGGCAGTGCATCCCGGGCGTCATGGTCTGGGCCATGAGCCAGGACGACAAGGACGGAACCAACATCAAGGCCCTGACGTCCGCCGTCGGCCGCAAGGTCATGGACCCGCCCAAGTTCGTGCCGGCGCTGCCCTCCACCGAGCCGCCCAAGGTCGCGGAGCTGTGCCGGTGGTCGGGCTGCTACCAGGACTGCCCGGCCGGCTTCAAGACGGTGCAGCGCAACGGCCACAAAGAGATCATGCTCAACGGCGAGAATTGCCTTGACGGCGGCGTCGACAAGCTCTGCTGCCCCGCCGACCAGCCGATGCCCACCTGCGAGTGGCGCGGGCACAGGAACAGCGGCGTCTGCAAGCCCGGGTGCGAGGACGGCGAGGTGAAAGTCGGCTCGCTGCGCGTCGGCTGCAACTTCTCCCACCAGGCCGCGTGCTGCACCAACGTGGCGGCCACCGCATCCTACGGGATGTGCAAGTGGGTGGGCGAGGCGCCGACGTGCAACCAGGACTGTCCGTCCGACTACCCGAACAAGATCTTCTCGTCCCGGCTCGCCGCGGGAGGGGAGCAGCCGTGCATTTCGGGCACGAAGCACTACTGCTGCCAGGAGCCCAAGCCGTCGGACTTTTCAAAGTGCGACTGGGTGAAGAAGGGCAGCCCGCCGCGGTTCAGCCAGGACTTCATCTGCGAGGACAGCTGCCCGGCCGGCCAGATCAAGCTGGCGACCGAGGTGGGCGGCATGAACGCTGAGAACGGCTGCTTTGGCGGCGCGAGAGCGTACTGCTGCGAGCCCGCCAAGGTCATCGTCCCGCGCGGCGACGACGACCCGTTTGGAGGGAAGCAGAACAAGGAGTTCCAGCTTCTGCTCGAGGGGTACATGGAGAACCCGACGTGCCCGGCGACCATCCTGAACCCGTCCGAGGGCAGTATGTTCGGCAACACGTTCACCAAGCGCGACCTCAAGCGCGAGGCCGCTGAGTACCGGTCTCTGCACGGCAGGGCCACGGACTGCGAGGAGGACCGGTTCACGAGGATGGTCTTGTTCGGCGCTCTGCTGCTCACGGCGTCCCAGTCGATGCTGGAGCCCCTGAGTCTGGTGTACGATGAGATCTTTGCCGGGGCGTACGATACGGAGCTGCAGTCTGGTAACATCAGGACGTACTACGCGAATCACGAGGGGATGGACCCGAACGCTCTCATGCGATATGTCTTTATGAACCCCATTGATGCCGGGCCCGGGTTGAGGCGGGCGGCGAGGACGGAGACCACGTTCTGTCAGCTCCTTACGGTGACCAAGCGCGAGGAGAGGGATCTGTCAAGGAATTCCAAGAACGTAAGTGAAGCTTCCTTTCTGATTTGTCTCCTCGATTTTCATGCTAACATCCACAGCTCTCGACGCTTGCGTCCCGCCACATAACCTGGCTCCAAAACATCGGTGCCGGCCGGCCAGATATGTCCGCGATCCTCGAGGGCATCCTAAACAACGAGCTCAGCCTGCACTACGCGCGCTGGCAGCACGTCAACGCCCAGGGCGGTCCGATGCTCGAGCTGGCCTACTGGATCGGCGACACGCCCGGCGTTCCGACGGGCGCCGAGCTGAACCGGTTCCGTGATAACTCGGAGGGCAACGAGGAGCGCTTCGTCGTGTTCCACTTCCACGTCAACGAGAGGACCAACTGGATCGCGCACGTCGACGGGCGCACGCGCGTCGGGATCCAGTCGGTGCAGGTGTTCCACGGGTACGACACGGACGCGCAGCCCGGGCAGGCGTGGCGCGTGGAGAACACGGCGTCGACGCGGGACGGGTTTGGGTGTCCCGACGAGGAGCTCTGGTACGTCGGGGCTGAGACGGACCTGCCGAGTGACCAGTTGCCGGCCGATCAGACTTTCTTCGAGAGGTTTCAGCGCTGGAGCAGGATGTTGTTTGATGATGGGTATCTCGCCACGCGGGGGTTGAACTTGATCCTCACGGTGAGTTTCTGTTTCCGAATGCCCGGTTTTTGAGGGTGAAAAGCTAACTTGGTGATAGGGTGGCGCCACGGTCAACAACGGGGGGAATCAAGATCTTGATCCCAACAACGCGGGAATGCTCTTGCGCGGCGGAATGGCTCACCCGGCGTGGGGTGTCATCACGCAAACCGTCAACTTCTTGATTGATGGATCTCAATACGACTTCACCCCTCGAGACCCCTTTGCGTGAGGGCTGAGAACCATGAGAGCTGGCTTTGAATGCATGGCGAGGAGAGAATAAAAAGCTTCAAGAGACTCGGAACTTGTTTAAATCTTCTAATTCACTGTAGTACTTATTGATTCTACCTAGCGAGGTGAGCGGCCTGTTGAGGAAAGGAAAGCATATCTTTCTTTTTCACAAACAACAGAATGGCAGGCAAGAGAAAATCTATTATATTATATTTCACAATTCTTGTATTGAAATTTGAGAGCAGTATCTCGGATACACCAGCCTTGATCTCTCTCCGAAGTTCCTAAGCAGGCGGATGCCCATCAAGTAGCTAAAATCAGGCATTATCACCGCCAGCCGAAGCTAAGTGCGCCGACAAGACTTTGACAACATCCATCGACTTGCATCTCCTGGCCCATGCCAGCGGCGTAGTGCTGTCCGCTTGGCCCAAATCCTGTGCCGATGGAATAGCCCTCTGAACAAAGTCTCGCATGCGGAAACCCCAGATATCGTGCAGAGTCTCTGCAGTGGTATAAGGGCTCCGAATGACCCTCGATTTGACGTCAATGGGGGAGCCACTCTCGATGAGTCTTTCTGTGAGGTTCGCCACCCCTGCCCTGAGATCTGGATCTTGCGCTGCTGGCCAAGATGCCAAGGCGTGAAGAGTGGTCCATCCATCGTCCGTCACGACACCAGCGCTGGCGCTATTCTGGAGTAGAAAGTTGGCCGTAGTGCACATGTCATGCGCGGTCTTCCCCGCTGTCGGAGATAGGGCGCACAGGAGAGGCGTCCATCCGTTGCTGCTGGCCACGTTGGCGTCCAGACCGGAGTTCAACAAGAATTCCACCGCGGTTCTCTGCCCCCCTGACGCGGCATAGTGTAACAACGATTCACTGTGAGAGTTTCGTAGTTGTATGCTCTCCGACTTCGGCGTGCGGCAGTGCGAAAGACAGAGTTGCAGCTGCGGAAAAGTTCCCGTCTTCGCGGCGGCGTGGAGCGGTGTCTCCCCAGCTTCGTCTGCGAGATCGGGAAGCGCGCCGTGCCGAAGAAGAAACTGAAGAGCAGTAGTGTTGGGGAGCTGACGACTGAGTGGACTGAACACGTAGTGAAGAGCGGTCCTTCCGCGAGCGTCTGCTCGATTGGGGTTCGCTCCCTTCTCCAGGAGGCCGCTGAGGCCGCCGATACACTCATGTGAATGTACTGTGGCGTGAATGAGAGGTTGATGGGAACGGGGGTCCTCGCCGTCGGGATCTCCGCCTGCGTCGATGAGGTGACTGACCAGCTGATGCTGACGTGTGGCATCTGCGGTGGTTGGTGCTAGTTTTGTTTCGTGTTCGGGGAGAATCATCCTCTTGCCGACCGCCCTAGTCAGAGCATCTTGGATAACCTCGGGACCGTATGTAGCACCGGGATGAGCCAGAAGAAGCGGCACTGTATCGTCACACCAGGCTGATGCCGCATCAAGCAGCGCCCTGCGCAACTCTTGGTCATTCCAACCGTCCCAGGCGCCGAGAAAGTAGGCAGTAAGATCTGCGTGGTTGTTTCTGGCAGCGATTTGCAAACAGTCGGGTCCAGGCTGACCTCTCTTTTTGGGAATGAAGCGTCCGTCAGGGCCGACTCGTTCCCAGAATAGACGAGCCATCTCGAGTCTGCCATGCTGCGAAGCGGCCAGGAGTGGTGTGAAGCCGGGATCCTGTTTGTCTCGCGTATTGGGGTCCACGCCAGCGTCTATCATCATCTGGACAGCGGCATTGTCTGCTTGAAAGATAGCCCAGTGTAGGGCCCAGCCGATACCGTTGTCGGGGTCGATGCTGGGGCTCCAGGATTCCAGGATATGTGCCAAGTATTGTTTGTCTCCTGTCTTGTTCCCGTGTCCCAAGTATGGTTCAACAACTGCATAATAGTTGTCTGGGATAGACATGATGATTGTGAAATTAACCTAAGGAAGCCGGAAGGAACAAAATTGGCCGGAGGGTTGCCTTTTAATACTTCGCTAACTTGGGTACCTTAAGGTAACTTAGGAAGAGGGAGTTGCAGTGGCAGTTGCATCCCAGTTCGGCTTACTGCCTAAAGTAGAAGCGGGTCCCCACGCTTGGCAATCAAGTACCTTACCTCGAAATATCTTTATACCGAGTTATGTCCATCTCGATGGGAAGCAGTCAGCATCTTTCTGTCATGAAAAGCTTGAAAAGGAAAATTAGTTCAAGTGCTAAGTAAGTACTATATTATTCTATCACCGTATATTTATAATTATATCTCGCAATGAATTTACTTTCTTCGATAACAATGTACCCAAAATGATGTCCATCTCGAATTGAAGGAAGTATATCTCTTGGGGAAAGCCTATAGTATTCTGGATATGAGCACCAGGCTCTTTCCTACCAATAATACAGAGTACCAGTAGCCTCTTCCCAACCGAGGCGTTGATAATTGGCACTAATTACTTTTGCCTCAGCAGGTACTGGTAGCAGCTCACATTTTGTTGCATAATGTACGTTATACCCATTTAATGCTTAGTATTACTCAGTCGACATCTCTCACTTGGCCGCACATTTGCCCTCGTCCACCACTCTCGCAACAAGCATCTGCCAAGACGGACGAGCAGACGGGGCATTCAGAGCACGGGGAATCAGTCCAAGGGAGGAGTATCTGTACCGGTGTATACGGTCACGGCCTGCGATATAGTTCCGGAACCGGATGAGGATTCTGGTGTGGCGTGTGTGTTTGATATGTCGGGCAGTACTTGCGGTTTTGGCTGGCGCTGTGGCTGTGAGGAGGAATGGAGGGTGTAGAAGGACGAGGTTATCTGATGGTGTCGCGGCGACTAGATGACTAGGACTGGATGGGATTGTGAGAGGAGGGCGTGTAGTGAGAGGGTGAGGGGTTGTGAAGAGGTTTGAGACTCTAAGGCTTGGGTGTGGGTTGCTCAAGTCGCCGGGTGATGATAAGAGAGGATCTGAGTGTGTGATAATGGCGGTTGCTGACCCTTTGTCTTATAAATTTGTATTCAGATTTGAAGGAGAGGTGGAATAGTCTAGAGATATCGAGACATATAGAGCCGGAGTTGGTAGATCACTCAAGTCACATATTGTTTCCTACTTACTTCTATATAATTGACTGTGCTCCCTTCTGTATAATTGACTGCTTGAGTTCATTTGCTCGACGCCTGTCCGTGTTGACGCTATCCCCAGATTTCAGATTGTCGTTCTCTGTGCTCTTCAGCCACAATACCCATGGCCAAGGTCAATCGTGAACGGTAGCTCCAAAGTAAGTACACAGAGTCGCCGTGATATCAAGCTCTTCAGAACGATATTTACCTCACTCTTCTACAAAGCCCTAGCAGAATCTTATCCTCTCGACTCAGAATTCTCAGCAAACCCTGCGAAATTCAATCGACACCCTCCGAGTCTATGTATAGCCTTCAAGGTTCTCTCGACTGTCTCTCCACATTTTTATGCGCCGTCACTCTCCATCCCAACACCTCACTGTTTCAAAACATTGGGTAACCAAGCAAACGGCCAACAGTAAGCGACAGACGAGACAAGCTCTGGTTGGGATCAAACTCGGGTTGAAGTTTTTGGAAAGGGGAAAAGGTTTTCTAGAATTCTGTTCTACAGTTCTTAGAGAAAAAATAGGTATCAAAAACAAAAGAATAGAAACAAAAACTTCATCTGCCAAGAGACGCCCAAGTCATCCCACTAACCATGCCCTATTTGCAACCTGATTCCCAAAAGAGGGTAATGCAAACGAAAAAGCGCAAGTCAGGGCCATAATACTCCGTGCTCGCAATAAACTGTGCTGTCCAGCTTTTTTTTTCAACAGTGTAAACTCCTCTGAAACGCTTCCGCCAGTGTCCGCGACCCAAGCTGCACCAAAAACAAGCAGCCGTCCGAACTGCCGGTATGAACAGGGCCCAGAAATATCATACAAGCTCTCTCTCTCTCTCACTCTCTCACCGTGACGGGCTAGGATTGGCTAGCCAGTAACTCTCCGCACCCAAAGAGTCGTCGGCTCGTACTCTGCATTGCGATCCATTCTCTTGTAGGCTCTGTGCAGTTTGAGGCCAATCTCGTACTCTTCGCGCTGAACCTCAGCGAGCTCAACCTTGAGAGCCTCCACCTTGCGCTTCTCGGCCTCGCGTTTCCTAAGAACTGCCTCGCTGGCCAGGATGCTGTCGGTCGGCATGAGCTCCGTCATTTGCTTAATGGCCTGGTTGATGTTGATGCGGCGATTGCCCAACGACTCCAACCGAGCGTTGAGGTAGCCCACGCGATCATTGACCATGGAGAGCTCGGTCGGCGGCGGAGGCAAGGCTTTGCTAGTAGACCAAACCGACTCCGGTCGGCTCGAGTTGCTGTACAGGCTGGCAGAGCTCGTTCTAGGCAGCGGCTGCTTTTGACTGGGAAGCTGGGTTCGGGCAGGCGGCGGCGAAGTGTCCTCAGTGAAGGCGCTCGACATGTAGGGGGACGACATGGAGATGACAATAGGCTGGTCTGGGTTGATGGAAGGGCTGGTGGACTTGAGTACAGGTGGTCTTCTGCGGTTCATTACGCCGTCCTTTTGCTGTTGCGGTGGCGTCGGGAGTGAAGGCACCGGAGGCCGATCCGACTCTGCGGATTCGCGAGGGGTATCGGGATCGGCGGAAGTCGCGTAGGTAGTGACGCTGAATCTCGAGGGAGGCTGAGCCCAGGGGTCAGTCGGCTTGGCTGCAGCGGCAGCGGCAGCGGCAGCGGCAGCTTCGCGTTGTGCTGCTGCAGGAGCGCGAGGCGGCGACTTTTCGTGAGTACTGGCGGGTGCGTGAACAGTCTGCTCAGAGTAGACACTTGAAGAATAGGAGGGCTGCGGAGCGTGAAGCGCATGCGAGTTGGCAGGAGGAGGCTTTCTTCGTATAGCCTTGTCGAGGCCGAGATGTGCATTAGGGGCAGAGGGCAGGCCCATCAGGGATGGGGGTTGTCTCTTCGTGACATTGGCGTCATTAGTGGCTTCGGGCGTCGCATGTACGGGCGATTGGACTCCAGCGCCCGAGTTGGGAGGACTGGGATATGCCGACTGTGCGGGTGGAGGGGTGCGAGCGGCGGAGGGAGATGAGGCGGTAGAAGCAGTAGTCAGCTGGCGGGGAGCGTTGAAGACAGTTCTGATGGTGGGCGTCCTCGACCGTGGTGACGTTTCAGATCCAGAGGGGCTGACAGGGGACAGTGGTGAATTGACACCTGCGATGGGCAGCCGAGGCCCAACGGCGGCGCGTCTGGTGCTCTTGGGCGGGATGTTGAGAGGTGCTGCAGGCTTCGTGTCACGGACTGGGCTCACGATGGGTGCTCGTCCGCTTGCACCTCGCCATGGTGGGCGCTCGTCAATGACATCGGGTGTCGTTGATGATTGAGGCGGCGACTGCGGCTGCTGGAGTTGCTGTTGCTTTGGGCTTCCGCCGACGGGCCTCAACCTTCGCAGACGATCACCAAAGGTTTGCTGCGCCTGTGGTGCGTTCTGCATGGCTCTCATTGCGGCCGGGGACTTGCCGAACTGCGAATTTGAACCAAACTCCTGGGCGTACTCTTGTGGCCTGACTTGACCCGCACGGCCCGTGGTCTGGGACGTGGGTTCGCCCGTCATGTCATCCCACTTGGTCTCGCGCTGGATCCGTAAGCGTTGCTGGGATTTGGTCTCTCGAAGCGTGTGAGCCGCAGCTTCTTGATTCTTGCGACGTTCTCGGCGCATCATGGGGATGTTTGTCTTTTGCTGAGGCTGATGATGCTGGTCGTTTTGGCCATGGGCGCCGTTGATATGAAGCTGCGACATGTCCGGGCTCTCGTCCATGGGCGAGACATTGTCGCGGCCCTGCGTGGGGGTTCTGAAGTAGAGACACATGGTTAGTGGGTTGTTGGCTTGCAAGTGAATCACTATCCAAAAAAAGCGAGACAAGACAAGACACAATCCACGTGGGTTTTGAGAGCGAAGAATAAGACTTCTCAGACAAACCCAACGTTTTGTGTTGCTCTGCTTGACACTGCGCCTTTTGGTAGGAATGACTGGATCCGACTTACCCATCTCTGTGAGCTTCCATATCAGGAGAGCTTGGGGGAGAGATGTCCGCCACGGCGGAGGTGTAGGTGTTTCGGGCAGCCACGTTTGCGAAGTTTGGCGAGATGGGGGAGGTGTAGTTGTCGCCGTCGGAATAGATGGAGGAAGCAGGGCGCCAGACGCCAGAGGTATCGCGGTGGTTCTTGTAGAGGTTGCGCGGGGGAAGGAGGTCGTCGAGAGTGCTGTGGGAGCGCGGGATGTTAGCAAGAGCGTTTTGGAAGGCGTTTTCAAGAGTATCTTGAAGGGCAGTGAGGTTGCAAGAGAAGGAGGCCGAGATGCCAGCAACGTGATCCAGGTTGCGGGAAAAGTCGCGATGGGCGAGGAGCATGCGCGAGGACGAGGTTGCTGCCGCCATGGTGAGCCCATGGAACGACTGGCTTTGACGCCAGGAAACCTTGAAGAAGAGCTTCACTTCATCTGGCCGGGCGGAAGGCTCGAGTGGCGGGCGCGTTCGATTGCGAATATCGGAGATTTTGGGGGATTTTTGGTTTGAGCTTGAGCTTGAGCTTGGCCGCCGCTTGAGCTTCGTTGAGTTCGTTGAGGAGGCGCGTGGGAGCAGTGCGGAAAAAAGTCAATATCGCAACGGGCAGGAACGGGTGTCCAAGCTCCAAGCTGCTCCTTCCCTTGGTGTGGTGTAGTTGATCTTTCCATTTCTCTCGCCTTCTCCCGCGCTCTCTCCTGCTCCTTCCTCTTTGCTCTCGTCACATTGCATCGTGCATTTTGGGTGGAACATCGTGGATCGTAAGGTGTATTCAGGGAGGGGGGAATGCATGGAAATACTCACTCTTTAGCAACACCACTCTCTTCGAGAGCAAGTTTCTGGATGCCACCGGTTCGGGGCTGGGTGTCGTTTCTCGGGGTCGTCGCTGTCGAATTCGATCTCGTGTTGTTGTTGTTGTTGTGCTCGATGCCGAGTCCGCCGCGCGGGTTGCGAAAGTTATCGGGCCAGTAGTTCTGGTGATGCAAAGTGCTCGTAGAGCTGTGCTGGGTCTCGCGACGGAGCCTGTTGTAGTTGGCAATGGTGTCTCGACTCCGAGATGCTGCTCCAGAGGTGGGAGCTGGTGGTGGTCCTCCTCCTCTTTGTCCGGGGACCTGATACTGATATGGCTGGACGGGTTGGTACTGCTGGTGATGTTGACCGGCGCTTCCTCCTCCTCGTAGATGCACCCTGATTTGTTGTGTTGTCGTGGAAGTTGACGTGTGGTGTTGGTGTTGTGGCTGCTGCTGCTGCTGCTGCTGCTGCTGCTGCTGGGATGTTGAAGTGGATGATTGGCGGTGGTAGGGATGAGCTCCAAGGTGTCCAAGGTGTCCTTCCAGGTCGCGTTCGCGCGTGACAGAGCCAGTGACGGTGACAGAAGCAGACTTGAGAAGATTCCTCTCGCGTAGCTGCGGCGGCGGCGTCAACTTCTTTTGAGGGCTGCCCGTCGTTTTCAGGCTGTTGGTCCGACGGCCAATTGCACCACCAGCGCCACCAATACCTGGACCAAATGCACCAACACCACCACCGCCGTTGGTACCTGACCGGGACCTTGATAGGGCGTCGGTCCCCGGACCCACCCTACCCTCTAATTGCAGGCCCGTTATAGCGGTTGGCCCCGCCCCCGCTCCACCGCGACCTTCACCTGAAGAGGCGTCCCACATCTTTTGTCGCTTCTCTCTCTTTACAGTACAGAGTACTTTTCGCTCCTTGAGGGTTCCTTTCGGTGGTGCAAAGGTGCTTGCCTCCTTACCTAAGACGCTTCTTTCTTAGGTCAGCTTTTCTTAGCACCCAGCTGTTAAGTGCTAAGAAAAGGCAAAAGTGACAGCCGACGGCGATCAAGCACCCGCAGACGCCGCAAGTGCAATTTCCCTCCAGGGGTCGCCCGCCTCTCCACTCGCTTCTTTTTCTCTCAGATCCTCGACTGCTCGTCAAGAGATTGCAACCCCACCAATCGCGGTGCACACCCAACTCCACGGAGGAGTAGTACCACAAAGAAGTGGCTTGAATGCGATGCGACGCGGACCAAACTCTTTCCTTTTCGCTTGGGGAGTTGGCGAAACACCCTCGGCTCGCTGACTTTGTCGTGTGCTCGCAGTCGACTCGATTATCGCAACGGTCCGTGGTCGAGGCGATGCTGCTTGCTATTGTTGCTGCTGACGCTGCTGCTTTAGTCGCACCGTTTCGAAAGACGGGGAAAGCAAAGCAAAGCAAAGCGAATGCTGCTTACACCTGAATCTTTCTTCAAAAGACAGCTTCCAAGGGCTTGCAAGGGAACCGGACACAAAGATGTTAAATATCCCTTCCTTCGGCGACCGAAAAGAAGACTCCCGGACCTCTCTCGACTCAACAAACTCCCACTGAGAAACACTCCAGACGCAGGAAAAAGGAACCAGACCGAGCAGTCAATGACAGCCCGCCGCGCCTCTCGTCCCTTGTCCCTCTCTTACAGCGTCGCTGTCGTCCGCGCTTCACAACTTCAGTCTGATGTTTCGGATCTGCTCCCGAATAGGATCTCCTTGAATATGCTTATCGACTCTCTTCTTTTCGCATGAATTTGTCTTTTGGTTTCCTATTCGACTCGCCGGGGAAAAAGAAGTGGAGGCGTCTCTCTCTTCTCGTTTTGAACGCTGTGACCGGGAATGGGCTCGAGTGTGCACCACTTGGATGTCGGCGGTATCCTGGACCTGGACCTGGACCTTCTTGCTTCCTTTCCGACGACAATGAATAATCCCAGGTTTCTTTCTTTCAGTCTTCCATGGGTTCCAGTGTCGATAGCATACGATTCGAATAATAACGTCAAAGTCGCCGGCTCGCTCGCAAGTCGTGTTCGAATTCGGCGGGGTGGGTATAATGCAGCGGAGTCCGATGAGATCTCTCCCCAGTTCCGATATACTTTCCTCGATGCCGGCGGGGACTCGGTGTTCGACGACAACAAGAGACTGGCTCAATGCTATCGTCAAGTAACGAATGGACTGGCACGGATAGTCGCGTTTGCAGGTGATGATATTTGGAAACAGAAACTCTGGACTAAGTAACACGTCCAAAGCCAGGCCGTCGCAGAAGCCAAGTGCCGTTCCTCGTTTCGTGACTCGGGATGATGGGCGTGGTGGTGGGGAGGGAATCGGAAGCACAGGCTGGCTGGCTGAAAAGGGTAATTCACAAAACAAAACGTTGCTGGACCCCACGAACAACGACCTCAAGAGAAGGACGAAGAAAGCAGATCTGTCTTGGAGTCAAGAAAAGACAACAAAAAAACAAGTGGTCGACAAAACTGAAGAACTAGACGAGAGGGAGAAGAAAAAAAAGAGGAGAGGAAGAAACAAAACGAGAAAACAAGAAACATCCAAGGGCTTAAGAGTCGAGACCACAGAATTCAACGCAAATCCCCAAGATGAATCACAGACGAAGTGAGGGAGCTACACTACTCTCCATCATCTCCACATAGGAAAACCACAAAACCCGGCACTTACCACTCGTCCCGCGGGAAGATCACCAAGGAGCGGACCTGTACCTTACATGTCCTTACATGCAAGGCTTTGGGGCCAAGTTTACCATGCACCTTGGGCGGGATAGGGTCTCATCGGGCGTCCGTCTGGCACCACACATCCCCTCTCCTCACATCCATGATCCAGCCCGGTCGCTGCCCCAGGGCCCAGACACGGACGGGCAACATCGAACGCCAGTCACTGTCATCAGACTCTGGCAGGCTGTCCATGTGCCAGACGGACAGAGAGACAATAGACAACCAGGGACAGACATCAGTCAAGCAGGAGCTAGAGCCTTCCTCGAGTCCCCGCCCAGGGGCCCGTCCGCCACTGCTCCTGTGTACGTCTCAGCCATCAGACGACGGGCCAACGCCTCAGCCAAATGACGGGGCTTCCTCCCGAGCTTCATCCCCGACGACGTTCAGACATGGACCTCTCTCTATCGCCATACTTACGCAGTAGGTATCGGTAAGTAGTTGCTTGGATGTGCTAAGAGAGTGCGAACCGCTGAGCCTGAACCTGGACCGCAGCATGCAGGACGCGGGAGGCAACATGCAGGCACCGCAGTGCAGCACTTCAGTCCAAGTACCTTCAGCGAATAACACCCCCAAGCCAACGAATATCTCGCACAGCGTGCAAGCCGACACTAGGACATTTCTTGGAGGGGTCCAGGGCCCGGGGAGCAAGTGAGGTGCTGTCCCGAGCAAGCGACGCCAAACCAAACTACAAAATACCTACCCTTCCCGGCCGGCGCTTCATTGGATGGTACCGCGCCGTGTGCGGCCCCATCCTTTCCCCCCTCCATATTGCCGCGTTGTAAGTGGTGACATGTAACCCAGTCGATGGTCCTTGGTGACGGGTGTTCATTACAGCGCCCAGCGGACTGCATGCGAGGTGATGGGTTGGGTTTTGAGTATGGACCTGCGTCCTGTCGATGAACATGTTTGCGAAGAACTCACTACACGAGTTCGTCTCTTGGCCTGGTGACACGACGTTGATGATCCCTCCGGCATGCATGAGTTAGTAAAAGAAGAACGTGGTGAACGAATTCTTCACTTCGATTCACTTCGATAGCACATCATGCCCGTTGAAAATGTTTCATCGTTTCACAAAATAAACTACTCACTCTCATCAAATCACACACAGCCTCCCCCCTCCAATCCAACACCAGCGTCACACCCACTAATTAGAGCCCGCCTCATCCCCCTCCGCCCATCAGAGCTTGTCATTCGCAGTGTACTTTCGTAGATCGGGAGGTCTCGACTCACTCACTCACTCACTCACTCATCAGCGCCGGGCGGCAGTCTCGAGTGGCGTAAACCGGCGTACCGCCCCCCCCCCCATCTCATTCAATCTCATTATCAGTACAAAACCTCGCGTGCCAACGAACCATTCCGAAGCGCCACTTTAATCACATAATTTCCAGGGACCGTTCCTGCGTTTCACATTGACCACCTTCTTTCTCCTCCCGATGGCCCCCCCCGAATCCTTAATCCTTCATCTGACCTTACCCACTCGATTCTAAGAGAGCTTCTTAGCCAGAGAGAATCCTCATCGCGTCGATTGTCAAGGACAAGCTTGATCATGCATGGGAAGTCACATTGTCGAATGAATGAGTGCACAGTGAAAAAAGTGAGATGAAATTTGAAATAATTGCAATGAGGGAGGCAAAACATTTGCTTCAACTCACGATTCACCTTCCCAATTCAACGCTCTTGAAAAGTCTCATTGCGCTGCACATTGCACTCGGGACGCCCGGCCCTCGTTGATGAAATGAATCAACGACCCCTGGAACTCAAATCGACGCGCGCAATCTCATCCAGTGCGAGGCGAGCAGTGTGAACCCTGCACTGTTGGAGGAGGGACGGATTATTTGTACATCTCACTGGTCTCAGCCGACCTTGGGCGACACAGTTGACCTAACCCGACCATGAAGTTGAGCTGACCTGACTGTGGATGATGGATCTGACTTGACGTATCCACAGTCGAATTCCTGTACAGATTCAATAGTCGGGTTCAGGCCAGGTCAGCTTTGATCTCTACTCTCACTCGGCCATTGGCCCAATGCCTGCACAGAGCCGTGTTTTTGAGCTGAGCTGACTTATTGTCCTTGACCTGACCTGACGTGAGTTGACCTGACCGGACCATTGAATCTTTTTCCGTACAAGAGGTGCGATTGTGGATACGTCAGGTCAGGCCGGGTACGGCCTCCAGTCCTCCAATGACAGTCAGCCGTTGCTTGCCAACGGGTACATTAGTTGGCTCAAGCCCGTTAAGACTTGACCTGACCTGACGTGAGTTGAGTTGAACTGACCTAGCCCAGCCATAACATCTACGTCTGCGTATGGAGCATACCTCAGGTCAGGTCAAGTCCAGTCTCCAGTCCGCCAGTGACAGTCCACCATTGCTCTTCAGTGATTACTTCAGCTGGCCCGACCACATGGAGACTTGACCTGACCTGACGTATGCTCCACAGACAGAGAAGTTCCGAACTTCTGGTCAGGTCAGCTCAACCCGGGCACGCCAGGTCAGGTCAAGTCTAGCCTCCAGTCCCCCAATAAGAACCAGCCATTGCCCGGGCACTTCTTTGGATTGACTTGGTCTGAGAGTTGACCTGGCCCTACCACAACATATTTGTTTGCGTATGGAGTGCACGTCAGGTCAGGTCAAGTCCAGCCGCCAATTCTTCAAAAACAGCCAGTCTTTGTCTGCCAATGGGCACTTAAGCTGGCCTGCCCCTATTGAAAGTTGAACTGACCTGACGTGCGCAAGTTGAGCTGACCTGAGTCCCTGACCAGAACATCACTGCATATGGAGCAAACGTCAGGTCAGGTCGAGTCCAGTTTCCAGTCCGCCAGTGACAATCCGCCATTGCTCGTCAACGGATAGCTTTGGCCATGTGGCCAGAGCGCATCATACACAGTTCTGCGTACTTGACCTGACCTGACCAGAACATCTCTGCATATGGAGCATACCTCAGGTGAGGTCGAGTTTGGTCTCAAGTCGTCCACTCACAAGCTGTCATTGCTCGGGTGCTTACTTGACTTGACTGAGCCAGCGAGTTGACCTGACCCGACCACAACATCTTTGTACATGGAGCATACCTCAGGTCAGGTCAAATTCAGCATCCAGTCATTGCTGTCCCCATTTACACTTGAGCTGACCTGACCAGAATATATTTACGTATGGAGCATACGTCAGGTCAAGTCTCACTTCCCCTCATCCAATATCAATCAGCCGTGACTTTGACACTCACTTGCCTTGACTTGGTCAGTAAGTTGACCTGACCTGACCTGACCATGGAACCTTCACAGACAGCTTGGTTTGTGGATACGTCAGGTCAAGTCGACTTCAACCTCGCCTCCTCCAATAATAATCAGCCATTGCCCTGACAATCGCTTGATTTGACTTGACCTGACCCGACCATAAATCCTTAAAGCTTTGACTACACACGTCAGGTCAGGTCAGGTCAAGAAGAGAAGCAATGGTCGGCCGAACTACCTCCTCCTCCACCATTCGAAGCATGATGCGCGCAAAACCCAATCAATGACCTAAATCTATTCCAAGACCTCCATCCGGAAGCACGAGCATCCTTCCTCTCTCCCTGATAACCTGGGAATCACATATCGCCTAGACAGGTCCTCCACGCTACGCGACGCGCCTCCAGTCCCTCGATCCAAGAGCAACATGCCACTCCGTACGCTCGGAGCCTGCAAACATCAGGTATCCCAGAGACCATAACCGCAAACCGCACCACCCTCCTCGACCCTGCAATGCACTGCACTGCACCGCGCGCCGCAGTCAGCAGTCCGCAGTCGACATACGGCAAGCATCCTTAGCAGCTGCCATCCTCGGTGAAGTGAAACCTCATCCGTCCATGCATTCAGTCCAAGCTCCCCTCCCTTCCCGTCCCTCAACTTCCTCCCCGGCACGGATACTCCAACTCGTCTCTTGACAAGTCCAAGTCTTGACACGCCATGACAATGTGGTACCCGTCTGATCACGCACAGCACGGGGGTACGGATTGCAGCACGAACCACCCGTCACCTGTCATCACATCACATCACGGCTCTCCTTCACCTCGGTCAAGCCAATTTGCGTCCGCAGCTCTTTCTATCTGTAGATGTGATGTATCTGCAGCGCTCGAGACATAACGTGTATGCACCTCTTCACAAATAGACCCAATAGCTTGCCTCATTTAGCCTGCACCCCTAAAGCTTTCTGCCATATAACCTATGAAACCAACTCCCTATGGCCTCATTTAAACTTTTCCGTTATCATCATCTGCAGCTCCTCAGAGGCAATATTTCAAACAAAACAGCCACCAAAGATTTCCCCCCGAATGGCTGACCCTCCGAGTGCGAGTTATTTGCACATCTGCCAACTAAGATGTAAGGGAGCATGGACCATGAGTCGTTGCGCCCATGCGGCAGCACATGAATTACATTTAAGGCACGTCTTCAATGCCGACCCTGCATGAGTGTCGATCACACGTCTCCGAGCCACATCACATTCAAAAGAGGGACAAGCATTCAAGCACATGTTTGTGATCGCTGTCTTTATTTGCAATTAACATTGAAGTGTCTGCCTTGCAGGGATTCAACCCGGGCCGTCTGGACCCTTGTGCTTCAATGACCCCTTCGAAGCCTTTCGAAGACTTTTGTAGTCCAAAGATGCTGCGACCCCAGAGCTTCCAACCATGAACCTCTTGGATGAAAAGTAAAGTCTTGCGTGCGGTTGTCTAAAAAGAAATCTCAAAAATTGCCATCGCTAATGCCTCAACGCCTTCTGAGTATGTCCCGATGCCTGTACCGAAAATGAGAAACCTGGGAGTATCCGAGCTGTGTCGATTCGGGAATTGTAGCTGGATGCTTGCGTCCAGATGATGCAAATACTCCCTGCTCTTCTCTCAGCGACAATTGTCTGCTGAGACGCAAGAGATTGCAGAATCTTTGCAAACAATGCTGATGTATAAAAGACGGTAAAAACAAAAGGCGCAGCTTGTGGTGCGCTCAATCTTCTTCGTCAGAGCTAGAGTCTGATTCGGAGGAACTCTCAACGTCGTCCAAGTCAATAGGGGCTCCAGCATCGCCCCCAACTTGCTTGAGAAGCTGCAAGGCCGTCATACCGCCATTAGACGACGGCCTCGACGGCGTTGTGTCCATCGCGCTGTCCTCCGGAGGAGCAGACCCGACCTTCTTCGACGGGCTTGGGACGTGCACCCCGACTCTATAGTTGCCTTGATGATATGTGGACGGCGGCGGCCGGCTTGCCATCGGCTGTGCAGATGTAGGCGGCTGCGACATGCTCATACTCGCGGTCGGATCCTGTGTTGCGGCCGTCGCGTTGGACCCGTTGAGGCCGTTGGCCATGTCCGTTACCGCGACGGTCTGGATCGGCGTGAGGTCCCGCGGAGTCTGCGTCGCCGACGCATCACCACTTCCGTTGAGGCGAGCTCGCTTGTCGGCATGGCCTTCCTTACTCGGCGTGGGAATCGTGCGAGGTACACCATCAGGCATGCCCATACGCTGGCGTTCCAATTCCATCTCCTCGCGATTACGTCGCTGGCGCAGCTTGATGCCGTACTTCTTGCGGATCGTGGACTGCTTGCATGCGTACGAGTTTCTGAATCCTGCCAGCTTCTTCTGCAATTCATCCGGATCACCACCGGCTTTCTGCGCAGCGTCAATCTTCATCTTGAATCCTTCTTCAGCTAATTGCAACTCGGCTTTCAGCGCCTCAATTTGATGTACTGTGAGGTGGGCCATATCCTTGTGCTGAGGGGTGCCCAAGGGAGCATTCGAGAGATCAACCGCTTGAGAGCTGGCAGGAGCGCGAGGTGTCTGGGTGTTCGAGTATGCCGGGCTGTTGCTACCGGAGGCGACGTACATGGGGGCGCTATCCGGAGCTGGCCGTTTGACGGGCGGGTTGAGAACTGGTGGCGGCAGGGATGCTTTCGGAATTGACGCGATATCATCCTTGATGACTTCGCCAAAGTCGCCACACACCTTGTTCATCATGTGGTATTGCAGGCCAGCCATGCCGCCGAACCTTTGCGCGCAGTGAGGGCACATGTACGCCTCACTAGTCGATCTTGACAGCGGAGACGTCTTAACACAGATCTTCTTCTTGACGTGCTGTTGACGGTTAGCTTGGTCATCGTCGCCAATGAGACCTTTACTTACATGTTGGTAGGCCGATACCCCTGGGAAAGTGCGGTGGCAGTAAAGGCATTGAGGGTTGGCAGGATCCGCTGGCTCTAGGGGTTGCACAGGGAACTCTGGCTTTTGGTTGACGCTCTTGAAGGAGTTCGTACGCGCAAGGGCAACTTGATGTTGCTGTTGTAGTTGCTGGTGCTGCTGTTGCTGCTGCTGCAGGTGCTGTTGTTGTTGGGTCGGAGCCGCAGGAGCGTTTCCAGGCAAAGAGGGGATGACATGCTCATTCTCGACGATATCCGCAGCATCGTATCCGAGCCTCTCCGCTCGCGCCAGGGCATTAACAAGTCGGCGTGCCTGGATAGTGGGCAGACGAGCTACGAGAGCTCTGTCAAGGAACGTGTCTGAGGCCTTGGCGAGAATCTTATCCGCCACCTCATCAATGTCAGCCGTGGTCATGGCATTGACAAGCTCATGCTTGCCGGCCTCTAAGAACCTTGCACCATAGTCCCTGACGGCCCTCTGGAAGATTCCCATGTCGGCTTGATGCATGGTAACGTTCATCTATCCGACAGTCAGCCATTGGTGATTCGTCAAGAGCCTCAGCCTCTCCTTCCCACAACGTGTGATACCCGCGACGGATACTTACAAGAAAAGCTAGGTGATAGTGTGAACCAAACAAACACTTTGGATGGTTGTCCCGAATGGCCCGTCTGACTGCATCCGGGTCTGATTCTTGAATCGCAGCGGAGAGCCGAGCATAGTCGTCGTGGAATCTCTTATTTTTGTCCACGTTACTCGTATGTTGAGCTGACGCTGACTGATTTTCTTGCTGAATATCAGAGGTGACGACCGGAACAACAGGCGACTTGACTCCATTCGCAGAAGCACCTGGTACAGGAACAGGCACCGGGGTTTGCTTAGGAGCCGCAACTGGTTGCGACGGCGGAGGGAAAGCGGGAGAGTGTGATGCGGACTGGCGAACTGGACCATGGCCGTATGCGCCGCTATTGGGCATAGGCGGCTGCTGCATCATTGGTGATGCCATGTTGGAATAGCCGTTTGGTTGATCTGCGGAGATTGATGCTATGGCCAAGCCAAATGGAAGATGTTGTTCAAGAAGCCAAGTTCACTGGTTGAAGATGGAACGACTCTAAGTTGAATGAGATCGTCGTCCATGGACCTAAATTGGTCAGGTGCAATCTGTTTGAGTGTTAGTAACAGTCCAAAAGTGCGCAAAGAATAAGGTGCTCACGATCCACGAGTTGACGCGTCAATCTTTCGTCAAACGCGTTCTTTGAAGTCGATCTCGAGTTCTCGATCTTGATCGTGGGCGGTGGTCGTCGTCCTCAAAGTGCCGTTCTGCGCAACCAAAGTGGGCAGACGTGGGTGGAGCACGGATTCGTTAAGTAGAGGGTAGAAAAATAGAGGAAAAGTTAGGGCGGAGGAGGGGCCACGTCTTGATTAGTAGACAAAGTTAATTAGCGTGGCTTTTTTAGAAGGAGGGGGGCCTGAGAACCGCTATAAGTAATAACTAGGGAAGGTGCTATATCTTGCTATAGCGTTTTTGGCAGGAAAGACCCGCTCTTACCCCCTTAGCTTTGGTTTGATTGGTTGCACTTTCCGTTTGCTTTATAATGACATGAGAATCTGTCACACATTCGCGACTGCCCCAAGGTGCATATAAGACGCTTGGACTCGATGCACCCAATCAGAGCATTCGGAGCAGGAGTCGCCGTTAAATTGGAGCAATTACTGCAGAAAAGTAACATTTTTAGCCCATTTATTAATAAGTCGCAATAAATTCTCTCCATATTTTGTCACCACCTTGTGATTAGCGCATGATTCGTACTATTTCGGCCACAGTAACGAGCAGCGAGACTGGGTCATTTGAACAACGCCAAAGCATCGCAACGTTGACAACTAGGTTGGAGCAAGTTTGTCGCGTCAAGAATCATATGAATGCAACAGTATCATTGGCGCCGAGAACAAAGATCGAGGCATTGTGTCACCACCCAGACCACCTTGAAAGAGCTGTTGTGTTGCAAGTCCAGAACAGAGTCCAGAATGTCATTACGGTAAACTGCTGATAACCATACCGAGTACCCGTCCAGTTACCTTAGCTCTTCGCGAGCTCCGTCGTTATAGGCGCTTACAGCCTCCCGATCCATTCATCCATCCATCATTCCCGGCCATTATCTCATGAGAAGTCCGTCCCAGCCCATGGGGTATCATTCGGTCTCGCACTCCGCGCCCGCGTTGTCGCTGCTTAAATGTTCTCGCCAATACACGCCAACATCAGCCTCTGGTAATCGCCGCTCGTCTCGCCGCGGATCCTGCTCGCCAAGCTGCGGTTGTACCTTGCCTGGTACGCGCCCTTGACGTTGGCGAGGGTGTTCTTGTCCCAGTGGTATCGCACCACGCGCGCTACGAGCAGATGATCCTTGGTTCCAAGCCCGGCCATTGAATCCTCCAAGAGCTTGGCGGCGTGCATGTACTTGTCAACTGCGTTACGGAGCTGGAAGAGAAGGGCATCCTCCATGTGTCCAGAGAATTCCTATCGTGCAAAGTTAGTATCAGTTGCGATGGACGCGTCCAACGGGGGAGCTGGCTCGCTTACCTTCTTGATGACTTCCTCAAGCTTCCTCCTAAACTTTTGCTCATAGGCTTGGTTGATGGCGCGGATCTGGTTGTCGTTGCGGGTGCTCAGGATGCTGCAAACAAGCATCTCATCCGTGCCAACCTTGCCTTCGGTGGCCTTGTACAGCTCCATAACATCCGAGTCGATCTGTTGCGGCACGACGGGCGCAGAGTCTTCTGCCCTGTTTGCACCCAGGACGATGAGGAAATGCCTCTCTGTCTTCATGCTGAGGTCGCCCTTTACATCATCTTCCAGGCGCCTCTTGAAGGTTTGCTGATATGCGCTCTTGATGGCCTGCAGATCCGCGTTTGAACGGCTGAGGAGAACGTCATTCAGAACGCTCTCCTTTGTGCCAACCCCGTCCATTGCCTCATACAAGTTGTAGATGTCGGAGCGGAGGGGGCCGCGGGCGATAGAAACCAAGCCCTTCTGGAACCAACTACTTGTTTCCTTTTTGATATCCTGCTCCAGATCACGCCTGAAATTCCTGTTGAATGCTGTTCTGATGGCATCGATCTGCAGAGGATCCTTGGTTGCCAGACAGCGGATAAGAGTCTTCTCGTCGGTACCAAACCCCTTCATTGCGTTGCGCGCTGTTGTCGCGTCAGGAGTGGCATCCCATTGGATGATCTGGGGAGCGCCGTATCCCAAAGACGCCGGCGTCGGGGGTCCATAGTGCTGAGGCGGGGGAGCGCCATACGACTGGTTGGGTGGCGGTGCGCCGTAGCCACCGGGCGCGGGAGAGTGTCCGCCATATGGCGAGGGAGGAATCGGGGGAGGTGCGCCGTATGCGCCGCCCTGAGGCGGATACTGGCCCGGCGGAGGACCTTGGGGCGGGGGGTAGTGTCCGCCTTGCGGGGGGTATTGGCCCGGAGGAGGTTGTTGGTAGTAGCCGCCCTGTTGAGGAGGTGCACCATATTGGCCGGGGGGAGGGCCTTGAGGAGGAGGATAATGTCCTCCTTGCGGAGGATAAGGTGATCCGCCGTAACCTCCCTGTTGAGGGGGCGGGTACTGCTGGCCGTAGCCCTGGCCGTGAGGCTCTGAATTGGTGTCAGGATCTAAACAACAAGCATAGGAGGATCGCAGAGATGCGGAGTGCAACTTACGGGCGCCGTAGCCGTACTGGCCTGGATAGGACATTGAAGTCTGGAATGCGACGCGCAGAGTTCGATCGGTTGACGATGCCGGGAGGATCGGGGGCGCGCTTGCGTCAGAATTCAAGAGGGGGCGGGGTTACTGGATATTAGGTAAATGTGAATTGCGTATTCGTACGGAGTAGGTGTTGTAAAAGACTGCGGGGCAGCACAAGGTGACGAGATGCAAGAAGACGGAAAGTCGGATGAGAGAATCGTAGATGGGACTGGGCAGCGTAGCTTATTTTAAAGCTTACATGCGGCGGACGGACAAGACGGGGTCTCAAGAGGCAAGCGAGGTGACGGCGACGAGACCGGTGTGTGGCTGTGAGTCTTTTGCTGAAGCAAGAATTGCGTGTTTGGGCCCTGTGCCGGTGCTGAGAGGGGGAAGCTGGAGGTGATCCTTTCCGGCCGTCACCTGCTTTCTGTTGGTGGTAAGAGCTTGAGCTAAGGTGGTAGATCGAATCCGACGAATCGATCCGTACGCGGAGCTTCTCCCAGCAGCCAGCAACAGAAAAGCCAAAGTCATTGGGCTGCGAGACGGTCTGCCCAGGCTGGTGTGGTGGCTTAGTAGGCACGCGCCCAGCAAAGAAACTCAACGTCATCCACCTGGAAGATTAAACACGACTTCTGGGCGGCGCAGGCAGTGCGATGAGGTCCACAGAAAGCGACCAGAAGGTCCAAATGTTTCCATCCTCCAAGGCGCCAACCCTGTTGAGCTGCTGTCAGCGCCACAGAGATGCGTAATCGAGGTAGCACTGCCAAATGTCTCGCGTTCCTGTGCACCATTGCTGCAGCCCAATGACAGGGTGTGGTGGGGTATGTTCACTGTTCACTTCATGATGAATGAGGAATTGAGTCGAGGTAGAAAGCGGTTGTTCTAGATGCTGTAGACCTTGAAGTTAGTTAGTACGGAGGATGGATAATCGAAGCTGAAGAGTACTGAAAGAGCAAACAAATGCGCAAGGTGTGATCGACGGCGACCCTGCTGCCCTACGAGATGACATGCACGCTGGGGGGCCAGAGCTCCCTTGCCCATGCACGACTTTGGCGAGTGTTTCTTGTGAAGAAGCTTAGGATGTGGACCGGGCAGACAGAAGCGCCTGCGGTGCAGTGGTGGGAGCGGAGCGGAGAGTCGAGGGGAAGGGTTCATCTTGAGGAGGAAGAGGACGACGCAGGGGCAAGCCACAGGCCAAGGCTCCGATGCACGAGCCACCGGCGAGCTGTGGTTCCGGCTGCACCGCCACTTGCTGACAGATCTCGGTCTTTCCGGCTCTAGGTGGCTCATGTCACTCGTGGCTGGTGGCTGGTGGCTGCTCCTTGGGGGCTAGGGCCATTGGATTACATAACATTACTAGGATGCCTCGCACCTCGAGAAACCAGCCAGCACTGAACAGGCGCGTGCCAGGACGTGGTTCGACAAGTGCATCTCCAGCCTGCAATCCGAATGACAGTCCCGTCACCTCACTAGTAGTTGTCTGCCGTTGAAGGTTTCACTAGCATATCATCCCTTTTTCATCAATTGATGGTAGCTCCCTGCGAGGTCTAGATGCAGCAGTGTTGAAACCTCTCCCAGCTGAGTTGCAATAGCAACAGGAACGTGGGTGGCTGGGCAGCCGTCATTCACAATCTCTCATTGGCCACAACGGGTCCTCCTCGGCAAGCTAAGCGATCCGTTCAACCCAGCCCGTACCTGGCGTGCCACGCGTGCCTGGATTCTGCCCACCTCCCGTCACCTTTAGGCCTGTTGCTCCCCCGCCATTGGTGCCCTTATGTTGCTGTGTCCCTGGTCAACCAGCCAAAGGTACCTAACCCCTCCATCCAAATCCCCCCATGCAGTCAAGTCCCTTGTAAGTAACCCCTGGATTCAACTGTCAAATCGCCTTGGAAGCTGCACTACCACCACCAAAATGGAGCCATTTCAACCTCCCAACCACCAACATTTCCCATCACGAGCTTTTCCGAGCTTCCCTCACCCAGCCATCCGCGTTTGCTAGTGCAGCGCAGTAAAACCATCATGGCTCCCGCGCATCCTTCTGTTTGCTTTTCCTTTTGCTTCTCCATTTTTTTCTCGTATACCCTACAGTCGCTTTTGCAACTATTCGTATTCGATCGACATCGATATCCACCGTCCTGTCAGTGCCCGTCCTTCATCCTGCAGCAACAGCAAGAAGCACAGCATCGACCAGGCCTTGTCAACTTGAAGCACCCGACTTGAGACGAGCTCTCTCTCTATCTCTATCTCTCAAACACATCACACCGCCAGCGGCTGCTGGTCCATCGTCAAGATGCGGCCCTCTGCTCCCCTCCCGCTGCTGCTATCCGTCTCCACAGCAGCAAACGCGATCCCCCTCATCGATCGTCTCCTCCATCTTCGTGACACAAAGCCAACAAAGACCTACTCGGTGGTCAATGTTGAGGGAAGTCCCAGCGCCGACCCGCCAGTCGTCACCATCACAAGATCGCCGGTTCAGACAACGGTCACGCAGAGAGTCACCGATACCATCACCCAGATCTCGTCTGCAGTACAGACAACGTCTACATCCCTCATCATCGTGAACGTCGATGGCACCACGGACAGCGGCCCAGCAACCGTCACTGTCTACCCAAGCGTGAAGCCTACCCCTGAATCAACACCTTTGACAGTCACTCCCACGACGGCACCAACAACGCCACCAGTTGCTCCTCCGTCAAGTTCTGCTGAGCCAGCACCCTCCTCAGCTGCACCGTCAACTCAAGTCTCCGAGTCTGTCCAGCCAGCTCCTTCTTCAACAACTGCGCCTGGCATCCCTTCGAGCATTGCCGTTCCTTCATCTACGCCGCCCTTGAGCGCCCCTATCGTGGTGCCTCCCCCGTCAAGCGAGACGTTGGCGTCGCCTAGCCCATCCTCGCTAGTGCCTTCATCGCCGTCGACATCTGCTGTTGAGCTGCCGCCCTCTACGGAAACCCCAGTGGCACCATCATCGGCACCTGTCGGCTCGTCTACCGCCATTGTCGTGCCTCCTCCTTCGACGGAAACCCAGGGTATTCCCAGTGCGTCCCCATCGCCGTCGCCTTCCGCCAGTGTCTCCACGGGAGCAGCCGAGCCTCCATCAACTTGGACATCTATTGCAGCACCCCCAGCATCATCCTCAGCAGCCGCAGTTTCCAGTTCTTCCGAGACCAATGCGGTTCCCCCTCAGTCATCAGCAACATGGGCTGCTCCAAGTGAACCGGTTTCAACACCAGTTGAGTCGTCTGTGGTCATCGTTCAGCCTCCCCCGCCCACGGAGACCCCGGTTGCGCCAACTTCTTATATCGCTCCCTCTGTGGAACCATCATCTGCTCTTCCACCTAACGTAACATCTTCATCTTCATCAACCTCGACGACTACAACTTTTACCTCTACTAGCACAAGCGTCACAGAGGCTTACACGCCGCCGACTCCTACCCAAGTCTATGAGACCACCTACCGGACCTCATGGGTACAGACGCCTAGCTCTTTCCCTCAGCCCTCAACCTTCGTCACCAGCATTACAAGTGTGACAACATCTTCCTCGGTCCCGGAGTCTACCACGAGCTTTGACGATGGTGACTGGTCTACCACCAAGTACGCCGAGTGGAATGGTACTGCCAGCGCGACCCCTCGCTACCGCCGATGAAGCGGGATGCCCATTTCCTTTTGCTATTACGGAAAAGACGATTTATGTCTGATGTACTTTCACGTGTTTTGCATATTCTCAGCATGGCGTAATCAATTCTGCTAGAACATGGGAGGTTGTTTGAATTTAAAAGCATGGGTAACACGTGCGAACGAGACCTGAGAAACGACGCATCATTCAGGGCCAAGGGCCATCTCGGACTGTGGGAAGAGAGCTCACAGCAGCACAGACCAAGAGCTGGAATGCGCTGTCATCAATGGGTTTCCTAATGTCTAATAAGATAGAACTTGTATATACTCAATCAACCGTCACATATGATCGATCGTTCTCTCGTATGCTCGAAACAGAACGTCGTGCCCCTAGATATTGTCTGCAACGTTGACTAGAGTCTCGACAGTTGGTTAGTCAAGTCGTGGATGACCACACATGCCCCCATGGACGCAGAAGCTGAGGGCGACAGGTGTATTGTGAGGTGGAAGAGGCCTCATGCTCACGAATTCACGATTTGACTCCAGCGTCACCCTCCAGGCGGCTGCTATCATCTCAACCTCGGCTTTTGGAAGCCTGTTCGAAATGAGGAAACCCCCCTAACTAATTCTTCCATCGTTACTTGGCTGTAGGCAGCCTGCTTTTCTTTTTTCCAAAAGAACACGGGAAAAGCCTGGTTAAATGGGGATGCAAGCGAAGCCGCAGCTCGGCATAAGACGATTGCCAGAAAAACAATACCAAAAGGATTTCCTTCTTCAACACTCTTCCAAAATGATTAGACAATTATCCGCTGGCTAGCTTTCCAGAAACTGTAGGCATCAGCCACCTCATTGGTGCGCAGAGGAAAGGGTAGCGTTGGCGCTAGGTGGCTAGCACGCATCGACCAACGCGAGAACACGTTGGACATCACGAACCGGTTCACGGGTTTCCTGGGATGCGTTCATACTCTGCTTTTATTTAGCTTCACACCCAAGAGGAAAAGAGAGACACGTTCGCCATCCAGGTTAAAAGAAATGAAGACGTTTGGCCAAGTCCCACCTGCAATTTGTACTCTGAGTCGGGTTCCTGCAGGATTGCGGAACTCTTCGCAACCTCTACAATCGGAGATGGGGCAAAGGGCGTGTGCAAGTTAAGCCAAGTCTGTGCCGAATAATCCGTGCCATGGGAAACCGTTTATGCATGAGAACCCCCCGGAGAATTTTAGGGAGGTCCCGTTGGAGGAGCTAGAGTGTAAGCTTAAGAAAGATACAGCCTGCTCGGCCGATCTATATGAATAGAGGTCCGCAGGATCCATGCTATTTTCTCTCTTGCAGCTTTTTGCGCATCAGAATGACGGGAAACTCGAAAAGCGAAGTTTCGCTCGGTGAGCGAGCTACCTTAGATTAGGAATTGCCCAATGGCATGTCTACACGTCTTACGGTCTTGTCATGGCTACGCCGGTACAGCTGACAACGCAGCGACGGGCCTGTTGCCGTTCAGATGAATTCAGGCTCCGACAGTTTTACGGCGAGGGGACTTAGTTTCTGAGACAATTTGGCGGGAGCGAGGGGGTTCGGCATGTGTTGACAGTCAGAGTCTGTTCATGAGCCTACTAGGATGGCAGGGGCTTCATGAGTAGTATAGGTGAGTCGTGACTGTTGATCAACTTCGTCATTCCTCGATGGGTCCCCGATCTATCTGCCATGTTTCTCGGGTCCTTTTTCGGCCAACCTTAGGGTAAGGCCTTTCAATTGTGAATAGGGGGTGAGAGCGGAGTATATACCCGCGGTGCTCCTTGAGTGCCATATATGCTAATGTGCCGACCTACATGCTCGTCTCAGCCTATCCACACAATCACTCCGTCCGTTGAGCTGAGCAACACCCACTCTCCCCTTTCTCCCCAAAGCAAAATTCTCCTCTTCTCAGGGCCGTAGAAAACCACCTCGGCAACACTTCTTCGAGCTCTCTCGCAATGTTCCCACGTCTCCAGCCATGCAGACGCAAAAGCGTCCTCTCGACTCTCCTTCTCTTCTTTCTTCTGGCCCTCTTCATCGACCTTACCTCCGCGTCACCATCCTCGGTCGTAGAACAAGCCCTCGACAAACAAACAAGAGACACAACAGTCCTACAAGACTTCTCATACCTCGCCATCGCGGCTGATACATCCTGCGACGCGTCCGAAGGCCAGTACAACTGTCTGTCGGATTCATTTCAGTACTGCCTCAACGGAACATGGAGTACCGTTACCGCATGCACCGAGAACAGCGAAAAGACTGCCGAGTCATCGTCTCTCTGCTCGCCTATTGGAAGGACGGATACCATTGACTTCAACGGGGAGTGTGAAATCAGCGCCGCTTGGGGATGGGGGAACGGCGGGGGTGGTTGGGGCGGCGGTAGGGGGTATTATGGTGCTGGAGACAGGGTCGAGGTGTCTAGATGGGTTTGGTCTTTTGTTGGTATGGTTTTCGTCTTGGGGGCGTGGTGAAGCTTAAGTTGATGGGCCTCTTGTCACTTATGTCCTGGGCAAGGGAATGAGAAAACGAAGGGTGGCATGGATGAGACATTGGGACACATTCGGACTTTTCATCCGGGAAGGGGATTGTACGGGACATTGGAACACATTCGGACTTCTCATCCGGGAAGGAGATTGTACATCATCAGGTTGGATGATACATTTTCTTTGCACAGACGAGGTTTTCTCATTGGATTCATCCAGTAAGGCGTCTTCTTTTGTAATAATATCAAATCGTCTGTTAGCCTGACAGAAAGACATGGCTTTCATTGATGAATGGTTGAAATATGCAGTCCATTAGCATTTACGTGCGACGACTAGTCATCACAATATGCCGGTATCATCAATTTTGTTCCATAAGATACTTTTCGACAGACGGAAATAAGCTAACTGGGAGTATACGAGAATGAGACGTACGTATTGAGGCTGACATCAATTCATGCGGCAACCCGGATCCGAAGGTCCACAGATCAACAAGAGCCACGAGCCAACTTTGCGCTATCGTGACGTCACCCCTTGGCGCATCACCAGATCAGGTTCAAGGAAGCTAACGACCAACTCTCTTGTGTATTTAAGCAATCAATGTAGTTTCGTCAACTACTTCATATCTAAGAGAAGTGAATCCGAAATAAACTACAACACGATCCATCAACTTAAAAAACTCAGAATCATAGTCTTCAAAAACAATCATCACCATGACCACACACACGAATCCCACAGCTCTCAACGCCGAGACCGCCGGCACCGCAAACACGTACGAGAACCCCAGTGTAAACACCGCAACCTCCCACACTACGACAACCGGCGAGATTCCAGCAGCGCACTCGACTTCCAGGGCCGCTACAAGCTCGGTTGGTGGCGGCGATGCGCCGACGACGCGTAGCGGCGGCATCGGGCAGCAGATTAAGGGTGCATTTGCACAAGGACACGTGAGTAGTTCCCACGTCTATTGATACTCACTGGTGTGATTGGGGGTTATTGGAAATTTGTGATACTGATGACTGGGCTATAGGGAATGGGAGAGGTTATTCGTGGAAAGTTCAACTCTGCTGTTGATACCGCGGCTGGCGACTCGCAGGGCATGACCAAGAACAAGAACATCACTACTGGTGGTGAGAGGGAGTTTGCAACGAAGGATTTCGTGAAGAAAGGAACATTGGACAAGGCTTTGTGAGGTATTTGTTTTCAGAGGATATGCCTTTGTATGATGAGTGTTGTTGGTGGAGGGCTTGAATGATACCAACTTGCTTGAGATTCCCTTCCGTATCTAATCCATCGATTTTCACAACACTGCGGCTACCATTTCCGTACAATAGAGGGTTGAAGCTCCGATTTGAAGATTTGCCATGTCATTTTGGCATCTCCTAAGCTCCTTGGGGTGGGATCTGAGTTATGTTCGAGAGGTTGAGTTGTAATTCTGACTTTTGTGTTTCTCATTCAAATTACTTTTTCTTTCTAGAACAACCAAAAATGCTAGCAAACGCCATGACATGGATAATATGCAAGATATGGTGAGGAATGTTACACTCCAGGGAATCGGACGTGATATGTATGAGGTGAGTCGCAAGCGGAATTCGCATTTCGACATGGTCTTAAGGGTTGGGCTAAGTTGGGTAAGATGGTAAAGAACAAAGGTAATCATTTGGATATAACTTTCGCGTCACCGTACAGAAGAGCCTACGGGAATCATCGGCCTTTAACACAGAGCTGATATCTCAATGAAGCTCATGAAGTCGAAGCATGGTCTACCGTAGCTGACAGACTGGATTAGGGTACGAGTCTCTCCAAGACTCGGGTTCAAAATGTAGTAGGGAACGGATTGAATCCTGCTACTTTTCCCTTCACGGAATATCGGTGATCAGCTACCCTTGGCTCTTTGCATTGCACGCTACCATGGCGCTCAAGGGGAGACTTAAAAGCTCAGGCTTGGCTCGGAAAGTGGTTCCGGCAAGCATGTACTCAATCATCAGATCGAACATGGCACCGAGGTTGTTTTTGTGAGGAAAATTCATCATTGAAAGGTTGCTGATTCAACCATGGGTGTAAAGTTGAGATGCTTCATGAATGGCAGCCGGCGGGTATCCAACCCTGGGAGCGGAGGTGTCCCGGTGGCCCCCGCGATTCTAGAATTGTGGAGCCCGGGGTGACCCGCGGAGCCGTGAGCGCTGGTCCGAAACAAGGGCCGAGGCACGGATTTGCGGACGCGTTGGTCAAGACCAGATACGATATCAGTCTGGACGCCCCATAAGTTGCACTAGTGAAGAAGGATTGCTTATCGTCCTCGCGAAGAGTCAGCCGGTAAGCACCCAGTGGAGCATTGCATATCGTTTGCTACATGTTGCAGTGCTGATTGTACAAGTGGCATTCACGCAGGTTCGGCTGGTTTAAGCAGCTGTTGGCCTGCTGGTGAGTCTCCGTTGTGCAGGGTGAAATACCTGCCACACCCACTCTCCAATGAGGATTCTGACTGCCAGCAATGGAAGGGTGAGATGAGGTGAGGTCCACTGGTAAGGTGAGATGAGGTCGGGGAGATCCACACCTCCCCTCCAGGACCCCAACAAGGGGACCTTGACGGCCAAGGTCGGGACTCCGCGTGTGCATGCGGCACAGCGGCCGGATGTTCACACTGCCAACTGCAACTGCAACGAAGTTCTGCTCATCAAAAGAAAGGGAAAGAGTCATTGGCCGATGGGATGTTTCCGACTCGGGGGAAGGACCACTTGGGCAGTTAGAGGCAGAAGCAAGTGCCAATATCAGTCACTAGGAAGGCACCTTGATGGACCCCTCTCCTTGGCTGCTTCTCGGAACGCGTGGGTGTACCAATTCGGAAAGACATGTCAAAGGAAGTCACGCTCACCTTCCACCTTCGCAGGGGCACTTGCCGTACCTTACACGATGCCATAAGACCAGCTGATGACCCTCTTTCCGCCTCTGTCATTTTCCAATTCCGCCTCTTTTCTCTTTTATTCCGACTCTGTTACTCTTCTGCATCTTCATACATCGTTGCTGTGCTGTTTTCAAACCTCTAGACACCAGTTCCATTCATCCGAGAAGCGTCCCCGTCAAACCCACCCGAGTTCCGACCCCAGATTTTGACCCCAAGTTCCCGTCCCACACCTCATAACCCCACGATTCCATCATGGACGAAGAGCAATCCCCCTTGATGCGGATCCCCGCCGAAATCCGCATCATGATTTACGAATATCTTCTCGACGACGCTGGCGAAAAAAGACTCGCCATCCGCAACAAGGCAATGCACCAACTGCACACCGGCGCCCTGAGCACCTACCGCCGCACCTCATACCGCATCATCGAGAGGTCCTTTCACAGGCAATGCTTCTTGACGACGTACGCGCATCACCACCCGGCTAGCCCCAAGTCCATAATGCACCCCGAAATCATGGCCGTCAACCGCCGCATCCACCGCGAGACGAGTCACCTTCTTTACGGCCGCCCACACGGCTTCGATTTCGGTAGCGACGTTGAGGCTGTGGTGCCCTTCCTCAAAGACCTGACGCCCTCGTCTCGATCTGCTATCCAGGAGCTTACCATCCGCAAGGACGGGCCTGTGATGCACTGCAATAGTGAGAGTGACCGGCTGGACTGGGCTACCATGTGCGCCTACCTCCGCCGGCTGGATAAGGCGATACCTAGGCTGCGTATCATTGTGGAGGGCGGAAGACCGACGGCCGCGTGGGAGGGGCCGCAGGTGCTGAGCGTCTCAGATCTGAGGTTGCTGGCGCTCATTAAGCACGATAGCATGGAGTGGGTCGCTGAGCTGGCCAAGGTCGAGGGGATTGAGAGCTTGGAGATTGTGCCGAGGATGCGGCATCTCCCTGCGCCCGGCACGACGGCAACGCTGTTGTTTGCTGCATTTTCAGCGTCGATTGATACAGCGCTTGTTGAGTATTTACAGACGGATTGTGCGCTTCCTGCTACGGCTGTATCCCTCACAGCCTGAGACCGTTGGGAGGCAGTGATTGTGGGATATTCTGGGCTGCTTTTTTTGGCCTTCCCACTCGGGAAATCGGGTGAGTATGGACACGAGCCTACTGATTGCGGGGATGGAGCAAAAATGGAGAGTGTGCGGAGTTCTATCTGGATTTGGATGGCGTTTTGTTGGAGTAAGGGGTTCATGAACATACATATCCTGCATGATGCAGCAATGGCACATGGGTACGGAGGAAGCCCACGGCATGTTATTTTCTGAGATGGGTGAAGATGCGAATTGACATAGAGGCATCCTCAATGTAGGGATACATTGCACAAGCATGTGACAGTGTACGAATCAGCTAATAAGAAAACCTCAAACGAATTATGAGCCGACGCATTGCACGTGAGAGGGACTATCGGTTGTTGGTGATATTGTCGTTGCTCCGATCATCAAGTGGTCAGGTTGGTTGTGTGCTGTTGAGAGGCGGAAATCGAATTGAACCCACAGGCTGATGCAGCCAAGGCGGGGGGCGCTGGCCGGAACTATGGCCTGTGCCGCGACCCTTGGTCCAACACAGAACTTTTGCTACCAACGCGCCAATGTACCAACGTTTGTGGTTCGAGATCCTGGTCAATCTTCCTTCCACGGTCCAGAGTCGAGACTTGAGTGGCAAGGGTTCTGGACATCTCGAAGAGGGCGAGTATGCTCGTTAGCCTGAGCAAGAGCATATTCGAAAGGTAGTAGGAGTTGATCGGGTACAGAGGAGGGATTGCTTGAGTGGTTCCATCCCAGCCATGTCGAAGCCATTCAAGCTTGCTAGCCTTATCTCGTCGGCTTTGGGTAAAATTACTTTGATTGCGAGATACCTTCAGCTTCGAGTGTGCGACTGGAGTGAGGCATACGAAGACTGCAATGTGATGAACAGAGAGACATACACAGCTCAGCCTACCTAAGGTGGGAGACTAGTCTTCAATCACCACCTAGGAGGATGGCACCGATGAACATCCAATCGCTGAGGTACCGGTACCTAGCGGACCCCAAAAACACGTATTCACTGCGTTTTTAACCCATCCAAAGGGATCGAAGGAAGCGTGAAGGAAAGAGCCTCAACACTGAGCCTCGCTTTCACTGCATTTTCAACTCTCTCCGAGATGTCCCATCCCAATCACTCAGTCCTCTTATCTTATCGCCCTGTTCAACTGACGAGGTCTTACATAATGTTACCTTACATAATCCCACCTCCAGGCAGCTCGATTCTCCGACCTCCCACTGGCGGGCACGTCACAGGCAAGTCGCAAGAGAATGGAAAGGGACAGTCTCCACTTGTCGTCCACGCCAGCCAGTGTCTGGTCTTCACTCCACTGCTCCAGCCACGGCTCAGTCCACCGAGCTCGCATCGCACAGCACCGCAGCACTGCCCAGTCGGTCCTTAGCACTCGCCTCGAGCCAGCTACTGCTAACCTGACGGGACTCCATCGTCAGCCTTCCAACGAACCCCCCCGGACCTCACCTCGCAACCCTTTTCGCAGCCGCGCGCGCCGACGACACACCTCCGACATCTGCGCCCTCATCCATCGCGCAATTGTTCCGACCGCAATCGAGCCACTCCGACTCTGTCGTTTGTCCTCTTCATCAATGAGCCACAACTGAGCATCATATACGTCGCCTCGATCGATAACTACCCCGCCGGTTCGACTTCGATATGTCTGCGACTCCTGTGCCGCCGGAAGACCAGGCACGCCTCCTGGAGGATGCCCTGGTCGCGGTGCGCCAGCAGACGGCCCTCATGCGCAAATGCCTCGACACCCCGAGCAAGCTCATGGATGCCCTCAAGTGCTGGTACGTCATCCCCGTTCCCCGGATTCCCGGGAGCTCCTAGGCAGCTTCTCTCAATGCCCCCGATAAGCTTCAATGGTCGAGACTAACCGTCCAATGCACCTCGTTCAGCTCTACCCTAGTTTCCGAGCTGCGCACGAGTAGCCTGGGCCCGAAGCAATACTATGAGCTGTATATGGCTGTCTTTGATGCCTTGCGCTACCTCTCCGTCCATCTCCGAGAGAACCACCCCGTCAATCATCTCGCCGACCTGTACGAGCTCGTCCAGTATGCCGGTAACATTATCCCGCGCCTGTACCTCATGATCACCGTCGGCACCGCCTACATGTCCATTGCCGACGCACCTGTCAAGGAACTCATGAAGGATATGATGGATATGAGCAGGGGCGTGCAGCATCCCATTCGCGGGCTGTTCCTCAGATATTACCTTTCCGGCCAGGCCAGAGACTACCTACCGACAGGTGACGGCGACGGCCCCGAGGGCAACTTGTCCGACTCGATCAACTTCATACTCACCAACTTTGTCGAGATGAACAAGCTCTGGGTCCGGCTGCAACACCAAGGCCATTCCCGGGAGCGCGAACAACGGACAAGAGAGCGGAAGGAGCTTCAGCTTCTGGTTGGAAGCAATATCGTCCGACTGAGCCAACTCGTGGATCTAGAGACGTACAAGTCGGGCATTCTTGCGCCTCTGCTAGAGCAGGTTGTGCAATGTCGCGATGTCCTGGCACAGGAGTACCTGCTCGAGGTCATCACCCAGGTTTTCCCTGACGACTTTCACCTACACACCCTGGACCAATTCCTCGGAGCCGTTTCGCGCCTGAATCCCCATGTCAACGTAAAAGCTATTGTTATCGGCCTGATGGATCGCTTGTCGGATTACGCCGAACGCGAATCCAAGGACGAGGGAGAAGGGGACCGGGCCAAGCTGGAGGAAGAGGCACTATCAGCTCTGCTGGAGAAGACAAAATTGCAGGCTGAGAAGGCATCAAGTGCGCCAGGCTCCGGTGTGGACGAAAACGGGAAGCCCCTTGACCTCGATACAAACGGTGCCGCGCACGAGAGCAGCGAAAACGAAGCCCGCGCCGCAGAGGACCTACCACCGCCAGAAGAGCCAGCTCCTTCGATTGCCGACACCGAGGCGACTGCCGTCAACGGAGAAGGTGCCGATGCAGAGAAGGGTATCCCGGAGAACGTGCAGCTCTACGAGATTTTCTTCAGCCAAGTCAAAAACTTGGTGGATGCGCAGCACCTCCCCATCCCAGACACAATAGCGTTGCTCTGCTCGCTGACAAACCTGGCACTCAACATTTACCCCGAGAGGCTAGACTTTGTCAACCAGATTCTAGAGTATGCCACGATCAAGGTCCGGGAAAACGCAAACAATGCCGACCTTCATTCTCCCCCGGCACAGCAAAGTCTCTTGGCCTTGCTGCAAGCGCCTCTCAACCGCTACCTTTCCATCTTCACCGCGCTCTCTCTTCCTACCTACGTTCCTCTTTTCCAGTCACAGTCGTATCCGACTCGCCGCGCCGTTGCTGGTGAGGTCGCTCGCACTCTCCTCCGTGACCAGACACGGATCTCTACCCCTAGCCAGATGGAGAATGTTTTGGAGGTCCTGAAGGTGCTCATTAAGGAGGGCTCCCAAACGCCGTCTAACTACCCAGGTGTTGCACAACGCCGCGCTGTCGAGACAGACGAGACTATGGAAGAACAAGGTTGGCTGGCCAGAATTGTCCATCTAATTAATGGCGAAGACAACGACACACAATTCCGTCTGTTGCAAATGACCCGCAAGGCTTACTCTGAAGGCAACGAGAGGATCCGTACGACGACACCGCCCCTCATCACCGCCTGCATGAAGCTCGCAAGACGCTTCAAGACTCGTGAACACTACGAGGACAACTGGGAGACCCAGAGCAACGCCCTCTTCAAGTTTATGCACTCTGCTCTGAGCACCCTGTACACCCGTGTTAACGGAGCTGGCGCAGCGGAGCTCGCCCTGCGCCTGTTCTGCGCATCCGGTCAGACGGCTGATATGATGGGCTTTGAGGAGGTGGCCTACGAGTTCTTCGCTCAAGCCTTTACCGTCTACGAGGAGGCCATTTCGGATTCCAAGGCGCAGTTCCAAGCCGTCTGCGTTATCGCCACGGCGCTGCACCAAACGAGAAACTTCGGCAAGGAGAACTACGATACTCTCATCACGAAGTGCGCTCAGCACGGCAGCAAGCTTTTGCGCAAGCCGGACCAGTGCCGTGCTGTCTACCTCGCTAGTCACCTGTGGTGGGCCACGCCAATGGCTGTCAATGGCGAGGCCGACGAAACTGGGGTAAGTCTGGGCTACATACACAACCAACCGACATTTGCTAACCCTTTGCAGCTGTACCGCGATGGAAAGAGAGTGCTTGAGTGTCTTCAGAGAGCTCTGCGCGTTGCCGACTCCTGCATGGAGACGGCGACATCGATTGAGCTGTTTGTTGAGATCCTCGACCGATACGTCTACTACTTTGAGCAGCAGAACGCAGCGGTAAGCAAACCATCAGTCTAAACTTTGATGCTGTATTTTGAATCTTGAGTACTAACTGGGCTACAGGTCACTACCAAATACCTCAATGGCCTCATTGAGCTCATCCACTCCAATCTCGCTGGCAACCAGCAGGACTCGGCCTCGGTCGAGAACAGCAAGCGCCACTTTTACCATATCCTCGAAAGCATCAAGGGGCGGCAGTACGACGGTATTGTCCTGTACCCGAAATAAGCACCGGTACTTGGGACCTGTTGACCCGTTCTTGAAGCAAACGGGAGGCAGTTCACTAATTACCATATGACGACACACCTTACGAGAGCAGGGAGAATGAAAGAAGGGATTAAGGGGAGGGAACAGATGGAGGTTTCTTAATTAGCGGCGAAGGGGATGGGGAGCCAACACGGGTTTGTGAGAAGAGCCTGGTTGAGGTTTTGGAGATTGGAGCAGATGGAGATGAGAGAGCTGCGTGTGAGAGAGAGAGAGTTGAGAAAAAACGTGTTTATACGATAAGCGCATGCAATGAATTGGAACAAGACGAAATCTGTGGATGTGGTTGTGCACAGAGAGACAATGGAAAAGCTTCGCATGTGGCTTGTGGCCTTGGTTGTATATACGTGTCGTGCTTTTTCTCTTCCTACCTTACCTTTATTCTTAGTGAAGCGATCCAAGTTTTCATCCCCGCCATAATAACCACCTCTCCACGAGGTAGATCAAGCTACATATAACGTCATGGTCAGGTTCAGTTTCCGAGCTGGCACTTGGCCTGGGCGGAATCTCGATACGTCTAGAGGATAATTACCAAGTTCGAGAGGCGAGGACTGGCAAAGGTAGGGGGTAGGGGCAAGTTGACGATATCAAGACGACAAAACTCGTCACGAAGACTAGACCGCGCGTAACATCACGGGCAGAAGACGGTTGCAGTTGCAGTTGCAGTTACACATTCCGCCACAGGACTGGCAGTGTATAAATTCGACTATCGTACCTTCGGGACATGAAAAAGAATTGCGGAACAATGGTTGTTTGTGTGGCAGAAATTTCCCCCTAAACTCCTTGCGATGCCAGAAAAAAAACAGGAACAGTGAGGGTTGGCAGTAGGCTTTCGCGAACGAGGCGGAGATAGGCCATCGAACCCCAGAAGATCTCCCAAACGGAGTTTTTGTTAAAGAGTTGAACAAAAAGGAACGAGAGCAGGCGAGCCCTCTTCGTACATGTGTCTTCTTCCAAGTGCATTCAGAAAAATGCGGTAAGACACACACCCCAACGTCGTATCGAAACACAGTAAAGAAGAGAACCCAACATAGAAACGGGGGTAATGGTGCGATCAGCTGCTCTCTGCGGCCTTCTCCCATTCGGATAACGCATTTGTCGCGTTCTGGATGATGCGCGCCGTCTTCTCGACGAGCTTATTCGCGAGCTCCCAGTTGCCGGCCTCAACGGCGTCGCGAATAGCGGCAAAGGTGACGGGCTTGTTGCCAGACCAGGCCTGGGGGCCAAAGATGACGTGCCTGAACTGGGTACGGTTGGGGATCTACATAATCGTCAGCATCTGAATCAGAAAACATGTAAAACATGTCACGGAAGAGGGAAGAGATGAAACTTACACCACCGCCCTGCTCAAGGTCCAGCAGCGCCGTCTCAAAGTCGGCCATGTGGTTGTTGAACTGAATACGCTTGTCGCCCATATCACCCGACTCCCAACCGCCACCGCCCATGACTGTGCTCTCCCACGTCATCTCCCACATAGAGAAGCCCTTGACGTTGACCTTGGTTTCCGCGATGAGCTTCTTGAGGGGCTCCAGCGAGAACTTGTCCTGCGTACCCGCACCCATGTGCTCGCAAAAGTTGGCCAGATCGTTGATGTAGCGCTCGATGCGCTCGCTGTAGCCCACCATGTCGAATGGTAGAATGGGCTTATCCGCAAGCTCTAGAATCAGGAGTCCGACAATCTGGCCCATCATGACGTGGTACGCAAACTCCGGGTCGCCGATGCGTTGAACCCATTCGTAGTTGTCGTAGCTGGATTGCGCGGGGAATCGTGCGCCCCTGAAGCCGAGATCGAGAGAGCTGGTGCCGGCAATGTTTTGGAAGGGAACCCAGTCGCCATCCATTCCAAGCTCTTCCAGGTCACCCTCGCGCTGATTCCACAGGTCACGGACTGTCGCGTTCAGGCCCGCATCAAAGACACGGTCGATGACGCGAAGGACAGCTTGCTTAAAGACGGGCGATCCCGCAGCGTGGAATTCGCTGCCTGCCACGGCAGAGTCGAGGTTGATGTAAGCAAATGCGTTTTGTCGCAATAGCTCGTCATTGTGCTCGACGAATTCGGTTGAGCCGATCATGTTGTACTCCTCGGCGTCCCACGACATGAACTCGATACTGCGCAGAGGGCGCCAACCCTTGGAGACGAGTGTGCCAAAGATGCGTGCCATCTCAATCAGCACCGCCGTGCCAGAGTGAGGCTCAGTCGCGCCAAATGACCAAGCATCCCGGTGGTTGCCAATGATGATAGACTTCTGATCCTGCTCAATGCCTTCGATTTTGCCGTAAACGTTCCAGATGCCCTTCTGCTCAACAACGTCGTTGTCGTTCTTGAGTCGTACAATAGGCGAAGAAAGGTTGCCAGTCCACCACTCGGCGATATCAGGAACACCTCCCGCCCATTCTTTCGGCACCTGCTCACCATGGCCCTTGAGATGCTGTAGTAGAATCTGTGCGTCACGCCACGCGAGGGGCAGACTGGGGATCTTAGTCAGACCCTTGCTCTCATCGGGCTTCATGCGCGGCAAGTTCTTCTTGCTCTCCCAGCCAGGGGTCAGGGGGTCACCGAGGACCCAGTTCGACAGCGCAACGGAGCCTCTCTGAACACCGTCGGCGGGCATGAAGCGGCCATTGGGTGCGACGTCGCCCAATCTAAAGCCGTCATCAGCTGGATCGCTGTACACGATGCAGCCTGCGAAGCCGGCATCCTCTGCCGCCTTGACTTTTAGGGCCAAATTTGCCTGGGTGCCATAATAACGAACAAGAGCGATCGCGCCCTTGGTGTCAATCCCATGATCCGCAAGCTTCTTGAAATCCGACCTCGCGCCATAGTTGGCATAAATCAAAGGTCCTTTAACATCTCCTGACTTGGATAGTCCGTGGAACACGAACGTCTGGTGTCCAGCTGCTTCTCCTCCGATTTCCTCTTCTTCCAGCTTCGCAGACCATTTTGGCTTTCCGTCGTCGCCCATAATCTCCACAGCGCGTCCTCCGGCCTTTGGGTAGTTCATGTACACGTAGTATTCGTCAACGTTGACATAATCCAGCCCGGCTCTGGTGAACATGGACTCGACGTCCATGGCCAAAGCATAGTCGCCCTCGGTTCCTGCCATGTGGGCGTATTTGGTGTAATGAGCTACCGATGCCTTCAGCCGGCGGCCTTCGACATTTTGCTGCACGTACAAGCGTACATCCTCTGGGTTGAAGCGCAGTCCGCCGTTCATGCGCCTAGCCATGCTCGTGAAAAGATCGCTCATGAAAAGTGCGTAAAGAATGCCCATGACGAAGACAACAGCAAACACCCGGGCAAAAATGATAATGGCCGTCCGCGCCTTGTCCTTGTCCCATTGCGGGAAAGTAAATCGCGGTCTCGTCGTCGTCGCATTCGCCTCGTTCGAATTGTTAGAGTTGTCGGCCGAGCCCGAGGGCAGTCGAATTGTTGGACGCAAATTTGGCATCCGCCATCGCCAAGACCACTTCCAGCGTGATAAGGAGAGAGCGAATGGTATCCGTTTCCCCCATATTGACGGGCGCGATCTGTCGTCCGCATCCCCTATTTCGAGCTCTTGCATCTCCCGGCGCACATATGCCGTTTCGTCTCCATCATCGTCGCTGCCCCATGAGCTATCTTCGTCATCTGTTTCGACTGTTGGCGGCCTATAACCGTTTGGGCGGCGTGATGAAGTTGCGAGGCCATTTCTATTCAGCAGCGACTGCGACTCAGTCTCGGCCTGGGAGCGATCGTCTAGCGGAGAGCGCGGGGGTTGCTGCCATTCTGAGGGGTCGGCCGGGCCGCTTGTGGCGAGAGCTTCATCGTAACTTGGGATGGGCGGTACAGATTCGTACCGGTGATCGCGATCCGACGGCATCGTTGCGGTAGTCGCCGGTCAGAAACGAGAATCAGGGGGGGCGATGTGTCAAAGGGACGTCGATCAAAGCCGTCTATCGGCATCCGTATAGCAGCGAAGGGAAAACGAGCGGTATCGAGTCGGTCGGGTAAGGGCGGAGATGAAGGGAAAAGGAGTGTTGGAAAGGCGCAGCAACACACGACACTATCGAAATACTATGACGGAAGAGAAAGGGGTCCCATGGATACTGCTTGGAAGCAGGCAGACATTGACCGGATCGACAGGACTAAGAGAAGCTGAATGGTGAGGCTAGTCGCGATGTCGATTCGGCTGGCAACAACAGAGCTCGATGGAGGTTGAATTGACTCTGCGGCTGGCGATGTCGAAACACGAAGGTTCGTGATTTGGCATGGATGAACATGGAGGTGCTACTGTCCCGACTTCCGTGCGGCAGTGGGCCGGTCTCCAGGCAGTTCCAGTCCCAAACCACTGGCAACGACCAGTGAGTGCAGCCGCAGTTTAGTGAGTCTGTCCACTGCAGAGTCCCCTACTCTGCCAGGGCTGTCCAATCAAGATTGACGAGTGTCTTTCTGGGCAGTGAATCTGTGCTTACGTACACACATGGTCCCTCCTGCGTACCTAAGGCAGCTTACGCGGATACGCTAAAGAATGGAAACCGCGGAATGCCCATACGGATATCATGATACGAGGGACCCAGGGAGGTAAGATAGCCGGATAACGGAGGCCTGCCTCCGGTTACATAAGCGGGACTTCTAGGGATCCGATTATGTCATCTGCACAGCCACTCTTGGCCCCCCCCTTGGCTGTCACTTCTCTGCAGATTGCACTGCATCTTTGATTCCTGACTCCGTCTCTCGATTACAACTCCCACCCCTCCCCCTCCTCGTCTCTCTCTTCTTCCCTTCTCCCCTTGCAAGTCTCGAGTGAGGAGGATATCCCTGCTGCCTCCTTTCTGATGACGAGACTCCCCACTCATTCCCCCCTGCTCTCCACCGACAGCCACCTGTTCCCAATTTCAATGTGACCCAACAAACCCCTGTGTGCATTTGTGCTCCATCTTCCAAAACGAAGCTCTTCGGGACTTCTCGCACGGGTTTCAGGTCGGCCCGGGCCCCGGATCGGCGCCCAAGAACCGGGAGAATCTGCCGTGGCTGGCCCCGGCGATTCATCCAGCCGTCCCCGGATTCAGAGATATCACGCATATGGCAAGAGACAATTTTTGACTTTGATCCGATTGTCGGATATGATTAGACGTTGACATCTTGGAGGTGCTGATAGCTTGCTCCGGGCTAGCAATACCCGGAGTTTGTGCTCTACTTACATGTTTAGTCAGTAGTCAAGTATCTAGGGCAGCCTTCTTCTTCGTGCTAGACCTGTGGACAGACCTTCCGCTTACACCTTCTGCTGGTGCTGTCTTCACAATTCTTGTTCGTCTTACTTGGAAGTGCATCACAACATTCGGCGCTGGTATTCAATTGTGATTCTTACTTGTAAGTCTGCGACTGACCCTACTGACATCTGCAATCAGCTAGGCATCGTGAGCACTTTCAAAACTTTCCTCGCACCACTCCCACGCCGACTAGTCGACGCCATCGCCTGGCGAATCCAAACCTTCGCTCGAAGCTTGCTAGCTTGATTACATGAGCCGTCTCGATACCGACACAAGCGCAGGTCCCTCATGATCTTGCGTGACAGCCTTCCCGAAACCTACATCGCTCGATTTCGAAGCAATCACCAACTCTTGTTAATACAACCCAGACCTCTGCGATCCGAATACAAATTCCCTCCAATTTGTGCCCATTAATTCATAACCTACTGCTAGCATACCGAGGCACCCTGGAACAGTCGCCCGTCATTATCGGACACCCATTGCCGGCGGGACTTCTTGTGCAATTGGGCTACCCAGATTGCTACAACGTTTCGTACGAGCTGAAGTTTGCATTCCGCCCTCTGGAAAACCTCAGTCATGGCTGTTTCCTTCAATTGGCTCCCATTAGACTTTGGCCACTACTGCATGGCGTTTGTGTGATTTTCTAGAAGCGTATTTGCTGGCGACACAAACAATCCCTTCTAGGAATTGGGAACTGATGAACGTGACACCAAAATACCCAATACTGTGCGCAAACGAACACAAGATCGCGAGATCTCCATGCCATCTATCATTCGTAGCGTTTCGTCCGATTTTGTGTCAACAACGTAGGCTCGATTGGACTGACTTTGTGTGGCTGATCTCGTGCGACAACATCAATTCGAAGCTGCCGCCATGCCAATTTGAGTAGCCGGCCGTTTGTTTCTGTCGTAAGAGACACGGCGGTCGACTTTCGCCGTCTAGGCTCCTTCTTTACCTCTTTCTTGCTGACTTTGACTTGTATAAATGCTGCTGGTTTGCTCAAATCTATCCATGTATTGCCTGGCCTTCATCGTCGCGCCGTTATCCCAAGAAACGCTTTTAGTCCACGGCCTTTGGAAGACTCCGTCTCCTCGCAACAACCGATTTCGGAGCAGTTCGATGCAAATTTTGGCTACGGGGAAAACAAAGAAATGCCATGCTCTGATGTCTTCAATAGTTAGTCTGTCAGCTCAAGCCCCGAATTGCCCAGTCCATCTGCCCTAAAAGACCGTTTTCCAGTCGTTTAGTCTACTGAAACCCAGAAAATCGTGGCAATCGCATGCTGGTGCGCTTGTTAGGCGCTCTTATCTAGTGCGTTGTCCTGGCGGCGCTATCGTCATCGGCATTCTTGGGGTCCATTGTCCGTCACACAGAGTCTTCACCGCGTTGCCAAACAGAGCCCGATTCAAATTCACATGCGAGCTAGGGTAGCTTAAATGGCGAGTCACTAATTGCTCAAAGGGAAGCAGTACTGGAAACACATCTACTTTGCAGCCTGCCGTGGTCTCCATTGAGGCTTTCTAGCGAATGTCGCTAAATAATATGGCCCTCCACCCTTAGTCGACTAAAGCGTGCTCTGTCTCTCTCGCATTAAGGGCCTCGCGTCGTATCACATTTGATGGCAGCTTGAAGACATTGCAACGTCCAGTCTAAGGTCTGCCATGATCAATTTGCATCGTGCATCAAAGCGATGAAGTCTACGTTGGGCCAAGTTGAAGATAACAGCATGGCCGTCTAGATCAATTCAGCCTAAGTAGCACCTACAATCCCAGCCTGTCCCGAAACTGCAACTCCGATTGCTCATTGCTGCCGAGGTCTACTTCGTGCGCAGTGATAACCACGGCACCATTCGTTTAAGCTCAATCTTAGCAAACAAATACAGTCCTTCCTTCATGATTTCGTAGTTCAACAATCCCGAAGTAATACCAATGATCAAACGCCGTTCGTGCCCAGAAAGATTTACACTCTGCTGTCGGAGCCCGCTCATACCCTAACACCCTTAACAATCGCCATCTGAACCGCATCATTGCTCATCAAACACGCCAGCTCCAGCGTAATCGCATGGTGAAAGTACGCCGCCATCGTGCCCGGGTGACAGCCCGCCTCGTTCCTCGCCGACTCGGCCACGAGCTCCGGCAGCGTGTGCCCCAGCCCAAGACGCCCGATAATCAGTTGATTCGCTTGGATAACCAGCGGCACGTCGGGATACCAATCTGTCCCAGAAACCCCGAGGGGTTTCCTCAATCGTCAGCGAAATCGTTGCCCAAATTGGGTAGAGAATTCGACCACTTTGCCGAGCGACTTCGCCCGCGTGCTTCTGTCTCGGCCGGCCCGGCTTGCATGTTATCGACGAACCTCGGTCAAAGATGAAATGTCTCCTGCCAAAACCGTTAGCGTATGTTTCCTGCAGCTGTTCTTTTACTCTCTCGCAAATCCAAGCCTCGGACGAGGAGAAGAACGGGGGAGTGCGTCTTTGCTCACGCTTCCTGCGTCCCCGACGACGCTGAACCCGTCGACGCGCTCGAGCGGCTTGAACCGCTGCAGCTGCTCTGTGCTCTGCCTCGCATGTTTGATGATTCCATGTCAATTCACGTTTTCTGCACACGCCCGGCGATCATTGCAGAAATACTGCTCTTCTTCACGAACACCCGCCAAAAAAAAGTCTGGGGAAAACGCCTCATTCATATATATCTCTCCCATTTTTTTAATTCTGCTCACTGCGATAGATGTGGCGTCGTGCAAAACAATCGGCTGTGAGCGTGTTTGAGCAGGTAATCGCCTAATCAGGAAAGGAGCCCTTTTTTTGCTCTCTCTATTCAACTCAACGCTCTCCAACGTTAGTTGCCATTATTTGCTCAGTTCAAACAGTATTGATTGGCCACAACTGCCAGTCAAGCTCGTTGGAGACTTCACTGGTATAGTACAACGTATAGGCTTTTCCGGTAGGAATTGCCACCGCTTGAGAATATCCAAAATCGGCTCGTTGGGGTAGGCTCGGCGCCCGCGGGTTCGAAGAGATCGGCTTTTGAAAATCATTGAACTTACGAGGAAGCTCTGTAAAGCCGACAAACAGAACTTTACAGACCTCCGTCGTTCGCTACGCATGAATTCGATAGGGAGTTTCGCACGTGACTTGATACAAATCTATTGAAATTAGAAACACTGTCAGCCATCCGATCTGGTCTACTCTGCGAACTTGCGGGGAGAAAGAGAGAGGGAAGGCCTGCGAGCCTGCGAGGTCAAAGCATAGAACCGTCCAGGCTTCTCCCAGGTTATCGTGAAAAGGCGCTGATTCGTTGGTATAGTCCACAAATAGACTGCCATTGGCTCATTGTTTGCTGTGTTTCCCGTATTCGTAATGTGTCAAACTTGACGTAAATGTTTGTGAGACACTTTTGTAAGACGTCGGGTGACTACTGCGGCTGTCAAAATCGTCCTGAGACTTTCAAGTCCTGTCCGCGGAAACACTGTTCTTTTTTTCGATTCGGCCGACGCTAAGATAACCTGCAAGTCTCAGTATTAGAAGATTTAGAAATCCACAAGTCGTACCGGAAACAAAATGTATAATTGTCACTACTTACTTGCGCCGTCGTCATCGATTTTGCAGCATTTCAAAGCGGTGTACAAGACGCAATTCGCAGCCGAATCGACTTGTTTGCCTCTCCAGAAACCAGAATACGCCATAGAAACAGTCTGTCGCTCTTAGAACATCCTTGAATCCAGCACTGAGCTGTAAATTCAAGTCTTTGAAACACGTATGGTACCGATAATGGATTGGCGACAAGTCTAAGAAAACAACCAGTTGTCGCTAGGCACTTACACAAATTGCCTCAATTGCTAGAGTCAAGGAAACTTTCAACAAATCCTAGACAAAATGTCAAGGGGTTTCGAAAATTGTATAGAGTAAGAAGAATCCGCAGATTCACTAAGAGTCTGAGTTATTTGCTCGTTCAGTCGTGTCGTCGGTGAGCGTGTAAAATTGCTAATCAGACACAGTTCTCGGTCAGCGAAAACTCTTCCAGTTTCCCGATTTCAACTCAACCAACGCGTCCAATTTGTGTAGAAAAAGTCGATTTCACTTACTGATTCAACCTGGTCCTCTTCTTCAGGAATTCGAATGGTCCTCCATGGTTCCTGCAAATTTCTAGGCAAATCTCCGAAGCCTGTGCTTCCTGTTGAGATCGTTTTACGTACGATTTGTTGGTTAGTGGACACATAGAGTTGATAGCAAAAGGCTTTGGACTTCCAACGCTCTTTCTTGGCTCGTCGGAGTTGACACTACCAACTGCTTTGCCCAACAGCAAGATCTTAGTTAGGCAACTCCGACAACTCGAACAGTCGTACTACGACCACCTGCAGGTTGCATAGTTGTGGCTAACAACTTGCAACGAGGCTTTCGCCATATTCACGCGCCAATCCTGATCCCGAGCTTCAGCCAATAGGGACCTAGCCGCGAGTTGTCCCGACGAAGGCATAGCCGGCGGGAACCGCTTGGACGCCATTGGGCATCCGATTGCGTGTCCCCGGAGTCGTCCGTCAGAGGGGATTCGATGAGACATTGATTGCCTGCCAGTGTGGCATACCGACCGGGAGTTCATTCCCGGCGGGAACAGATCGTGATTGTTGCGTGACACTGCAGTAATGCTTCTCAGCCCCGGAACCTGGCTGCCTCTGTTGCTGGTCTGACTTCTCTCTGCCAGGTTTATGTTTCTTTTTCTGGCCAAATAGGAGATATGGCCGGGCCATCACCACCTTTTATTCGCTCCTGCAGAAGTTTGTTGGGTAGCAGTCCCAATCGATGGCTGGGGGGCAAGCGAGACGATCCAGAGAGCCAAAGTTCACAACTTTCTTGGGCCCGGAAGTCTCTGGCCAAGGCCCCGGATGAAGGGGAGTATCAAGTGATGGAGAGAGGGGATTGTTCAGTCGACGGGATTCGATCGATCGTTGCAAAAACTTTTCTTGGGCTGACTGACGCTGAAATCTGGGATCTTTGGTGATGCTGGGGGTGGACCGGAGCTGGGTAAAATTGGTTCACGCTGTAAGTAATTAGCTCAACAGACGAACATGGTCATGTCTATAGGCTTCCTAGCACCACAGGGCCTCGTCACACAAAGACAACGTCGGGCCTACCCTGCAGAAGAGTATTTCAAAGAATCGGACACAGAATGGGACACCACCTTGCTCTGCGAACAAGGATGACAACTGTCTTAACTACTCGACTGATGATAAAAAATCGTTCATCAGGCCTGGTGCGTGCAGGCGAACTCGTAACCAGGGGGTGTTCTGACAGGATGAAGAACCTTTCTCTCCTGCTGTTAGTGCCCGACGGCGTCTCCGCCGAGCTTCGTAGGCGGGATCCTCAGCACCACTATCGCTAGACTTGTACTACATAGCCCACTCTTGAAGTTGAATCGAACGTGTTCAACGGCTCTCGTTCTCGGCAATTTTTAGAAATAGTCATCAAGAACCATACGAGAACTCCAAAGCGAAACGATCTAAACGGGCCCTTTTCCCAATGTCCGTTCGTCAAAGCGTGATGTGAAAAGAAGGGGGGAGGGAAGCCTGAAGGGGGGTGGGTGTGGTTAGCCCCGTCTTCTGGAAGTGAGGGAAGCATGTCAAAACAGTCGATTAAACAGTTCAGAGTTGACGAGGACCATGGGACGCCAAGGAAACGGGCAAAGACTGTCTGACTGCTACACGGTCAACCCAAGTTCGGGGACGCACCGGTGCGGTTCGAGCTGCCCAAGAGGTGTCAGCTCAAAAAAGGCTACTTTGCTCGGCTCTCTGTGTCCTGCAGTAGTGTGAGACGACGCAGTCCATCACAAGACCTTTCTATCACTGTGAGATTTTCGGTCTCAGCTGCGTAGTGTCTGTGTTCGTTCGTATCATTGGTAGCTTACCGCTAAGAGTTGCCTCCGTGAGGTCTGCGAGGGCCTCTGCGCATCGACAATATGGGAATGTGTGGGATTTCCCCTAACTGCGATATGCCGATGTGTCAAGCGCGGGATGGATCAGTGGTGAGCATTGGCATCGGCGCCAGTAAGAACCAGCGGTCGAGGGACACGGTCTCAGAAGAGCGGGAAGACTCCCGGATGAGGCCCGAGATGCATGACCACTCCTTAGCTCGCAAGCCACATGGACTCTGATCCTCATCTTGCTAGTATAGATGTGCGGGGGATTTTCGAGATCCTCGGCCATGGTCTTCTAGTGCTCATGATTGTTATTTTCGGGCTTTGGTGGCTCATTAGCACCCCCTGATGCGCCCCCTGAGCTGTGAGATGACGGTGGTTGGCGCGAGATAATACACATGTTCACGCGCGCCAGTGATGATGGGGAGCATCCATTAGCGTCTACAACTAGTAGCTGTCAATATGCTTCTAGTTCTGGTTATGAGGAATCCTGAAAACCCGTCGAAACCGTAAAGGCGACGGTCTAGGCATAGGTAAGGTAGTCGACACGAGAGAAACGAAAGACACGAGGCGCCACAAGGCCAACTGAGCCTACTACCGAGCCCACAACAGCCTGAGGGATCTGATGCGCAATGCAGTCCCACACCCGCATACCTATCTCGTTATCGCAGACACATCCGCTAAAAGCTAAAGTTTTCGGGTACGAGGTTCTCAGTCCTAACGAGGTCCTAACAGGAGCCCGAAGGCTGGCTGAAGAAGGGGAACATAGAAGAGATTGGGCTACCGGGGCGGACAAGACCTTTCGTCCGAGGAAACGAGATCCAGTGGACTCTCTATTACGTCAAGATTTTGTTACACGCTCCATTGCTGAAGCGCTGAAGTTTATCACACTCCCGTCGGGTAGCGGGACGCGATGACAAAATAATAAGGCCATCGCCCACTTCACGAGCAGGCGGGAAAAAGGGTTCGTTCGTAAGCCTCGGAACACTCAGGGCTTCCAGACCCTGACTTCCCTGTTTGACGCGGCGGCGGTCCCATGGTTCACAGACCGCCTTGGGGGTGAGCTTCAAAGCTTCGGGACAAACTCCAAGAAGGGAGAACGGGCCAGTCCGCCGTTCCCTTTGGCGTACTTTTGGCAAAGTATAAAATTTCTAGTCGTCGTAGCGGTCGAAAAAGAGACTTTGGCGGAAGTTAAGAAGGGTAAAAGTGCCCAAGACGAAAATGCTGGTCGGGGAACGGCGGCCCGAGCTAATGTAGTTCGAAAGCATTGCGATTCAAGGGGCACGTTTTAGCCGCTTTAGCGCAGGGCGTTGGCACAAACCTGGAACCCGCTAGCTGACACGAACTCTGCGAGCCAGTGAGTGTGAGCTAGAGACAGACGGCTAGAAGAGCGGACAGAGGGACAGGACACATGGTTGGGTTTATGGAGGACTGGAATGTAGCGAGGATCAACAAGCGATGCTCATCTACCGGTGACATATGGGCTAAATGTCACCACTAAACGCGCTCGGAATGGCCCCATCCTTTCCGAGTCTACCTATTTGCCTACCTACCTATGTGCCTCCCTCCCTCCCTTCTCTCGAACAGCGACTCACCCGATTCAGTTTGATTCAGTCGACTCAGTCGCGGAGAAGAGAAGGGAGAAAAGAATGTTGTCAGAGTCTCGGATGCTGCGGCGGCTGACTGGTCAATCTGACTTCGGATGTTTTAACCAAATAGGATTAGGAACAAGGAAAGGCTTGCGATCAATAACCTGAAGCATCTGTTCGCCTGCCCGTCCACGTCTGTATCTCTACCCCGAAGACTAATCCTAAAATCGTAACAAAAACATGATCGGTAGTTGCGATTAATCTTTTCTTTTTCTTCCACTGGAACATGAGAATTGAGTCTTGTTCACCCACCCCCCTCTTCGCCGCAGCCTCCGCCGCAGCTTCGTCCGTGTGTGGTGGTGTGGCTCAACTCGACCCCGTTTCCCGCTTCGCCCTAATCTTCGTAGTAATAATTCTCCTCTACGGATACAGAGTACGGAGTCTACTCCATCGCATTTGTCTTCCTCCTATCGAGCTGCGTTCCTATACCGACAGCATGACTCTCCACAGAGACATTCTTTGTCCAAACCGCGCCAGTAGCTCCCAGAATAGTCCACCGTGACCTCGTGACCCGCCTCAATGCCCTTGCTCACCAGGATGATGCGCTGCGTGCTCATCCACACAAACTGCTGGAATTGCGCGTTGGATTTGCAGCTGTGGTTGACAAACCTCGTGAAGTTGCCTTGCCGTCCCTGCCAGATCTGATAGGCCCGGACACCCGTCGAGCTATCCATGACGTCCATATTCTGCAAGTCTTTTGTGATGAGGCCGACAAACTCTCCTATCGCCGCGCCGCGCTCGAACGGACAAAGAGCCATCAGGCCGTTGTTGCGTCCGTCCGAGGTCCGGAACACCTGCACCGGGCAGGGGCTCCGACGCCCGGACCCGAATAGCGTCGGGAAGCAGTAGCACGAGTTGATCTTGGGGTCTTCGGACTGCTCCTGGCCGCACGAGTGACATGTGTGCATGCCCTGGACGCAAGCCACGGCGTTCATCGGCGGCACCCATCGCGGATCATCGGTGCCCCACGCGCTCATGTCCATGACGGAGTGTTCGAGCTGTTCGAAGCTGAAGTAAGGGTCGTATTCGAGATATGTCGACCGGAGCGGAACCGGGTCCGAACCATCCTGGCGGACAACCCAGTCATGCGGGTGACCGCAGAACCGACGCTGTGCGCCCTCGCCGACAATCATGAGTAGTTGGCGCCACGTGGGGTGAAGAGTGTCGGCGGCGACCTCAATTCGGGGCCGGAGGCACCGGAGTCGTTGCATGCTATCCGGATTAAATCCAACTCGGTACTTGCAGAAGCGGTAAAGTCCCATGCCGGCGAAGACGAGCGCGGCCCAACCTCCCGCGTCCTTGATTTCCTTGTAGCCGCGCCAGATGGCCATCTTATTCCGCAACTCCTTCTCAGACCATCCAAAGTCGTTACACGCCTCAATGAGTGCCGCCTTGCGGCGTTTGGTAGGGGACATGCCCGGGTTCGTGATGGCAAGCAGCTCGACATACGAGTCGAAGTGCTCGATCCACCGCGCTTGGACAATGACCTCGATCGAGCGGCACGCGCGGCTGGCTTGCGTAACCTTTCGGCAAAAGATGTTGCTGCGGTTGAAGGTTCCCTCCATGTCAATCTCAGTCAGCGTGCCGTCTGCCGAGGGCGCCTGGAGCAAGCCGAGCTCCAGCTGCTCGGGAACGTGAATCTTGCCAGCATTGTTGATGGTTGCTGTTGCTGCCGTTGCCGTGAGCTGCCACTGTTCAAGCAGACTCTGGGGATCTAAGCTGATACCACCGTGGATCTGCTCCCAAACGCTGACGACGAATTTGTCAATGGATGACTGTTGCGGGATGAAGACGACGTCTGTCTGAATCTTTGCGCGTTTAGGAAAGTTGTTGGCAACCTGCATATGCCTCTGGCTGTCCGGCTGCTCTTCCTCCACCGGGGCGGCTCCCCTGACTGGTCGTAGAGCTCCCGTTCCTCTTCTTTGAATAAAAGCATTTGCATCGTTCTCGGGTGACATTTGTGGCGGTCCTTGGGATGGCGTCCGTTGTGTCCGGACAAAAGCCCGGCTGGCGCTTGCCGCGACATCGTCCATCATCAACTGCGGGCTGATGGTGGGCGGTGTCGGGTGCTCGATGGTATTTTCTCTTCCCGCATGGCTCGTATTCGGGCTGTTATTTGCGCTCTGTGAAATGATGCCAGACAAGTCTACCATTTTCTGTATAGTTGGTGATGGTGGTTAGCAGAAAAACCTCTCGTACCCAACCTGCAACCCAACCACCCATGCCACAACACGGAGGAGCAAGTGAAATAGACCCAGCAATAAATCAGTTGATGCTGAGTCATCCGCTCTTTATCTGTCTTGATTGGGTATCTCCGGGATTGTCTGCGCTGTAGAACTGGAGTCCACGGGCAGCACGAAAGCTGAACACTTGCACACATTCCGGCGCCAACGCGCGGTCCAGCCCGCGATGATAAACATGGAGATGCAACTTACCGAAACCACGGGAGAGCGGGGTGTTTGCCCCTGCGTTCCCGGCTCGCCGTCCTGAATGAAAGCTTCAAATCGAAGCACCGGGTTCGCCAAGTTTCCAGACGAATAATCCCGCAGAGTTTCCGCAAGCTGGTCTAGAATCACCCGGCTAAGACCTTCTCGCAGGGTGTCCATCTGCTGCTCCGGGGACGTCATGATCCAGTTGCGTTGGCGGTAATGATCGGTCGGCGGGAGAAACACCTTGACGGCGAAGGGATCTTGTTCGCGCTGGAAATCAACTAGTCGACGCTTCAACACCATATCCGGGTGGGTTGATGGCGATAAATCGAAAGAATCGACAACCGTTTGCCGAGGGTTAAAGGATCAAGAAAAATAAAAAGGAACCAAAAAACGTGTCAAAAGAGACAGCCTAAAGAAGGACGGTTCGAAGCTTGTCTCTATCGTTGTCAAACGGTTGATTACTGGGTATCATAGCTGGCCTGCGGGCGGGTAACGGCACCAGGCATCAACTTTCAACCGAAGAGTGTGGGAGGCCAGCACAGTTTTAACGGCGGAGAAGAGAACGAGGACGCAGTGAGACTGATCACTGCGAGATATTCAGGGTCCACCTTCCTGCTCGTCTTTGCTCTGGAGGTGGGGTCAGTTGTGCCAAAGCAAGGTAAGCCGAGCCTGTCTTAGTCTGTCCTTCTCCTCCTGGGTGTGTATACATGTATCTATGGCTGAGGAGGAGAGAGGTGTGGGTGTTGTACCGTGGCCCGGTGGGTGTGTTGCGAGTGAGCATCAGTCGAGAGAGACGAGGAGCACGTAGCCAGAGTCTAGCCCATCAAACGCCAGCCTAACCTGGTCGAGCAAGGATCGTCGATGGGCAGACAGAACCGAATTGCTGCGTGGGCAGAAATTCCAAGGCGGAAGGGGGGGTGGAACTGGGCAGAACGATCCGCCTCGGCATCATACACTTTCGTCGCTTGTTTTATTTGTTAGCGGCGCCGTCACAGCCACAGTTGCAAACGGCTCGACAAAAAGGTTTTCTCCTCACGTGTTTTTGGCTGCTGCTACTGCTGCTGCACTGCTACGGAAGCATGCCCGAGGAAACGGGCTGGCTCGGCCTAGTCTCCCTTTCGTCGAGCTGGAGCAACCTTTCGCAACTTGACACTTTTACAACTAAACACTACTGCAAGTCAGAGTCGTGACAGTGACGCTTGAACCCGAGTTAACCCCTTGTATGACCCGTTATACCTGACAAGACTGACTTGACTGACTGGTGTACTTCGTACTAGCGGCCCCCGACACGCACATTCATACCTCCTAGCTACTCACACTCAGAAGACGCACACAGGGACATGCCACACACACACACACACTCCAGCACATACATAACACGAACAGGGGCTCAACCTTTGGAACACAAAAAAGAAAAGCGTCATACAAATAGAGTTTACGTGGCGTCGGCTAGCCGACGTCATCCCCGTCCCAGTAAGGTTGCCTGGAAACAGTCAGTCTGAGCCCAGCCACAATTCTCGCTGTTAGGGCTGCTATTCAACCGTCCGTCTCTACTCGTGGGATGTCGACTGGGGACCGGCTTCTTGGCCTCAGCTTCTTCTTTTTTTTCCTTTTTGCACCAGCGCCAGCAGCCCCCGAGAGAAGCCTGCCGGTGGGCTTCCCAAATTGCCGTCAAATGCGCCCTTCGGGGGCAGCCTCAAACCTTATTGTTATCAGACACTAGATGCCAAATTCCCCCGAACATTTCATCCTTTTCCCTTATGCCCTTTTTCGGGCAGCTGTGGTTTCACATGTCTCTTTTAGGTCGTCATGAATCTCAGGCTCGGTCAAACAGGAACACCCTTGATTATCGCCAGCCTGCACCCCCTTCCACTTCCTTACGGGTCCCAATGTGCTATCTTCCACGTCCATTCCTGTCGTATAATCACCCGCTGGTATGCTGGCTTGCCGCTTGGGACTTGCAGCGTATAAGTGAGAAGTGATGGTCAGCGTCCTTGTCTGACCTATCACTGTTCCCTCCCAATCGGACCGCTCCGTGATGTGTCTTTATTAAGGTTCAGCCATTGCACGGCGACCTGGTAAGCGGAGGTATTGCCAGACAAGACCTAGCCCAAATTGCCCACTTGCCGGGTAATCATTCGAGAGGCTTGCACGGGTAGCTATTTTCTCCTTGGGTTGCACAAAGCTAAGTGAACCAGAAGCTTTCAGGGATAGCGAAAGCGAATTACCGTGGGATCGAACATCCGGCGAACTTTCTTTGCGCTTCTTGTTGATTTGACAGCTCCTGCGCTTATTATGGCTCTCAGCGCTTGCCCTTCCTCTCCCTGTTTCCCTTGAGAGGGCACAGTTGCGAGCCGACTCTGTGCAGAGCAGAAGAAACGGATCACCCAGAGGTCAATGTTTTCTCGTCGCTGTTTCTTTTGGTCAGACTTTTTCCCTACACACCCACCCCCCCGTCACCCCCTTGTGGGTTGCGAGATCTCGTGTGCTTGGACGAGCTTGCCATCGGGTGTCCCGAATGCAGTCTGTCTGTTACGCTTTTCAAAAGTTTAGTTGTCGGCAATTCATCCTTAGTAGCCAGGCGCACAGGGCTGACCAACGGTGTGGCAGAAGCTACCATTCTGCTGGTTCAGTTTGACAGTTCATGCATTTGTCAAAGATTCGACAACCTCGAGCATATTTGCATTTAGCCTATTGCGGCAAACAATGTTCCCAATGCCGGGTCTTTTTCTGCTATGGTGGTTCGGCTTCTCCCGAGAACCAATCGATTTGGGCCGGTGAGTCTTCTATTTCGCTGCTAGCTCAGCTTACTTGTTGCTAAAGACGAGTGCCTAGTCCCCCTCCTACACCACCATCTCCAGAAGTGTAATGCTTCGTAAAGTCATAGCCCAGTGCTTGTGCGCCCTGCCAGGAGAACCTTTTTGTGAGCCAAACTGCGAAACCGAAAAGAAATAACGATCAAAACGTCAGAGTGGCCTGTCATCCAAACTCACCTTGCTCAGTTCCTTCAGCTTTTCTTGATCTGATTCAGCGTCTTTGCAAAGCTTGAGGAACGGGTCGGAAGCCAGCACCTCGTCGGGGTGGACGCTGAACATGCGTCGCAAATTGTCGCTGGATATCGGGTCAATAATGTCTTGATACTTCTGTCGCCGTACTTGGTCGTAGACTTCCAGAATGCTCCGGCTCGCCTTATTGCGATGTATCCCGGACAAACACTCGTAGAGACCTTCGACGTCGACGATGCCGCCGGTGAGGCCGAGACCCCCACTACCATGACGATCGTCAGCACAACCTGCGCGCTACGGGCCACGGAAATTACCGAGCGAAAAGAGCAAAGATGCCTACAAGGGGTTGCAGAGGTGCGCTGCATCTGCAGCGAGCAAAATCCGGCCGGCAATCATTCTCTTGGCTAGCCGTTGATGGACCTTGTATGGGCTGATACTGACGAGCTTGTACTCGTCCGGTTTAGGGTGTCCAGGTAGTATACTTCTAAACCTCTCCGGCTGCCTGCCGAGAATCTCTTCGGACGTCGAGCCCGTAGCTTCGCCATACGTTACACGCCATAGGCCATCTTTGGTGATCTTGGCCGCCATGAACCAGTCCTTTGAGTCTAGAATGAAGTTGGAGTCTGAGTACCCAAAGCGACTAAAGTCGTAGTAGACCTGTGAGATCATCAGTTCGTCGACCTGACACTGGAGCACCCGGACATCTCGATAGAGAGAACCACATCGACAACGGGCCGAAAGAGGGTATAACCTACGTTCGTGGCCACAATCTGCTCATCCCATGTCTTGCCAGGAAATTCGTTCCCAAACAGCGATCGCCGGACAATACTGTTAGCCCCGTCGCACCCAATAACAAAGTCCCCAAAAAGCTGTGACTTGTCCCCTGTGTCCCCGTTCTCCACGTCGACCCAGGCACGGGAATCGTCCTGACCGATTGCTGTCACCCGATGATGAAACAGGTACGTGACTGATGGTAGATGCTTCGAGTGATCGTAGATCAACCGCGCCAGGTCGCACAAGGGCAGTGCAACCATGCGATCTGGATCATCACCGTCAATCTCGTTGCTGATGCCCGCAATGCGCGTCCCGTCTGGCTTGCGCCATGCGACTCCATCGGGAAGAAACCCGTATTTCCGCAGGTCACTCCCCAGGCCGGCGCGATTCAGGACCTTCATCGCCGGTGGAGCGTAGTGTGTGGCCCTGGGCTTATCGTCCAGCTCCAATGTCTGCTCGACGATCGTAACGGGAATGGCGTCCAGACCCAGAAGCAGCCCTAGCAGCTGCCCAGCAGGGCCGGCCCCGACAATGATAACCTAAACGGTATGCTCAGTCAAAGTTTGATAGTGGACAGGCCAGCGTGTTTACATTTTTCAGCCCTGGGGACATGGCTAGCTAGTCAGAAAGGGGAGGTGTGCCTGTCAAAGAAGGTTCGGTCACCCAATTGCTATGGGGATATTGCGAAAAGATGAGGCTCGGGAGGGTTCACGCAAAGATAATTATCTGGTAAATTTGATGTACGGTGTATCCGTACGTGTAATGATGTGTGGCTCAGGTCCAATGTAAGATACAGTAAGGGCGTATGCATCTGCAATTCTGTGGAGTACACTCAGGGTCTGTTTTGAAGGAAAAGAACCTTTGCAGTTATGAATTCGTTGGAAGTTACATTCGATGATGCGTTGCTCACTCACTCTACGTCTCATGTGAATACCGCATGATCCCCGTTCCCCCGCGCCCATCACCGGCGCGGGCACCGGAACTCCTCCACATCCAGGATGAACGCTCGCCGGACGTGGCCTCCACAAACACCCGTGGACCCCACCATCCATCACTCAGCGATGTAACAATGTTGTGTGTGTCCCCCACATGGGGTACTATCTAATTAGATTGCCTTAGTTTTCTCTTCATCAGGCACCTAGGTGGCCCACTGATTGTTGGCCTGACTATTTTCGGCATGGCTGTATTTCAAAAATCGAACGGTTTGCGGAGTCTCTTTGTCAAAAAGCAGCGAGTTAAACCCCGCAACCGTCGTCCCGTCGGAAAGAGGACCCATGTGAGGCAGGTGGTAGCATTTTGAGAGGCCGACACGAACAGGCATACGGACATGGTCCACGAACGCACGTATCGCAGGGCAGGCCACAAGCACATTTTAGTCTAGTATGGCATCAGAGCGATCCAAGATGCTGTCAAGTCTGGTCGGGCGAGTCATATGTCTCCGATTCTGGGCAGTACCAATAATAGCGGGAATCTGGGAAATCATTTCTGGAAAGTCTTGCCAAACTTTGGAAATATTCAAACTACCAGAATACTACTGAGCTACTACTCGTACGTGTATGCGTACTACTGTGACGCGCTTTGTGACTGCTTTCAGCTTAGTTTAGTAAGCTGATCCGGCCGGCTGCAAGGGCAAAGAACACCTTATCCAAGATCTCTGAAGGAACCGAATGCAGAAATTCCGCCTGTTCCGATCGTCTTCGGAGCTGGACGCCGACGCTATCAAGTTCTTGAAACATCCCGTAGGGTCCGAACGCTGCATAGCTACCCAACTGCCACGGCTCCTGGGCGTGAAGGAATTCGATCACTGACTTGCGCATCTGCTTTCCAGTCTGTTGTGCACCAGGAGCAAATGAAAGATCAAATCCACCAAAGAGAAAAAGCAAATCCACCGCGTGATGAGCTCCATTTGAGGGTTGCCAGGGATTGCACTCATCAACGAGATATCGATAGGCGGGTTTGTTTGCTGCCCTAAATAGGCGAGCAATGTTCTCCGCTGGGAGAAGAAATTTGTAGTCATTCATGAAGTCCAACGCCCCTATCTTGGAAGCGGAGGCTCTGTCAGAGTGAATGTTGTAGAGTTTTTGAAGCGTGTTCTGGTGTTCGCCGGCATAGCTGAAAGCCTGAGCAATCTCTGAAGCTTCCATTTTCCATATGCCCTCTCGCCAGAGAACGGCCTATTTGTGAAGGTTAATTGGAAGGAGGACAACCAGTTCAAGCCCATGGGTACAACACATACCTCGTCTCGAACATCACCTATCATCACGCTCTCCGCAGCCCCTATTGCTGTCTCCCACCCAACAAGAGTAGGCTCCACTTGAAGGAACCATGAATGTATTCCAGCCAGTTCTATGGCCTTCACCAAGTTTTCAACAGGGGCTGTGCTCAAGTCAAAGTCACCCAGTGTACCAAGATGATTCACGAGTGTTTGGCGTAAAGCAGAAGCCTTTGTCCTTGGCTGAGGAGGAGAAAGGTACAGCGAGCCAGAAGAGAGTATGACTCTCCTCACTCTGAGGCCGGCCGCTATGTGGGCGTGGCAGTATACCGCTCCAGCACTTTCTCCAGCCAGTGAGACATCATTCTACGGAAGCCTGTCAGTGGTCTTTGGTCTTTGGCAGAGGGGAATGTGACTTATTACCGGGTCACCTCCAAAATCCGGAATGTGATCAGTGACCCATTTCAGAGCCGATGATTGATCTTTCAGAGCGAGGTTACTCGAGCTACTTTCGCTTCCGAACGCGAAGATGTTGAGTCTGTACTGGACTGTCACGACGATGACGGGTTTACTCAGGTTCACGGAATCTTCCACTATTCTTCTCGTGTCTAAAGTTTGCAGCTGTCAGTGCCTAGTATGCTAGCACTAGTACGATGCATTTCACGAAGGATCTTTTGAGTGCGGATAAGGGGACATAGCGGAAAGCAGGGCGCAGTTCGTACCGCACACGCCAGAGGCCGCGCTTCCAAAAGTAACCGCCTGAGAGCCGCCTGAGATGTCCGTGTTAGTCAAAACATCAGCCCCTGATTTAGACAAGCATACCGTGTATCCAGACCAAAACAGGTAATCTTTGGGCCGTCAGCAGTTCTTGTGATTTGGGCACCGTAACGTCCAAGTTGAGGCATCGAAACTCATCTTCGGCCTCAACGGGTAGCCTGTGCTCAGGAGGTATACGCAACAGATGCCCTACATCAACTTTGACTTGTGGACACCGAGGGCTGTGAACACGAGAAGTAGTCAGCCTTTCCTCCACCGAAACCTATGCGTGATGTTCAGACCGAACGTCAGAAAGAACATACCCAAACTCAGTACAGTTGATGTCTTGCGGCAGTGCCACTATTGGCTCGGGTTTGGCGAATCGCGACACAATCTTGCCATATGGGATGCCTCTAAACTGTGCGATCGTCCCTAAATCAACGCCACATAGAGTTGAACCCAGAGATTTGCTTTCAAGAGTATAGGCCATTGTTATTCCAATGGCATAGGAAAGAACAAACAGAGTTACGCTAATTCTGACAGGATTTCTAACTGTAATCCGAGCTCTAGGTCATCTCTGTGGGACAGGATACACCGGACGAAAGACCAAGTGTCAAGTGGAGGACACTGGATGAGTAATGATGGTTTCCCCGCGGTCAGGAGCTCTATCTTCGCAAGTCAACCCCGCATCAGGTGACTATTTCCGCGGCAAAAACACACACATACACACACATAAACACACACACCCCTTCAGGTTCGCCGTTGAAGTGCAGTTAAACTATCACTCAATTACCAAGAAATCTCGTGATTATTCGCGTGAAGGTACCGATCAGGAATCCCGAAGGCCGTTGAAAGCACACAGACATATTGAAAGTGTGCCACACGTGAAATTCTTGAAGCAACGAGTGTTTGGCGTTTTGATCACAGATTCAAGGAGTAGAGGCCGTTAGGAAGACGACCAGTAAACGTGCCGATGATACGGGAGATTCTTCTGAGAATTGATAAATACCACCCGATGCCTTTGACAAGCATCCCCTCGCCTGAAGCTCCCCAGTTGGTCCGTGGACCATCTATTGATGGAACAGGAATGCCTCCCAACCCTTCAGTAGTGTGTCCAGCCCAATCTTTTCACCCAACTCGAGCAGCAAATCATATCGAGCCGTGCTGGCCCCGGCCTCCTTGTAAGCTCTCGTCCCATCTTGGTACACCACCCGCCCGCCGGCATCTTGAAACCGCTTCCATGGAGCTTGACCATGAACAAAGTCAACTATGTCGGTGACAAATGATTCGGCGGACTTTCGCTGCTCCTCTCCGAGATGTTCCTTATAGTTTTGGAAGAGGAATGCCACGTCGAGGACATGGGTGCTGTAGCCCCTAAATGGCCCTTCCCACGGATTGGGCTCGGCAAACTCCAACAAATAGGAGTCGCCGCGAAAGCTGTTGGCAAATGACTCTGCCGTTGCCCGAAATCCAATATCAGAGGCGAATTGCAGAACTCGGATGAAAGCCTCATCGTCGTTTGTGGTGTCATTAATGTCGTATGCCTGCAGAATCTGCGCAGCAATGCCGGCATGGTGTGACAGAGCTGTGTTGATGATTTGCGTGAACGAGGCTGCGATGTTCTCCTTTCGCTGTAAAAGACCCATAAACCCAAATATGCTCGCCTGTGTGGTTGGTTTAGTTACATTAAGCCGAGAATGTGACCGAAATGTTGATGAAACTCACATCCAAGGGGGCGTACCCGACCATGATAGCTTTACAAGATGTTGTCTTGGGAATTAGCTTCCCAGCTGACGCCGTCTCGAACGTCGGCACGAACGGGACTGTTTCTTCATCGAGAACCGGCAGGAAAGGGAGGCTCCTGCCAATCTTCGAGGATAGCTCTTCGGGGGACGCCCTTGACAAGATCTTGATACGTTCACTCGAAGTCACATCTTCAGCTCCCAAAGCTTTTACAACGCCTTTGTACGCCTGCTCAGCCACTCCGGGCTCCAGGGGTGCGAGGGATGGCGGCGAGCCTCCCAAGATAATGAGTTGAGAGGCAAGAGCTTTTTCAGAGTATAATAGACGGCCCGCCGAGACTAGAAAAAAGTAAGAGATGCGGTCTCGGTTTCGAGACCGAAAGGCCGAAGGACCGACGGGTGAGGCTTACTGCCACCAGCGCTTTCACCTACAACGGTCACACGTTGAGGATTTCCCCCGAATCCCGACACGTATTTTCCCACCCACTCCAAAGCCATCCTTTGATCATGATGACCTTGATTGCTCTTGAAGCCCTCTTTGCAAAGCTCCTCTGATGTCAGAAATCCAGGAATCCCGAGGCGGTAACTATCAGATGTTAATTGTGAAAGCTAGAACGGTTTATTTTGGGGGAGATATATTGTACTTGACGTTGATGGCGATGATGGGCTTCCCAAGCTTGTTTGAATGTTGGACTATGCGCTTTGTATCATACTGCGGCCACCAGTTGGATCCCGTACCGAACCCTCCGCCGTGAATGAAAACAAGAACTGGCACTTGCTTTAGGTCACCAATCTCCAGGGGCGCTGTGAGATTCAGATTGAGACACTCGGTCCCCGAGAGACCTGGGAACTCGGGTATTGGGAGCGACTTCTGAATGATCATGTGTTCGTTCTTCACTCCATCTGGGTCGGATATGGCTTGCGGACTGATAAACACGATTAATTAAGTGATTCGGTATTACCAAAAAAACATGAGGATAACACACCCGTGGCGTGTAGCGTTGAGTCCACTGCCATCGTACTGGACAAGCTTCGCATTGTCGAACCAGTGCTGCAGAGTGGCATACTTGAGGCCTAGGAACTGGATTACTCCGTCGGATGCTTGGCCCTTCACTTTCCCAATGATTGGGTGATCAAAATCTTGGGCAATTGAGGCCATCTTGCTTCTTCAGTGATTTTGGAAGTTCAGAATAGCTCGTCAAGAGGTTGATACAGATAGAGAAAATGCTGGTTTGATCGATGAGTTCAACGTGGCTAAGGTAATGTACGCGCAGGAGTCAACTTGGTCGGAGACTTCAATAAAGGCTTCAGAAACAAATATCCTCAACCTGGCAGCTTGAATCAGATCCTGGATTATCGACTTAACTTCAAGTTGGTGAACAATATTGATTTCACATCCTGAAGGCGAGTGACCGGATCACCCGGAGCGAATCCCGCGATGTATCTTGTCTTGCTGTTGAAGCTCTTGATAGCTACCCCACGTTACCCCGCATGGGATTTCGAGCAGCTTTATAGCTCCCCCACATGCAGCTGCTGTGAGAATCGCGTCAGCAACGCGTCAAGCCATCCATCGCGCCTTGAGCATTGGCTACCTCTGCTGCACGGAAAGTCATACTGGACTATCTTCAAGGAACCAGGCTTCCAGGTTGTCAGTTCACATTGAGCGTCATCGAAGCCTCGGAGCCGCTCGAAGTGGTACCTTGAAGACTGCAGCATAGCACTCACCTCATACCGCTGATATTGACTCTAGCGCTAGTCTCATCATTCAGTCTTGTCCAACAATGCTCTACCTGAGCTTTGATACGCTTTGCAAGACTTAATGGTAGTAATGAAACCGTGTCTTATCTGATAATGACATTGAACTAGTTGCGAGGTTGATTGGCTCGGACGGGAGAGTGCTCGTAGCAGGGAAGCTCTGCGGAGATATCATGCCCGCACAAGGTTTTTCCTTGGTTTCTTGATGAGTGATCACACGCCTGCGGGACGGTATAGGTTTGATATACCTCCCCACGTATAGTCCAATGCAGATCTCGCCTTCTATGCACTAGTTCTGTGGTTGACATGCAGGCCCAGCAGCCTCCATCTCTCGCTCGTATGCCCGTGCCAATCGCTCTAGAACATCACCCATCCTGACTGTGATACCCCATACCCATACCTAGCGACACATCGTCAGTTATCGAGTGCTTAAGAAGACAAGCAATAGAATCAGTAACTTACGTCTTGAAGGAATAGACTGCAAGTTTTAGCTAAGCCTGCAGCGAGGGATGCGCTCTCGTCCATATCATAATCCGATTCTTCGAGGACATCCTTGATCTTCATGAGCAGGTCTAGCTCAGCTGCACTGGGCTCGATGCCCCTTCTCCTGTCTAATTCGATCGCGTGAGCCCATTTCGTGGTGAATAGTACTATTCAATGTTAGTTGAACATGATTCATAGTCTTTCACCTGCGGAGTAGCACGCACCATTGTCCCAAGCTGCAACCGCATGCTCTACGCTCCATCGGAACGCAGCTGTTTTACGTATGAGCATGTGGCCCATCTTTACTGGTAGCTGGATACCCTCCAATGTCTTCTCGATGATCTTCACGCAGTCGATATTTCTCTCTAGCTTCGTATTCGCGAACGTCGTGACGTTGCTGTCAATGGTGCTTGGGTCTTCAGCGAGCAGGCAGAGACGATCAAAACTCTTAGTGTTATCAAAGAGCCGGATATAGGCGGCTCTGAGGATCGCATGTGAGCTGAAACACAGCGACGTGATGTCGTTGTCGTCCATATCCTCAAGCTGACCTTCTCGAGTTTGCTTAAGTAGCCCGTGACACCTGTCTAAAGAGATTAACGCATTTGAGAGAAGAGAGCTACCTAGAAAGGGATTCCCAGTTGTTGAACGAAAAGAGAAAACCGCTGAGGTTTCCGAAAGTTGGGAGAGTTGCCAGGTGTGTATGAGGATAGCATGTACCAGGATGAGCGCAGAAAATGGTGAGATGTTGTATGATTCGAAACTGGAATCATCGGTGTTCTCGGCCAAGACATCTTCCAGAATATCCTTGGTGGTTCTTGAGTTCTTCTTTCTGTAAGCGGCTCGCAGTTCTCGCCACTCATTGGCAGATAACGCATTCCAGAGGTTCTCATCATGGAAGTGCTCAATTTCTAGATCTTGACTGGCATTGAAGGCAGGACTGAGGCCGTAGATGATGGTGTTGACCGTGTTTGTAACATAAATGGCACCGAGGAGTCTCTTCCATGATTCGCGTTGCACCCAGTCTGCCCATGTTGAACTTAGGAGGTCCGCGTTGTCTTGTTGCAGCTGACGCCGCATCTTTGCGTACAACTATAAAGATATAAGTATTGACTCTGGACACTCGATTACATATTGAAGCAACACCGAAATATGGGCTGGAACCTACTAAAGTGTAATGGCTACATTCCCCTATAGACTGGGCCGCCAAGTCTTTGTCGCCACTGAATGTCGCGAAGAACGTCAAGAGAAACTTTGTTTGCATAACCCACAGTGGACAATCCCGCGTGAGGATCTACGGGGTACACCATCATCAGCTCTGAAGTTCGCCTTGAACATAAGATCAGAGAAGGAGTAACTCACTGGCTCGATCAGCCTCAGCGCAAGATCCCAAAGACGCCGGGCTCGACGGCGATCTAAGCGATAAAGAGCCCCGATACTGCACATAGCCAGTATCAGGGGGCTAGGAATGTCACCATGCGAAATAGTCTGGAGGTGAACCAGAGGCAAGTGGCAATGAAAGCACTCCACGTAACTGGAGAGAAAGCTCTGACAAGCCTTTAACGGAGGGATGTCCTTGGATATGTCAGGTCCAGTAAGTCTCTTATTCACGTCTCTACAAATTGAGTCATGCATGGGCTTGTCCATGGTAAGACTTGGCTTCGTACATCGCTTATTCTCAAGCAGACGTGGAAGGTTGCGCCCAGTGACGGCTTGGGACGTAGACTTCAAGGTTTCTGACGGAGTCTCCTTATCTGCATGGTGAAGACTTCTCTCAAAGGAGCATGACTTCTCTAGAGGACTGGCAGTCGAGTCAATCGAAGCTTCAAGGCCAGTGCCTGTATTCGATAATCCCATCCAATCTGGAGCGTCGAGGAAACCAAAGTCATGTGTGAAGTCGAACGGCTCCTCAGATATGGGCAATACTGACTGTGAAATTGGATCTGCAAGAAAGGAGTCCAAGGAGCCGAGAGCTGAGCCATTTTCTGGCAGCGAAGGGTGTCCGTTTGGCACATGACTCCTATTTGCGGTTCCTTCAGTGAGTTGGGTCCGTAGGTGATCAAATACTGCCCCTTGTGTCATGGGTAGATCCTGAGGTCGACCATTGCCATAGATCGTTTCGGGATGAGTGTCGAAAAACATGTCCAAGGCGTCTGCAGAATCTGAAATGGAGATATTGTGCGTTTGTGGAGGAGTGAGAGCCGCTTGCCCGCGCTGCCGAAATTGGTGAATTTCTCTCGAGATGATCTTAGGTTGCGTTGAGACCACAATGCTATTGGAAACTAGAGTGGACGAGCAAGAGTCTCTCCTAGGGCCATCTCCCAGCGAGGGCTGGCTCAGAGGGGTGCGATAGGCACGCTGCCGTTTAGGGTCATGCTCCCTTTCACTCGAAGTTGCCTCCGACGACGCATCATCATCGTCGGACGGATCATCGACGACTTTGCTGTTGTGTTCCGCATGTAGTGTCTTTTCATGCCGCGTGACGAGGTCTCTGCCTTCCGATTAATCTCTGATTATCGCTCAGACAGTGCCAGGCTATTTTGAGGGAGCCTCACTTTCTTGAGTACGTCTTCAAACAGTACTGGCAGGCATAAGGCTTCTCGTTTGTGTGACTTCGCTCGTGACGGATGCAGTGCTCACTGCGTTTGAAGACCTTTGGACAGTGGGCGCACTTGTAAGGGCGAGCGGTCCTGCGAGCACGCTTTTCCCCGGCCTTTGCCGTCTCTGTCGGCGCGACTAGTTGTCCGGACCCATGGACGGGTAAGGATGTGGTGGAGGACATGAGGTACGAAGACTCTGAGTTTGGTGACGAATGAGATAACTAAAGTGTGATGTTTGTCGATAAGGTGTATGACGGGTATCTCGAGAATAAAGTAAGACGAGCAGTAAGTTCAATGGCGTTGTTGGGGAGAACATGGGGAAACACGACTCAGATTGTTGGAGTATCGTCTCAGGAACCAACCAGACCGCATCGTCATCGAGGATCGACATAATAGCGCCAAGACGGACATGGGGAACGCCCGCGGGCCGCCGCAGCGTGCACAGTTAGCTGATCAGTAAGTTATTATCAACTCTTCGCTACCACGGCGGTTGCGGGGAAAGTGTGGGGTTCATCGCATTTGTGTCCACCGGCATTGAGAACATTGGATCTGAGATGGCTTTGTACAAATATGCTCGTTGCTATTGGCCTTCATGCTCCGTTTGACCCTTGCGGATGTGTGGTTCTTGTATGTTACAGCTCGGACGAAACGCAACCAATGACTCGAAAGACGGAACACGGGCGGATCACCCTCCGTTACTCCCCGTCACGCTCTTCGATTGAGGTAACTATGCTACAACCATTCCCTTCGTGTCAACCTTGACGCTTCCCAAGTAGAATCCTTCTCTTTCTGCCTGAAACCATTCAGATTTGAGAACTTCAGCTCTTCTGTTATTGCGTGGCGTGAATCGGACTTTGAAGGGTTTGGGAAGTGTATTGATGCCCGGTTCATATGCTTCATCGGATAGATCTACCGGCAGTTCCTTGCCATTCGGGTCCAATGCCGGCTCAATCTTGAAGGCCCACAAGATCTTGGCCAATGTGATGAACAAGCTGTTCTCGGCTAGATGCATGCCAGGGCAGATGCGTCTCCCTCCACCAAAGTCAAAATGGTCACGAGCTTTGGCGTCTCCCTGAGCGGCGTAAAAGCCAGCCTTTTCAGGATACGCCAAGTAACGTGAAGGGTTGAATTCTTCAGGGTCGGTCCATTTGTCGGAGCTGAAATGTAGGACGTATTGCGGAATGGCAACGACGGTGTCCTTGGGGATATAATAGTTCTTATAGACAACATCCGATGTCGTGTAATGCGGACTTCCTATCGTGGTGACTGGCCGGATGCGAAGGACTTCTTTTCCAGTTGCTCTGATGTAGGGCAGGCTGGCTTCGTCTGCAAAAGTTGGCGACCTCTCATCGCCAATCACTCGCGATAACTCTTCGTTGGCAATATCCTGCACTCTGGGATTTGCTGCGAGATAAAGAATGCAGCTATTTAATGCTGAAGAAGTCGTCTCAGACCCAGCCTCAATCATAGCTTTAGTCAAAGTCAGTACTCCGCATACAACTACTAGTAGAGCTGGAGATAATACTTACAGCCTGCCACAAAACCGGCCTGAACGTCGGTAATGCCGAGTTTCTCAAAGTCTGACTCCATGAACTGCTTCACGAAGCACTCAGGGGCTTTCTTCTCGGCCACCGAAGACTTCAAGCCATTCCAGTAATGCATCCAGATTTTCCTCTGCCTTTCGTAAGCCCGAACAGCAGCCGGACGCCACCACTGGAGAAACGATGGAAGATTGGCAAGAGGAGGGAACATGTCAGCGATGTAAGCTCCAGGCTCTGCAACTTCGGTGAAGTCTTTCAGAAGATCGTAAATCTGACGCACATCTTCGCAGTCCTGTGTTTTCAAACTAAGAGTTAGCTTTCCTCATCTATGATGAGTTGACACAAAAAAAACTACATACCCACTTAGGAACACGAAGTCCGTATGTGCTGGTAAGCACAACAGATGTGGTGTATCTGCGGACATGCATGTAGAAACTTTCTTGATCTGTGTTATCGGTCGCGATGTCGTAGAGGAGTTGCTTGGCCTCAAACTCTTGTGATGGCTTGTACGTGTCCGAAGCTTTTGGCGTAAGGAGCTTGTGCACAATCGTTCGCAATTGTCGCCATTTGGACCCGTAAGTCAAAAGTAAGAGCCTGTTGCTCCCGGACAGAAGGTCAGAGAGTACCGGCATTGGTGACCTTCCAGAGGTCTTTGCCGATTGTTTGTCAAATATCTCGCGGACGGCATCTGGGCTGTTGACGAAAACCCAGTTTTCCCAGCCGAGGCGGACTTTGACAATCTCGCCATACTCTTGAGCCCATCGCTGGACTTGTCGATGTGGTGCTGAACCTAGCTGTGGCGCATTGCCTAGTAAAGGCCATCCCTTGGGTCCTGGAATGGTCTTATACCCCTTCGGAGTGGCAGTTGTTCTGCTCTTGATGTAAAAGTGAGCTACAACTATGGTAACAGAAAGAAAACTTAATAACTTGAGTAACGACATTGCATATAATCACGTTGCGATAGCAATTAAAGTCTGCTCTGCCTGATCAAACTCAATATGAAATTGTGCAGACAACATTCTAATAGCCACCTTTCATAACAAGTGGTGTTTCTTCGTCCGGAACACACTATGCACACCTAATCGATGTGCCCGCATTGGAGCACGAGCCCACTTCGGCGACTTTGTCAGTCATGACAGAGACACCACATCCCCGCACACTAAGAGACATGTCTGGAGTGGAATCCCACACAGGTCGTCTCAGCACGACAACGAAGCTCTCCGAGCCTCCACACGCTCCAACGTACAAACTGCCGCAATGGCCGTGTGGAGTAGCTGCCCAAGCTCAGATAGCTCCATGTGGGGTGAAGCTTTCCACAATGGACAGGGGAGCATTTCGTACAAAAGCGATAGATAGCTCCATTGAACCGTCGTCATCGTCAGCCCCTCATCCAGCAACCCCTCCTCGCATTTTCAGAGCTAGCTTTACTTCACAATGGCAGCGCCAAAAGATCTCAAGCCGAAGGACTTCCAAAACGCCTTCCACTGGGCAGCGACGCAGCAAGACGGAGCAGTCCCCTCCTTTGCGACGCGCCCGAACGACCCGTACGCTTATCAGCCAGGTTTCAACAACAGCTTCGAGTCTGAGGCTATCGCCGGAACGATCCCAAGGGGCCAGAACAGCCCGAGAAGCATCAGATATGGCTTGTACGCCGAACAAGTGACGGCTTCGGCCTTTGTCGCGCCCAGGCATTCCAACAAGAAAGCTTGGCTCTACCGGTCGCGACCAGCTGTTGCTCACCAGGGATTTGTAAGTCCTCAATTCCTCGATAGTTCTCGGAATTTGTCGCTAATTTTCGTCTGGTAGACCGATCTTCCCGACAACAAAGACACTGAGTCAACTTTCATCCCGATCAATCCCCGAGTTCACGTTTCTCCAACTCAATTGGCGTGGAAGCCGTTCCCGATTCCTGATGGCCAAGATCTGGACTTTGTCGATGGCCTTAAGACTGTCGCCGGCTCCGGAGACCCAACTCTTCGGGAAGGCCTCGCCACTCATGTCTACCTTTGCAACAAGAGCATGACGAAAAGAGCATTTGCAAACTCCGACGGCGACTGGCTCATTGTGCCTCAGCAAGGTGCTCTGGACATCCAAACTGAGTTCGGTTTCTTGTACGTGCAGCCTGGTGAGATTTGCGTCATCCAGCGTGGTCTTCGCTTCAAGGTAAACGTTGAAGGACCGACTCGTGGATACATCCTAGAGATCTGGGGCTCAAACTGGGAGCTTCCTGAGTTGGGTCCTTTGGGAGCGAACGGGTTGGCCAACGCGCGCGACTTCTTGCACCCGGTTGCCGCATACGAGGTCACGAAAGACGACCCCTGGGATATCGTGTACAAAATCGGCGGAAAGTTCTTCAACAGCACACAACGGCATTGCCCCTTCGATGTGGTTGCGTGGCATGGAAACTACGTGCCGTTCAAGTATGATCTCACCAAGTTTGTCAACGTGGGTTCCATCTCCGTGGACCACATTGATCCGTCAATCTTCTGTGTCTTGACGGCCAAGTCCCGAGATCCAGCTGCGCCCCTGGCCGACTTCTTGATCTTCTCTCCTAGATGGGACGTTGCATCTCACACCTATCGCCCGCCCTACTACCACAGAAACTGTGCTTCTGAGCTGATGGGTCTGATCTACGGCGAATACGGAGGTCGGTCCGATGAGTTCCAACCAGGAAGTATCTCGTTCGAGTGTGGATTTGTGCCTCATGGCGTCGCATACGAGCAATTCGCTGCTGCATCCAAGGCGGATCCCCCTCAAATGCAGATTTCGCTCGGCTCCATTGCCTTCATGTTCGAGACGAGTCGAGCTCTCACCATCACCGACTATGCCTGGAACAGCAAGGAGAAGCACGAGCACGACCCCAAGATGTGGGATGACTTGGTCGACAATTTCTCCCAGTTTGAGATTGATCCAAAACTTTTGAGGTCCAACAAGGCAAACCACGTGAGTTGAGTACTTGTAGCGGAGGCGAGATTTTGAACGAATTATGTGTGACATGTTCCAGCGGCTTCGTATCGCAGGAAAAGCTACGTAGTATAGAGTAAAGGAAGGCAACGAAAGATTCCATGAGTGTTTTAAATGAACTAACTGAAGGGAAATTTGTGAGGAAACTGCTTATTGCACCCACCAACGAAGATTGGATGTAGGGAGGCTGATCTGGCCTTCGCGGTGGATGTTATACCTAAGTACCTTACCCACCAGGCTTTGTCCACAACGTCTTTAACCCCTACTTTGCGGTGACCAGGAAGAAACTGAACCTATAGTCTTAGACAATAGGATTGTAGAACCTCATTCGGTTCTGAGGATCCCATTTCGCCTTCAACCCTCTCAACTTCTCCAGCCTCCATTCGTCCCATCCATAGATAGCCTCAAGCGACTCAATTCCATGAGCATAATTCACATATGCTCTCAAGTGCTCAGGCTCTTTACATGCCTCGAGTAGATGCCCTCTTAGCTTCTCTCCATATTCTTGAGCAAGCGCATTAAGAGACGCATTCGGCTTGTACATGATGTACGACGTAACCAGAATATCGTCATCTCGATGCGGGAAAGCTGAGCTCTTCTCATCGACGGCTTTTACGCCCTGAGTCGAATATCCTTCAAGGAGAAAAAAGGACCCGGCGAATTCGGGGTTGCGGTTCGACATGTCGGCGATGTCATCAAAGACTTTCCGGACGGCAGGTAAATCATAGGTCTTCAGACCGATAGGGTATCGCAGACCCGTGTAGCCTTTGGCGCATCCGACGCTATCACTGCTCATGAAGGTCAAGCCAGCCAAGTCTGGCATAGGTGCCACTCCAGCTTCGACGTTTATGTGATCAATGTCATAGAGAGGCTTCGCATACTCTGTAGACTTTTCGAAGGTGTCGTCCGATATGATAGCGTACCAGATTATGGGCTGTCTTCATTTAGCGGTCGCAATCCTGTTCGGGGATGAGCATCTTACGGGAGTTTACACTTACTCGATTGGGGTCGATGTCAGGGATGTTTACAAAATACATCCAATGCGTATTTTCTGGTGGCTGAGTCTTCATCATGTCGTTGGTCAGATCGAGAATCTCCTCAAGCTTATCGCCGAGATAGATAAATATCTGATAAGACCACTTGACGTTCTTGATATCGTGGACTCGGTACTGCCACTCAGTGACGATACCAAAGTTGTGGCCAGCACCCCTCAAAGCCCAAAAGAGATCAGGATTCTCATCATTAGATGCTGCAACGAGCTTTCCATCGGGAAGAACGACTTTGGCCGAGATGACTTGGTCCGAAGCCAGGCCATACTGGCCCTGAAGCCACCCGTGACCGCCTCCCAGAACTGGGGCAGAAATGCCAACGCACTCGCAGATTCCTGTCACTTTTCGATGTCAGCAAAACTTGGAGTTTCGAAATGCCTTCTGCGATGGCACACCTGTTTGCTTGCCTGCTGCCCAAAGAGTATTGACAACCTCCTTGACACTAGCTCCGCCTCCAATCGTAGCAGTCTCGCCATCCTCAGAGATGACGACTTGGTCCATGCCGCGAAGGTCGATGGACACAACATTCTTAGCTAGACTCAGCGACTCTGTTGCACCGTGACCACCCGATCTGGCAAGGAAAGGAATGCCCTGCTCATTTGCATGACGAATCTGTAGAGAAAGATTAGGGGTGCAAAAAGCTGCCTTTCGCAGAACATACTGTCACTTGAATGTCGTTCTCTGTGTAGACATTCACAACAACTCCAACGTCCGGTGCATGCCAGTCGCGCCACCTATTTGTATAATTATCAAAAAGGGGTTCGTTTGGAAGTACAACCGACGCTTTGGGCGAGAGGTGTGTGGAGAGCATGCCCCAGGATGCCTTGTTCCCATCCGTCAGAGACGCCAGAACGAAGCGATTTAGGATATTCTGCGACGAGGTCGTGAAGTTCAGTGCCCATGAAAGACCGAGAGCGAGGACCTCCATCTTTACTTGTGCAACTTTGGCTCAGTGCCGGGTAAGTTAGGTTTCGATAGAATAGATGGAGTAAAGTCAAAAGGTCTGGCAAGTTGGGCTTGAGAGAAATCCAGTTGCTGACATCACGTGCTGAGGTGGGAATGGGCGATTTGTAGACTATCGCTAGATTGTATTTAAGTAAGCACTTGTACGTACAGTATTGATACTGGGTAGATAAGATCGATCTGGCTGAGGTGTGAAGGATACGTAGACAAAGCAAATATGTCACTGGGGCACTTGAATGACAAAAGATACATCATGAAGCGGATCCTCGGCGATGAAGCCGGAAGAACAGCCGTCTTTTGTTTTGCAGCCCAGAATCGAGCCACAACTTCATTTTCCGATTAGTATTATGTCACAGTTCTGTGATGTCACACGGACTTACTGCATGTACTCAGCCTGATATGACGAAGAGAGGCCCGAAGGCCCCTAGCAGTGTGCTTATTATTGAAAAGGGTTGACTGGTTCGCCATCAAGGGGCACAGCAATTATTGGTGCATGGCATTAACCCAATGGCAAGGCTCAATGAGTGCATCTATCACATGATCCCGCCCGGCTACATCAGTCAACACAAATCAGGCTGACAGGCGGGGATAAATTGATGACCTCTCTCCGACACAACATCTTTCAGTCTCGAGTCCACATGCATTGACCGCTTACCTTAGGTACCTAGAGTGCCCTGTCCAAGATCATGGCGCTCGCGTTGCGTCATGCTTCGCTACTGAAACCAGAGATACGATTAGCCCAAGCAGTCTCTGAGTTTGAAGCTTCGCTTGACTCCCCACAAAAAGCATCTTTCAGGAATGAGCGCTCTACAGCATGCACCAAGTCCCCAACCGAGGGCGATGTGATGCGTTTCACGGCTGAAATTGACCGTCAAGCTCGTCAGAAGCGGCTGTCCTCCTGATGCTTTGGGCCTCGTCTGACGAACTTACTTCAGTCAGTTCAACAATTTGCTGCTTTAGGCGACGTCGTGGTAGGCGGATCACAGAATCTTGTCGCGTGCGGGGTATGGGCAGCAGTCAGGATGACCTTACATGTAAGTGTATTTGCATGTGGGTTAAACAGGCAGGTCTTGTTATGTCTTACTGACCATTCAAGATTTGTATCGGGTTCTCCTCGTATCTGGAGAAACTTTCCCTCCTATTCATGGCTGCTGGTAGACAAGCACCGCGTCATCAGGCATTAGCTTTGGTCTATCCGAAATCCAAAGAGCTGCAAAACCATCTCTGCGAGTATTTCATCGTCGTCACTCAGATCTGCCACCGAGTTCAGTCTTTCGCCCGAAAATCAACCTTTGGCCAATTGACCACTTCCCTCAATGACTCAGACATCAAAAGCTTCCAATCTGATCTTGTTCTATGGTCTACGTCAATCAAAGAGGAGGTCGATTTGTTGCTCAACAAGCATCATGAAAATGAGGCCCATTTGAGCGCTAAAGCACGAGCATTAGCAGCTCGCTGGTCGGCCTCTACAGCACACCGATATGACGTCGAAAAGAAGTCAAAGTGGCTTGATTCTTGCTCTACCTACGATTTCCAGACAACTTGGAAGCAAATGCAAAAAATTGGTTCAACTTCATTGCTCGCAAGATCTAGCGAGTATCGGCAATGGAAAGAGCTTCACTCATCAACATCAATCCTCTTCAGTGGCAAAATCGGCGCCGGGAAGTCTGTCACGATGGCAAACGTTGTGAGTGACCTCAGTCACGACAAAGAAGCTATTGTGCTTTATTTCTTCTGTCGATACGACATTCCAGAGAGCTTGAATCACCGGACAATTCTCGGCAGTCTAGCCAGGCAGTATCTAACCTGCTTTCCAATCGGCAGTGATGTCTTCGCGGATGACTTATTATTACCTCAACTAGGAATCGAGGACTTTGTCCACGTCCTCAGACTGGCGTCCACGAAGTACAAACAGAAATACATAATCGTGGATGGCCTCGACGATTGCAGTACAGAAGAACGGCGAATCGTTCTAAGCCAGCTCAGAGAGATCCAACCATCATCGAAGTGGCACTTGGGAGTTTCAGCCCAAATTTCAGCCGATCAATTCATCAAGACCCAACTTGATCCCATGTGGAATATAATACTTCCCAACGAGAATCCAGACATTGGATTCTTCATCGATTTGGAGATTCGAGCTCGACTCAAAGACGGTCGTTTGGCTGTTGAAGATCCTGGTTTGATCCAAGACATCAAAACAGCTCTCATCGAAGGGGCAAACGGAATGTAAGTACCGGCTTATGGAAAAGTAGTACCTGTCCAGGCTTTTGATTTTGGTCGATATCCTTACATCTTACTAAGTATGAAACAGGTTTCTCTGGGTGGCTCTTCAGCTTGAAGCCATTTGCTGGGAAAACTCAGACTTTGATGTACGAGCAGCAATCAAGTCACTCCCTCGAGATCTAGAGACAACATATGCTCGAATCCTGGAGAGATCGACAATTCGAGATTCTCATAAATATTATGTTCGAATCCTCAAGTTCCTTGCCGCGGCATATGAACCATTGACAACGGCTCAAATACGAGAGATGGCAAGTGTGACCATAGGCCAAGACAACTATGACCCAAGAAGGCAAATAAACAACATTACCAATCTTCTTGCTTTCTGTGGCAGCTTAGTTATGACGGACGAAGAGGAGGGTACCGTAAGATTTGTACACCACAGTGCTAAGAGCTTTTGCCAAGGTTCTCTGGGTAACATCTCGATCTGGCAGTTCACCGCAGAGGAAGCTCACAATGAGCTTGGTGGCACCATCCTGACATATTTGAACTACTCTATCTTTGAGACCAAGCTTTCAAGAAATGTGGTTCCGGAAATCGACGCTGGGAAAATCTCGACTGGGATCATACGTCAAACCTTCCACGATTCACGGAGTTCTTTAAGATTAGCGGGGAGTTTCTTCAAGCCAAAGGGACGCAGCCGCCAGATTGGGCACATTCTTGCGCAAAATTCCAAGGACACGGGGATTGTTGTTCCCGACCATCCTTTCCTCTCATATGCGAAGGAGTTTTGGTTACTACACACACGGTATACGATCGAGCCATCTACTCAACGCTTGTGGTTCAATCTGATCGATGAGGTTGACCTTTCGAATCTCCGAACCCATCCCTTCGTAGCGGCGGCCTGGGCCAATATGGAAGTACCCCAAGAACCTGCTGCTTTTGCAGGCTTGTTCTGGTCTGTGCAAAACTCCCATATCCCAATTTTCGATCATGCTATCAACTTGGGTAAACGTGCTTCGTCATTCACCTCACAATGCCGTCGCATAGTGGCACTTCGTCGGATGTTCAAATCACTTTCGTCACTTTCATCACCATCACCTTCCTCAGGCGATAACCCTCTAGTATCACCACGTCCGATCATAGAGTCGCACATGATCTCACACCTACTCCCGATCTCAGTATCACTAAAGGCCTTCGAATTTACCAAATGGATCGAATCCCATGTTGAGCCAGCGAAGTGCGGCAAGACACCCACGAGGAATTCCAGCGCCCTAAGCGCTTACGATAATCCTTCAATTGAGCTCTCTCCAGGGCCTAGCGAATCCCCCGGGCCATATGAATTGGATGCGACAATGACACAAATTGCTGTTCTGGGAGGCTTCCCTGTTATCCTAGATGTACCCCGAACATTCAAGCTCCTCCCCAAATATCCAATACACGACTTCGTGGACTCCACAACATCGATGTCTCAGGCATTACTTCACACACTGCAAAGCAATGTCCCACACGAGATGTTCCTGAGAAAGTTCACTTCGTTTCTCAATAGCGAACTGGATCTCAAGTCCCTGAGCAACGCAAGAGTCTATTCTATCCTCAAAGTATTGGTAGACTCTCGCGAGCTTAACTCACTTATTGTTTCCCAACTCCGAGAAAGATTGGTGAATGCGATTCGCACCGAAGATGGAATGCGGAACCAGATTTTCCGTCGTGCCTGTCTCATGGGGAACTTCGATATCGCTGTTCAGACGCGACCTCGTCCAGAATCGGAGGGCTTGAGACCAGCATACAGGGGTGATGAGATTAACCTTGTACTACAAACTGTATCGGGAGAAAGATTCAAGCTTGCAGTATGGCTAGTAAACGATGGTGCATCGTATCCGTCAAACGACATCGATGCCTCTGGATGCTATTGCTCCACCCTTCGTCGAGCCATGCTGCTGAGGAACTGGCGCCTCGCGTCAGCATTGCTTGAGCATGGGGCTTTGACAGTGGGACTGGCTAGATCTTGCTCTCGAATAGAGTTGGCCCATTTTTGCGTCTTACACAACGACCTGGACGGTATCATTTTCCTGGCTAAGGCAACAAGAGGCGAAGCCTTAAACACACCCTCTGCCGGATCCGTGTTTAACAGCTTCACTCCAATACAGCTCGCGGCTTTTAGGGACTCTGACTGGTGCCGAATCCATTCTATTCGAGCCCTAATGGCTGAAGGTGCTAGGCTCCGGTCTATGACGACCGATAGCTATATGCTCTCGATCGAAGAGAAACTGGAAAGGCTTGTAATCAGCACTGGCCGAAATTCTGCACGAGACGCTGGGGAATACTTACATTCTCTGAGAGGGATATACGCCCAACATAAGAAAGTCCTGAAGGTCAGCAGTAAGATTGTTTGTCTTGTTGCAATACTCGTTGGGAAGTTTGTCTCAAAATACCGTCAAGCTTTGTCTCAGCCGCAGCCAAGCAACGAGGAAGTTCTGGGTTACTTCAGCGATTCTGTGGTTTTGATGAGTATCTTCCTCAAATCGCCCAGAGCCCCAGGCTTTCACAAGACAGACTTGATCCTGTCTCTGCGAGAAATTACAGGGGCCTTATCGCGTCTTGACACCGTCTCAGACCCCTCTTCCCTTGAGGGACCTTTCAAGTCGACGCCGATCACTTGGAAGGTACAGATGAGACTTCTACAAGTTGTCGATCTCATCTTGAAAAGCACAATCTCGGCTCAGTCTGAGCAGCGACCAAGAAAATCCCATGTGATACCCGAAATTCTGTGTGCAGACCTGTTACATACATCCATAGCCTCTAAACCCACTGCCTTGGATGGAGATTCTTTGTCATCGACAAGCCAATTCGCACTACAATTCAAGTACTTTCGAAATATTCTAGAAGACGGCTTCAAAGCAAATGGTCTCACATGGCTCTTGCAGTGCTTACTCATCCTTGGTAAAAAGTTCTCAGGAGAATCCCTGATTCATTTCGCGACCGATCTCGACCTCACCTACATGAGTAACTCATGGCTTGACAGCGGTGAAAGTCCGCATGCAATTCCAGTCAATATACGGGAAAAACTTCGATGTTTTGGTTGCAGAAAGGACACTTTGGATACTCTTGACGAGGTGTTGATTTCTTTCAAGCTAACGTATCCAGCTCCAATGAATGGGCCCCTCATTCGCTAAAGACAAGGAACTAACTGTTCATATTGTTTGGAAGAATCAACATAAGTTCTGATGTGAAGGCTATTTGGGAATCAATGACGAAGGGATATTCAAGAAGTCTGGCTTCATTGAATACTATGATAGAATGATAACCTTGGGATGGAAAGAAAGACGCTGTCCACGCATGTTGGTATTGATAGAGAAGGCTGCTAGCTCAAGGAGTTTGCTTGAGTAGATGGCATTCATCTCGGCTGAACCGGCTCTGAGTTTTACTTGAATCCTTAGGTCAATCACGTGCGACAAGGCGGGAGTTTTCTCATCAATGCATTTTCTAACTAAGTATCTTTGCTGTCTCCTGATGAAGAAACAGCTTGGAGAAAATAAGCAACACCCATATCATTTTAGCAATGACAATGACTGTATGAGCTACCCAGAAATATCCCTCGGCTTATTCCCTTCTCTCTCCTGCAAGAACCACTGACCATCCGGACTTGATCGCATATGCCGCGCTCTTGATCTGCCGCCCCTGCCTCGAAAGGCATGTCGAGGTCGCCAGATATAAAGTCCCTCTTCCTCTATATTGTAAGGCTAAACAGCATAATTTATCCTCATTATCCAGCCGCAGAGGTCCTTGGACCAGCGGTTCTCATCAGCGGATCTCTTGGGAGCAGTCTCAATATTTTCTTTGGTGTTACGAGTATCCTGGTGATTAAAGAGAGCTCGCGCTGCGCACCACCTTGAACTGGATTCACAGAGCGCCAATAAGACTATGCGAAGGCGAGAAAAGATTAAATATTCACACGCCCACTGGAAAGAATACATTATTGTGGTTATCTCGTGCAAATGGGACAGCACCACTCTCTCAGTCAATCACCCTACGTCCAAATGATAATAGGATATGTACATAGACAATCCATCACCAACTTAAATTATTTAGTAAGAAATGCACGAAATCTTTCTTAGACCTTCTGCTCAGGTTGGGGGATGCTCATTCCTGCTGTGGCCTCGTAGCCCTTGCTTGCGATAGCAGTCTGAGCCTCACGAAACTCTGCCTCCTTTTCTTGTTGAATCAGATCGCAGCACCCACAGCAGCAAGCGGTAGCAAGATCGACGAGACAGCTGCCCTGGAGATTGTACTTCTCACGAAGGTTGGCGCGCTGAAGGGCGAGAGGGATCCAATGGAGGCCAAAGCAAGTGGACCCCCAGAACATGAGACACTATGAAGCGAGTCAGCTTAGCACAAGTATCGAAGTACATTGCTGCATTGACGTACAGAAGTATTGATAGGCTCATAGCCCGTGAGGCTGCCGTTCTTGCGAAGACGGTGATGGGTTTTACCAAAGGTCACGCAAGGAACACAGCAAGTGATAGCGCAAAGGTCGATGGGGTTGAAGCAGCCGAAAAAGCCGTTCTGCCAAGGTCGAGAGGTCACGGGAGACTTTGAGTTGACGTGCTCGCTAGGGCGAGCGAGGACGTCATTGAAACGGTCCTTCCATTCGTTGAGGTCGTTGTGGTCGATAGGACCGTTGTTGTGGGTGTTAGCATGAGCTGGGGTGGCCATTGCGGAGGTATGTGATAAGTGATTCAACGTTCAGGAGTGCGGAGAAAAGCGGTATTGAAGTGGAGAATGGAAAACAGTGGGAATGAGTGTAAGTTGCCAAGACGGATTAGACAAGTCATTCTGGGATCGTCTTGCTCTTATAACCTCAAATTGTCGTGCTCATGGTTCAACGGCTGATCGGCATTTGAGACAAACCAAGAGTGATCTGACATCCCTGATTTTAGCGTCGTCAAGGGGATGTGATGGAACTCCTGATAATCACAGGATCAGGGACCAGACTGCCGCTTTCAAATGAGGTTCGAACGCCCTGTGGCGCTGCGGCGGCAAGGTTGAAGCTTTTGATTTGGCAGCTGTATCAAAAGGCTAAAGCGCCACCAATTTGCCGTTGTATCGCAGGACCGGATGGTGGAAGCCTACGCGAGCTTACGCACTGTCTAGCACTAGCGGCAAGCCTCTGGTGCTCACGATAGCGGAAAGTTTGCGCGTTTACGAGATGATCGTCGCCCTCTCAAGTTCTCCTGCATCATAATCCTCGAATCTTAGGGGTATCATTTCACACCACATAGATATTATACCTTCGTGTTGGTGTCGCTCCTGGCAAAGATCCAAAACTCGACCCGAAACTGTCCTCGATGCTCGATAGTAAGCACGGGAGTTATCTCTGACTTCCCCGACCCAGGCAAGCCCCGGATAACGAAGCGTTTCTACTTAGATACGGGCCTCACAGATTCCTCCGGCTCAGAGGCCTTCCCGGTGGATACCGGCCTCTCCTTTTGCCTGATAAAGTGATCATTTCCCAGTGCTCGGTCTGTGAAATGTGTAGTCTTTGATAGTGAATGCCAGTATCCGCGTACCTCCCTTATCTCTTTAAGTATCTCTAGATGTTGGAAGCCAACTATGAGCTTTCGAAGCGGACATGTTCCGTGTGCTTTTTAGAAGACCTGATAGCTCGTAGGCCCTTTATAAGTACTTTCAGTGGCGTCCGAGCCTTGCGAATCGTCATCTTGAAAGGCCTTTCCTATCGAGTTGAATATGTGGCCACTAGAGGTCCGTTACGGCGGATTGAAGAAAGACTGGAAATGCTTATCCTCAATCGCGGACTAGATACCGGGCCACACGTTGCAGAACACATGCAAGCCCTGGAAGTGGAACTTGAGACTACTTCTCTAGTGTTCAAGGTCAGCCACAAAATTACATGCCATGTGGCAATAACCACTCGGAAGTTTTGTATAATCATACTAGTACCTTTTTGATCTGCGCAAGAATTTCAGTATTTGGCCATCCGCTCTGGAGCAATTTCATAGAGACATGGACCGCATTTTAGGATAAATGGACAATTGTTTAAAGCTTGTGGATCGCGTCTTTAAACAGCCTCAAGCCCCGGGATTCCAGATGACAGATCTAGTCCTGGCTGTGCGGGAAATGATGGGGGCTCTGTCGCGTCTCAAAACAGCCAGCTTTGATGACTTGCAAGAGTTCTCTGACCTTCAGAGACAAATCGGCTTACTTCTTCTGGTGTGAAAGTCACAAATGAGAGTCTTACAAGTAGTAAAGTTGTTGCTGAGAAACATCATCGCAATGCCTTCTGAACACAGATCGAGGTAAACCAGTATAATGCCCGGCATCACGATTCTGTGCAACGCCCTCTTACACACATCAATAGCCGATAAGCCAACTGCTTTGGCATAAGACAAAGTTCCTATGGGATCGATGTTAGTACCACAAATTGGACATTTCAAAACGTCTTGGAAGAGGATTTCTACGAGATGGACCTATTGTTTTTCCTGCAATGCTCTCTTCTTCTTGGGGCTAAGTCCCCGCCAAAGATTTTGGTCTGTTTTGCTTCTAGCCTCGACGTCGCCTATCTGACTGAATCTTGGGATTTGAGCGGTCCGAGTCCCCCTTAGAAGTCAGTAACCACAAGGACAGATCTCCAATCTATGGGATGTGACAATGATGTTTTGGATACGCTTGAGAAGGTGGTGCATGATATGCTCTTCAAATATATCTCATACATGCCGTTCACACTTAGATGTAACATCATTGCAAAAGCTAGTAGGAGAGTGACATTAGATTCTGATAGGGGGTTGCCTTTGATCATCCACAATCAAAGTTATACGTACAGACACCAGACAGCTCGCGATCCGCCCGTTCGTATACGCCAGTGCGCCAGTGCGGCCCATTCTAACACGAATGGCTTACCTGTGGTAAGATCCTACATATAATTTGGAGCTCCGTAACTGAGGAGCAAATCTAAATTCCATTAGGATGTTCCGGAAGAGGTACCGATTATAGGCGCGAATCACATAAGACTCAAAGGGGGGAAATGCCGTTTCCTGAAACTACATGTCCTTTCTTGACCCAGCTATCTTCTAGTATCCTAAAGAGACACATCAAGACAAATACCACTCTCAAGATATCAGCAATGGTAAAGACTGTCTGGCCTCCTCTCAGCCACCCCTATCCCTTTCATTCTTGTCTCCTAAGTCCTGAGTTAATCAAAATGACAATCACCTCGACTAAGATCGCGTGTGCCACGTTCTGGATAAAACCCTTTTGCCTCGTCAGGTATGGCTACTGCAGACATAAGAGTGCCCTTCCAAAATCGGAAGCTCACAAGGATACTCGATCATCGGAGTTTAGCCGCAGAGGTCCTTGGCCCAGCAGTTCTCATCAATGAATCTCTTGGCAACGGTCTCTGCATCCTCCTTGGGGTTGCAAGTTCCCTGGCGAACGAAGAGAGTGCGGGCAGCGTTACCACCACCGCAGCCTGCACCACCCTGAGCAAACGCGTTCCAAGGAGACAAGGTCCAGGCACGGTGACCAGCAGGGAAGCCAGCAAGGCTGGGCATGGAGTTGGTGGGTCTCAGGCCGTTGTAGATTCGGCCCTCATACTCATTGTTATCCTGCAGTCCGCCGTCCGCAACGCCGTTGGTGTAGTGTCTCCAGCGGATGACCTGGTCCCAGCTGAAGCCTCCGAGCGCCGCGTACTCCTGCTCGTTAGGGTACGGGCTGAATTCGCCCAGAGTGCCGGAGACCTGGATGAAGTTGGCCGCGGCCGCGATCTCGTAGACGTAACCGTTGCCGTTGAACATGTTGGTGAGGAAGCCGACGGCGGTGTCCTCGCTGGCGGTGGTGGAGACGTAGCCGTCATTGTCGCGGCTGGCGCCGTTGTCAGCGCCGACTGCGTGGTTGTACATGCTGACGTTGGGGACGATTTGGAGGATCTGGCTGGCTCCTCTAGGGGCGAAGAGACCGGCGGCGCGCATCTCGGTAGGGGTTCTGGTATCGGCGCGCCAAACACTGAACTGGGCGTTGCAGACTGCAGTCCATAGTTGAATGACAAGCACAATAAAAATGTTGTTGAGGGATATCATGGTGACGATAAACCGTGTAAACGGCAAGACAAATTGTTGACGAAGGAGAAAAGAGTGTAAGACAAGGCTTGAAAAGCAGCCAGAGTCAATGAGAGATGAAGGCGAGGTTGGCAGTTGTGCTGATAAAGAGTGTGATGATTGTGATGATATAAAGTGTACATGAGTTGGTGAGAAGTCATCCCATCTTTATACTTACCATGTTGCATATGATTCTCAGTGTTTCTGTCTTGAGAAAGCATCGTGCCCGAGATCTCAGTTGGGGGCTTCTAGTCGCCGAGCACCATCAAGTCGAGGAAGGGCATGACGGGCATCCCGAGACCGAGACTAACTGCCGGCACCAGAAACCCGTACAAGTTCTTTTGTCTAAGCCTCTATGGAGTACTCCAGCTTGGCTCTGTCAAGACGAGACGAGTTGTCGCCAGACACAAACTATAGCCAAAGCCGCAAAAGATTGCCAACTAGACAAGTTTTGGGAAGTTCTATGAAAGTAAATTAAACATACACAATTTATTATACCTCGACTCAGCTATGAATCGTTTCTTTCAATATTGACTGGGCTTCAACACCGTTAGCATTCTCCCTAACCCCCAAAAACTTTATCATAGCTATGCGGAGACATGTCTCGTATTTAGCTATACGGACAGCCCTTGGCGGTCGCAGTGTTTCTTGGCACCGAGAGACAGGCTTGAAGGGCTGACCGAAAATGGCTATCCCAGTTTTTCACATCAGACGTTTTCAAGCATGGCCAGGATGGGGTCGACGGCTATTGGACGATACATGTCAGTCACGGCTGATAGTAAAGCCTTACGGCATGGATGACGAAACAAATATCTCTCAGCACGATGTCCAATACTGCGTGGATTAGATGGTGGTCTGAGCTGATAAGCCTGGACCTGGACCGGATCGTGTGTGCCATATAATATACTCCAGACCACCCCTGATATGATGGCCCCTGCGGGTTTCCATTTTTCAGCCCCCGATTCCGATCCTGCAGAGGCCGCACACGTATCCTGACCTACCGCAAATATTCCGACTGCCTTGTAAGGTAATCCGCAATAGGAAGATAATGCCGCCAGTGTTCCCAAAGCCTAGGACTGACTACTTTGAGCATAGACGAAAAGTATATCAAGACTCGTACGTAGATGGGTCTAGTCCGAGATTTTGAAAACCCACATCATCTCTCTTCCATCGTCCCAAGTAGTCAAAATCGAGCAATACCCTTATTCTTCTTACCATCTCAAATCTTGCACATCCCACTTTCTAGCCGTCACCTTACGCCCCACGTCTCCCTTATTCAGACTTGTCACAAGGCCCCAGCCCCTATCAACCATCAGGGTCAAACTCACCCAACCGTCCATCAGAACATCACCAACCATGAGGAACCCCGCCACCACCACCTGGAACCTCAGCGTCTCTCGCAACGACGCCGAGAAGCTCCTCAAAGGCTTCAAGCCCTCGCAAATGGAAGATCGCTGGATGTGCCGCGCAGATGACCCGGACGCCCGCGGCGACTTCGTGGTGCACTTGCATAGAAGCTGGACCGGGGACGAACAGTTTCGCATGAACGTCGTCTTGGCTGCTCCAGTTGAGGGCGACGCAACGGCATCTGCCGATGAACGCCATGCCACGATAACCGAACTCACTTGGGATAAGGGAGAGGGTCAGTTCCTGGCTACCGAGGAGGAGGCCAAGGAACTAGCGACTAAGCTCTGCCGGGGCGTGCTTGGTTGTGACTTGTGAGCTGTACGGGTTGGGAAAGTTGAGATGATTCACAGTTGGCAGTCTCTAGTTATCACTTAGTATGGAGATAAATCGCACGGAAATGAGCCGAGAGCGAAGTTGTCAAACTTTTGATTAGGCCAGAGAAGTGCCGTAGTGGTGTTATGCATATGTCTTCTAGAACACTTGAGGCGCTGACGGTGTAACCCGCGCAAGCTCAGCCTTACAAAGCGATGCACGTCAGTCGATCTTTGCGCATCACTGCAGCTAGGTTTGCCTCGTATGATGTCGATATACCTTCCACGTCCAAAAAGGTCTAGCTCGAGCCATTGCGCATCTACTTCATTTGATAGAGCAACGGCAGGGCCGTGGTAAGGCCGCGGCTTCTGGGTTGTCGATCAGATGTTTAGTTGGCAGTCGGCTCAACTCTTCATCCGCAAGTCCGCAAGCTTTTCGCCCAGGCGGCTCCCGCAGTTCTTGGTCGGCGATTCTCATATACTGTAAACAAGCGCAAAATCCTGAGAGCGCGTAAAACTCGTCCACGTGCTAGCATTCGCCCAAAGTCTATTCCTGGCTCATGTGTCAGATTTCTTGTCGGTAACGAAGGCGGACTCTCGGCCAACCTTAATTCTGAAGCAACAAGGCGAGTTCCACAATTAGTTGCCAGGGACCGGGTTTCAAGAGCCTATATGGTGGTTCATCTTAATACCCCGAAGAGTTGGAACCCTAAAAGTCCCTACGCCCCACACACGTCGTCATTGACAGGCTGGGTTTCGCTTTCGGTTGATACTATTTATGATCCGTGTAATTGTATAGTGTAGATCACTTGGTCTACCCCAATACTGTGTTGAATGTTTGATTAAGTCCTGCCAAATGTGTACTAGACTATAGCTCACGAGTCGGTCGTTGTGGTACGATGCGTTTAGCCCGGTCTTTCCGACTTGAATCCGCCAAGCTCGTAAACCTCGTTTACATGGCTGAGCAAAGCTGCGTGTAAGCAGAGAGCTGTAAAAAGAGCTTCCTACAGGATAAACAGCCATACATTTGTATCCTCTCAGATATTAATATACTGTCAAGTTCGCCCTTTGCTGTCACTCAAGAATACTCATCACCCGTCCATCAGCACTCTCTCTCCGTCACCACATTCACTAGACTCACACTCACTTAAACCTCTTTTCAATCATACACTATCAAAATGCGTGTCGCCACTCTCATCGCCGCTTGTTTCGCTGCCAGGTTCGTCTATGCTTTACCTCATCTCATCTGACTTCAACATGGCTAACCACATGCCATTCTTCACAGCGCCGCAGCCCAGACGATCTACTGCTGCGTCAGCAACGACCAAGACCAAGTTGTTCCCATGGACGATCAGACTGAGAGATGTTGCCAGGCTTCTGAGGGTAACATGCAGGGTGTAAGTAGCGGATCGTATACTTTTTGGAGTCAAGATTGGGGCTAAACCTATGGGACTAGCAACACGAGTGCGCTCTTGAAGTAGGACTTTTCGGCTTCAGCCAATGCTGTCGCCAGCAGAGCACATCCACCTGCAACTTCTGATCTGTCGCGAGCGCCAAGGATGGTGGCGCAAGGTGGGATTGCTGAGATGTGTCTCGCGGTTTTCGAGGCTGTTGAGCCTTGCATTTGGGATACAATACGCGACAGGTTTTGTGATATCTACCTACAGCGACTTAGGCCTCCTGTCAGTTATCTCACATCTCGACTAGAGTTCAATTCGATCCATTAATAGAATGAAATAAAATTCTTCAAGCACCCAAGTCGTCCACAGTGTCCCTGTCTTATTGAGGGATGTGGATTGTTCCGATACTGATGCGTCACATGTGATGTGAAATTCCAGTCGTATACTTCCAAGGGACACCGCCACATATCATCTACCTTTCAACGTTGTTAAATGTGTCTAAGGTACTCTATGTACTCATGATGATTATACCAGTGTGGGGCAACGACTGGGCTTAGACTAGATTAAGGAAAGCACACGCTCATGAGCCTACCATCAGCTAACATTCCCTACACATGACCACGAAAAAAAAGCCCATGTAACCCCTGAACTACTCACGGTCAATCAACCCACTCTGGGATAGAGACGTATAACTTTTTGATGTTGTGACGTTGATTCTAGGTTTAATCAAGAGGCACTCCTGTCCAGGGGTGACGATGATGCTTTGGCCCCTAGCCTAAATTCTCACGGCTCCCACGGTTTCCACGGCCGTGCCAAACTCTGAAGACCTGGCTTCACCAGCGCTAAAACAAACTGATCTCAACCACATAATAAGCTACAAACTTTGAGTTCGCTGTCGCTTCTCCCCAGATTTAGAGAAATTCTCCATGGTCCGTTCGACGCTGGCTATTCCAGGGCCAAGTCTTACGGACCTGCCCTGGGAGTAACACGGAACCCGGTTGCCGCTCCACACCGTTTGACAATCACATATCACATCTAGTGCTCGAAACCTAATCTTGCATTTCTTGGACGACAGCATTTTGTCTGCCCACGGTACCTGTTGATTATTCCAAAATTTAAGCCGTGAAGCTAACACCTGACTTAACAGCGTTTATTCTGAGCGTAAGGCAGACAATCGCCAAATGGGCTCTCAATGCAAAGTTCAAGCGCAGGCGATTTGGGAGACATAATACCTCAAAGTCAAGACATATGCTGTCTTCATATTCGATTGTTTGAAGCACCATGATACACAAGGCAGTACACAAAGCAACTACACGAGATGGAATGTTACGGTCTTATGCGGCACAGCTCATGTTGTTCGACCAGATCAGGCAGCAGTGGGGAGTCTTGGGCAAATCAGCTCCGCCAACAGTCTCTTGGCATCGACGAACCAACAGCTGAGTATTGCTATCATACGCAAATATAAACACAGTACGAGGTCGTTGAAAATCTCATAAACTCCAATTTTCATTGGTGTGCCCGATCATTTCTTGCTCAACGCTAGAAGGAATATTTCCCGTTCTCGATGCCAACCATTATCAAACCCCGCGACGTAGTCGTGGGCAATTGCACCGAAAAGCCATCGCAATCTCGAGACTTTTACCAACATTTCTCTTTTCAAAACGATGTGAATGGGCGGGGTTCAGTTCAAACATCCATCTCCGACGCAGAGAAAGACACCATCGTAGCCTTCAAAAACGGCTTCATCATCACTGTCCTCCGAGCCTGGGAGCAACACCTACACCTCGAGCTACGATCCGACGAAGTTTGGCTCGCCATCATTGTTCAGTTCAGCTTCTTCGTCAACAAGCCTGGTCGGGCCGAAGCGCTGCGCGATCGTTTCGTCGTCCATGAGGGCATACAGGACCTCGTCGTCTTCGTCGATCGCGGAGTCACCGCTCAAACATTGACGTACCAGCATTGAAGGAGAAGCGAGTTGATCTTGTCAGGGAGCGGGTGGTTGATAGAAACATGGCCGACTGGCTACTTCCCACCTTCAGCACGACCTTGCCGAGGGACCGCACTATTGCGGCAGCTGTATATCTTGGGACCATGTTATCTGACCTCGCCACGCGCGTTGCCCGGCTCTCAGAGTTCAACGCCGACGCTTTAGACGAAGAAGGGTCCTCCGTGTCCGAGTGGTCGCGCTGTCTCACCGTAGTACTTGACAGGATGGTAGGCAGCTTTGATCGACCAGATTATGATGGCTTGCGCGACTTTTGGACGCGTGCGTGCCATTCGGGCGGCGACAGTATGTCGGGATCGGTCGTCCATTTTTCTGGCTGGTTGACGGCGTTTTGCTGGTGGCGAGCCGACGGTATAAGGCAGAAGGCATATAGCGACAAGGAGTTGCAGCTCGAATACCGATGGTGTGATGAGAAATGGGAGAGGCTGGAGATATCTGGGGTTGGCGACTTTCCAGTCATCGATCAAAGTAAGATACCTGTCGGCCTCACAAGCGTTCCTATCACGTTGGCCAATAGAGTCGTCGGAGGAGAAGAGGCAAGTGATGATACGGTTGAGACGATACTCCTGGCAGGATCTGGAGGGACGAAATTGCTGGACGGTCGGGAGTCGACGAGGGTAGCTCCATTTTCGAGCTGGTGACTCCTACAAGATAGGCCGGAGCCACGAGAAGGCAGAAAAGTCCAGGTGAAACTACTGCCCCAGTCAAGTGCAGCAAAATTCGCGGAGCGCAAGCCATTGTGCAAAAAGCCAGTAAACAAGCTTGTGTTGAAGTAATTCTAGGAAATGCCACCGAGGGTACGCCTGCCTCCTCGAAGATAAAGCCCATTTGGGAAGTTCCTTCCATTTGTACAAAACTTGCAGATGTACCTGCCTTGAGAGGCAGAAGCGGTTTCTTCCATCTCTCGCTCTTCCCAGGACCAGTGCCCTTTCCCTTCTTGCTTCTTCCATCTTTCTTCTCTTCTCTCACCTACAAAAAGGCGTCGCCATCTCACCCTGCCTTGCTACTTTCTTCAACCGAACACATCACACCCACCTTGCCTTTCGTACAACTGCTTTGCCAACTCTGTCCACCTTATTCATTAGTACAACTCGTACATCTCTTACCACTGTTAGTTCTTTGTCACACCTACCGCTCACATGCTCTTTACTTTACCTAGCTAACATCCGCCTCGAACAAACAACCATGCCTCCTAAGAAGAACTCTGACGCCGGTGCTGTCGCCGCTAGCCTCGACTGCACTGAGTCCGAGATCAAGCTCATGATCGCCATCATGGAGCTCATGGCCCGTCCTGCCCTTGACTACGACGCTCTTGCCGCCAAGCTCGGCTCCGCCAGCACCAACGCCGCCCGTATGCGCGTCACCGCGGCTGTCAACAAGCACCCGACCTGGTTCACTGGCGGCGGCACTGCTGCTACCAACGAGGACGGTACCCCGGTCAAGAAGGCTCGTGCCAAGCGCACCCCGAAGAAGAAGAAGGCGCCTTCCGATGAGGAGGATGGCGACAGTGCTGAGAAGCAGGGCACGCCTTCCAAGAAGAAGGCCCGTACTGCCAAGGTCAAGGAGGAGCTGGAGGATACCGCTGCCGAGGATATCAAGCCGAAGCTCGAGAATGCTGAGAATGCTGAGACCGCTGAGGGCCAGATTTGAAGGAAGGAGCTATCACGGGGTGATAGGATCTGCACATACTTCACTTGGATTATGGGCAGGTTCAGAGGAGCCTTGGACAGTCCGCCATCATGCCACCGTGCAATCTGATGTCTTGGACCTTTTTAAGATCTGAACAGCGGTTGGATGTATGACGATAGCAAGGTTAATCGAAAGCCTTGAGGTTATTCACAGACCAACAGAATTCACAACATCACGTTTTCAACAAAGGTCTAATCAGGCAGCGGTACTGATAAGGGAAGTACTCCACGCTTTTGTCCCTTCTGTGAAACAGGTCCATAAGATAAACGCTGCTAAGACAAAAGATCCGGTTAAAAGCCTATGAGTGTCATATCCATCTACCTAGTGCCACATGCCAATACTTTGTTTCAACCGAATGATACCAATGGCTAAGAAAGTGCGTCTTGGTGCTGGGAATGTCTCGGGGTGGCGGCGCTTGCACTGTCTTTGCCAGAATGAGTGTTCCAGAACACGCTACTCATATTCTTGAAACCTCCAGTCTGCAAATCTAAGGTAGGGTAAGAAAGATTCGACTTTTCCGTTTACCCACGACCTATCCATCTACAACTCCATTAACTATCCACTCATGTCATGGCCATCCTGATCCCTACTTTGGTAAATAATCAGCAATGATGGAATTCAAAACACAAGAAACGTGCCTATTCCTACCCATATATAGGGTTGATCTAGTAGTTCCTTAAAATTCCCCGTTTCAACTCGGGAAGACTGGTATATTGATGAGTTTGCGGCGGTAATCATCTTTTTTAAACAGCCACCAATCTGCCCTGAATCCTGCTCCTCTTGGCAGCAATTTATCCACTTGAATCCTCTTCGAGATAGTAAACTTATTCATGTTGCTAAGAGAAAAACCATGAAATTCTTGCACTTAAACGGAGTTCTGCCTTGAATCTCAAGCCGAGGGGATACTCAGATATAATGCCTGCAATCACAATGCTTAAGCCCAATTACTCACACAAG
>JFBX01000081.1:158131-185756 GCA_001563135.1 Colletotrichum simmondsii | reverse complement strand
TCTCTGGTGCTCATGCTGGGACTCGAACCTCGAACCTAGCGTAGGCTAAGCCAGTTGATTAGGCTCGCCCGTAACCATCCCGCCAAACGGCAGTTTGACCTGACCTCACAGGCCTGTGAGGCGCCTGCTGCCGTTGGTGACAGGATTGGCCACGAGTAGACCTATATCCCTCTGTCAGTTGGTGTTAGCCGAAGAGGTATACCGTTGCGGTTTCTATTTAACGTTCCGTCCGCGCCTGCCATACCTCTCTTCTGCCGCCGCCACCAGACGTGTAGCCACCACATGTAGCCACCACGTGACCTACGCGAACCTACACGTAACTACCGCCGCAACCGCTTTCTTACGCATCAAGTGATTCATGGAACGGACTCCTCCTAGAGCTTCATTTGCATAGTATTTGTCAGGGGTTCGTTAATCCTGAATGCTGCTCCCGAAGACCATTCCACCCTGACCAAGGCCCAGGAGGGAAATGACTTACCCCTAAAAAGAAAAGAAATATCAGCAAAATACTGATGGGAAATTCTAGAAGAACAAGTTTCATTGCTATATGGGCTAGTTAATCAAAACAACCTAAGATGAGACTTAGACAAAATCACAAACTCTCATTTAGTAGTGTCCGAACCTTTGCCAATGGAGGCTTGATAGCCGCCTCAGCCCGCTTGAAGAAGAGGACTCGGTCTCGAGTCGACGAACATGAAGCAAGAGCTATCATTCTACCATGATGAGAGATGACAGGATAGGAGAAGGTCTATGCCGCGAGTAATTACTACTGGGTATGGGATCTTATTCACCATGTTCCTTGTCGACATGTCAATATCAAGGCTGCAGTTTGCGGGCCTTCGAGACGAGTTGGAGACTAAAGACGAGAAGGAAACAAAGAGGTCGGGAGAAAGGCGACACAAGCTGATACTATAGCACATAGCCCTCGGTCTGAAGGGCCTTTGGGCAACGCGCTCGGCTGCGCCTGCTTCTTGGCTAGTGGTTGAGGTTTGCGATGCGCGGCAGCTCGAGCGGAGACCGCGAGCCCGCGCAAAACTACAGAGACCACAATCTGGACAGCTCAGATATCGCCTTGTTGGCTAAGTGGTATAGCGTCTCACTAGTACCTAGTGACATGAGAAGATCGGCGGTTCGATTCCGCCACGAGGCATTTCTTTTGCTTTTAAAGCCCTTTGGATGGACTTTTGGTTTTTGTCGATTCGACGCATCTTTCCAAGCATTTTTCCTTCTTGCTTTCCCTGTTCTGGCGGGTGTAACTTTGTTAAAAGTTCTCTCTGCCATTTCGTCTGGAGACGGTAGGTTTCGCCTGGTAGGGCTGCCCATTCGCGTGCACATTCCACCCACCCACTCACCGGTCGCTTGCCACACGCTGCTGCCGCATGAAAGTCAAGACAAGGACAGCTCCTGTTCTGCTCCATCATCCAGTTCATCGAAAATGGAATTGGCCCAGCCTTGCAGGTTTGCCATGTCCAACTTGTCCACAGCCGCAAGACTCCAGCAAGGTCCAGCCAGTGTGCCGGCCTGGGCCACCAGGGATGCCGATGGAGAAGAGCAGCAGAAATTGAGAAAGCCGCGGGAGAAAAAGCCGAGCTGGTCGCAACGGCGGCTGTGCAGGATGCCAGAATCTCCATCCGCAAAACTCCATTGTGAAAAAAGGTCTCAGGGATTGCCTGCTGCGCCCCTCTAGAAAGTGGGCAGAAAAACACTGAGACAGAAAGAAAAAGTCAAGCTGAGCTCGGCCTGGCCTGGTTGGGCCCCCCACCTCCTGAGAAATACATCCACTCTGTTCTTCCCAATTGAGTTGACAGACGGATGTCAAAAGTATTGATTGGATGATCCACGGAGAAGGGGACAGAGTTCAATAGCTTCTGAAGTTTGGCGTGCCTTGCATATCCTGGGCGTGGCTGCGAATCTGCGACGGGAAGAGGGTCACACGGGTTCATATAGGAGCGTGCCGTGCATGCGGTATTCACACTCTCTGTGGATGCCATAAGTGCGCCTGTTATTATGAATTGCTCGCTTCCAGTGTCGTGGGATCGTTCTTTACGCGAGTTTGGCGGAGCATTCAAGTTGGATCCAGCCCGGATTTCGAATCCGCTCACGGGCCCGAGGATGGCATCATGACCGTTGCGCTGGCTTGGCCGCTTAGCCACGTTTCCGATTCTCCTCAAGTTCCGGATTTCTACAGCTACCAATTGACACTTGCACAAGTAGTCGTAGGTGACTATTCTACTGACCAGAATAAAACGGCATTGTTGGGAATTCACAAAGGCCGACGGGGTAACCCGAACAGAGTTACCAGAAACCAGCTGGGATGAAGGGTGGTTTTCATCTGTTAGCGTTTTATTAACGTTACATTGAATTTCACGTGCCTACCACGCCTACGACCACGATCCAGTTTCTGTAGTCGGCCAATTGGCTAAATTTTGGTAAAGTTGATGAGCCCGTCTGCGGATTAGTGATTCTCGGCACAGTGGCCGACGTTGCTATCGGTCAAGGGCCATTCTTGTGCCAATTGATACACTAGACACTAGACAGCGGTTGAGGACGCCACCTGACGTCAAGTATGCTGTCGTTCATCGCTGTCTCGGCTGAATGGCACGAATAGGTAGGTGGTGAACTGACCATCAGAGACTCCAGAGAGGGCAGAAAATCAAACCACTGACCACGACGCGGAAAATCTCGTATCCATCGCATTCTCTTGCAGATCTGAACCATTTGCATGCAAGTCGACCAAGTAACTCGCACGACAAGCGCGGGCGACTAGCGGTTAGCGGCATCTCAAGTCTTTATCTCGGCTAGCACCAGAGAGACAAGACACTGCCAGTTTTGACACGGACAACAGTGAACAACACTGGGGATGACTGGGAATCCAGAACATTATTACGACACTTATGACGGCGGTGGAGCCGTCCCCTGATCGCCCCCGATTATGACTCGCGCTCGGAGCGCGCGCCCGCCCAGAGAGGAAGGCCTCCCAAAGACCAAGAAATGGAATTGGACCATTTTTTCCCGCTTCTTGCTTCAGACCGTCTCTGTTGTCCACGGACTAGTCCACTAACAGTATTGCAGAATGTAGTCCTGTTAGCAAGGAGTGTGTGGGATGGTCCCCGTCCCGAAACCCTTGGTGTCCCCGGCCATCGGATAGCTGGGAACTCTGTCCAAGAAGTATTGTGTCCAGTGCTGTTTACTCTTTGGGAAATCTGTGCTCCTGTTTTCCTGCCAATTTACCATCTTAACTTTACTGCCCTACCTATTCGGTCAAACCTGGACTCTTCTTCAGCGTTGATCGAAATCTTACGTGTATTGCGTCTTGGAAGATCTCCCGCCCGCGTTCTTCGAGACTGGACTGCTGATATCCCGCCGGGCGGCCCACTACACGTTGCTCACGGTGCCCCGACGGACCCTTCGATATCGGGGATTTTGGGGGAACAGTTACGGGACCATCCCACGAGGCCAAGACTGCACACCACGGTTCTGCAATCATTTTGCGATCTGTAAGGCAGAATATGGTGTAAAGGGGGTCGAACTCGAAAAAGGATACGAAAAAACCAGAACATACATTCGCGACCGCCTTCACTTGAATTGATTTCCAGTTTTATCTTCTTGTCGAATCAAGAAGAATAGCAGTAATCGGTTCGCTGCCATTCCCAACAGCGCGAGGAGGAGGCCAAGATTTCCCTCCCCAAAGTACATACAGAACACAGCACTCCAAATGACGACGACATCCGATCCGAATCCAATGACGACCCAACGAGGCGCGGCGCCTCTAACGACCGTCTTCACGACGCCAGACTTTTGCAACTCCCTCTACTGGACAAACACAATCACGCCGCCCCTCTCGAGCGTAGTATGCATGCCCACATCATGGCACCAGGTCAACGACTACAGCTGGGGCTACTACTCCCCCGGCATCTGCCCCTCAGGCTACACCGAAGGCTGCGCGTTCCCGACCTCGCTCGCGAGCTCAAAGGACGGCGCCGTCGGCATGGGCGGGCCCGTCACCGTCGGCGAGACGCCGCGGCTGTGCTGCCCGACGGGGTACGTCTGTTATACCGACACCAAGAGCTACGGGTACAGCAAGTGTATTTCCACGATCCCGACGACGTCGTTTTATAATAGCGATAATCAGCCTACTTCGCAGCTGGCGCTGGTGTATGCGGTGCAGGTGCGGTGGGCGAGTTCGGATTTGAGTATTTTGGAGACGGATCCGACGGTGCCGGGAGCGACGTATACGGGGGCTACGGCAACGGGGAGCGGAGGGGAAACGGTTGCGACGACGGGGGCGCAGACGGGGAGTAATTCGATTGCGACGGCTACGGCGACGAGTACACCAGCCGGATCGGACACCGGGTCATCGGACGGAGGTGGAGGGGGTATTTCAGTCGGCACGACGATTGCGATCGCGGTTGGATCAGTGGTGGGGACGCTCGTGCTGGCGCTGCTGGCATTCATCCTACTATGGCGACGACGCAAGAGACGACAGGCACAAAAGCTTGCAGCGGCGGGCGAGAACGGTGGCAACGGAGACAGCGACTCGAAATCGGATTCCGTGGCGCCGACAATGGCACATAAAGCGCCCGTGGGGAAGTCGTCTCTGGACATCATGTCACCCAGCACGGCGAGGCCGGGAACGGGCACGACTGTCGTGGGTGACGAGGCGCTGCACTCGCCGCGGTCGCCGACGACAACGGCACAGCTTGACTCGACGACTGTGATGGAGATGGAGACGATGGAGAGGCCGCAGGAGTTGCCCGATACCAACGAGGTGTTTGAGATGGAGGGCGATATGCCGGGACCGCCATTGTATCGGGAGAAAGAAGGGTGGCCTCTTAGGTGACGGAGGGGGGTTTGAGATTGTTGTTGACGTTGTCTTTTTGCAACATCAATCAGCGATATGTATCTGTATCCATCTTGTCTGTCAGGATATACCTATGTGGTTTACTGTGTTTTTTTGTAGCGCTGGAGTTCATGTAGGGATGGGTTATGGAAGCTCTTGACCCGCATCAGTCGGTTCCTTGAAGAGCTTTCGAGAGACAATACTCTAGGAGCGTTATTATGCATACACTGCAAATCAATATAATCGAAATCAATTCTATACTACCTAGGCTGGGTTACATGATGGCTTATCGACACTCATATGTTGCGACTGTTCACGCGACGGGACGATAGATTAGCACCTACGCCATTATTTAGAGACTTACCTGAGTCTAACTATGAGATTCATTTGTCTTCATCCTTGTTTAAAACCGAAGACTTCCCACCACGCATATGGAACATCGGGCCGACAACACCATCAGTGAAGTTCACTTCGTTTGCTTAGACACTTTCCCTCGCCTCATATATCTAGGAAATCTTCACGGCCCCGCCACCAATTTGAGAAGGTTGCCGTCGCTCTAACAGTCCACAAATTAGCGCAGCTCAACTCTGCCAACAGCAAACAGCGGTGTCCTAAAAAACAGAACTGGATGACTGTGATTGTGCAGGCTTCTCAGGACAATGAGATGCACTTCTCAGCTCATAGGATAAATCCTGGTCAAATGTAGCCGACTCTGACAATGCCATTCGTTACTTCAACTACGCTCACACACTCTCACGTCTGTATCCAACAAACAAGCATCTCTCGCCCTCACTCATTAGCCGCTCGCAGCTACACGCACACACAAATAACATCGGATTATCCCCGAAATCTAGATCCTTCGCCCCGGCCTCTCACCCAGGCAGCGGTGCCAGTTTAGGACCGCTCGAGCCGACAGTCCAGGCTACTGGGGCCACTAAGATGCCTCTCCCTCCCGACGCCCCGGCTAGCCCCTGTCTCAATTAACCTCGCTCATTCGGCGGGGGCGACAGGGCTCCAGCAGGCAGAAATGGCGGGGCTTGTGGGATTCTCGTTCCAACGTCCAACATTTGGTGTTGGTGTTGGACGTGTTGGACGACGCTGACGGATATAAAGTGAGTGTCTTTGACGCTATTTTCACTCTTTTCTTCGCTTATTTTTCATTTACGATTTACTTGTGCTTCATTTCACCTAGTGCCTTGAAAGAAGTCGTCAACATGTCTCGGCGGTCTGCAGAAACGATGAACATCCCGAGGGGGATAGACGTCGTCAACCCTAATTACTTACATCCCCATCTCGTCATGATCGGTAGGTGCTATTGATGAATTGTGTGAATGTCCTCACAATCATCTCTCAAAACCAAACATTAACGACACCATTACTCACCTCTCCACCTTCTAGGCGACGTCAACGCCCTCCCCCTAGACCTCGTAGTCCAATTCTCTTTCCTCCTCATGGGGACAGGCCACCTCTTCAGCGGCAAACCCGCAACACGCTCACTCCCACCGCCAGCAGACGAAGACGAAAAGACGCTCTGCGCACGCCCCTACAACGACTGGGCACCCGCACCCTACAACACCTGCTCCATCCGCGCAGACTCCTTCATGAACAGAGCCATGACCACCGTCTCGGGCTTCGGCGACATGCTCTCTATTGTCACCTCGACGAGCACGGAGTGCGATCGCGATCTGCACCATATGAAGACCCGTCTGCTCTGCGGCGCGCCGCCTATGTCGATTGCGAGGTGGCGCCAGAAAGGACTGCATGAGCTGGATAACATTCAGCGTGCGTGTCAGCATCTATGTACTGTTGTCGATGCGTTTGAGTATCTCAACCTCCCGCATAATGAGGAAAGGATGCGGAAGGGGTGTAATGGTGTTTGGGATGCGTGTCACGACTTTGAGAAGGCTCTGAATGCGTATAGAAGGGAAAAGGGGCGCGGGGGTCCGGTGAGCGTGACGGCGCTGTGGGAAGAGTATATCGTGGACTTCTTCGGGACCGTAGCGGCAAGGGCGCACGCGTGGGTTATGGCGCGGATAGGGGAGCTGAAAGAGGCTCTTCTCCTCCAGCTGCGTCAGACCACGCCCGTGTCCGACGGCCCGGCGTCTGCGGCGCAGATGGAGATCCTAGACCGGTTCCACGACCTTACCGAGATAACGAACAAGGCGGACACGAAAATTATGGTGCCGTTGTGGGGGTATACCCTCCGCACTCTTACCTTTGCGGCGCCGAGGCTGAGGGATAATTGGAACGGGTATGACGGGCGTGAGGCGATGACGGCGTATCCATATGATATGCGGCTCCGGTCGAGGATTTACGGGATCCGGTGCCGGTATCTCAGTCGGTCGGCGCAGGTTCAGCGCGCGATGGAAAATATCAGGCTGGGGAGGGAAGTGCCGGCCTTGTCTGATCCGAGGGGTTTGGAGGCGACGTGTCGGGCGCAGATGAGGGAGTATGAGCAGGCGAGGAGGGAGTTGCGAGGGGCGGTGCCGGAGGCCGGTGATGTGCCGTGGATTGTTGGTGTGAAGGGTATCATGCAGACGGCGACTCATCGACCCTTTAGGATCTGGGGGTTTGTTGGGTACCGCGTGTCGTATGAGCATTCTGATGAGGAGTGGAAGGCGTTTCTTGGGAAGTTCAAGGATGACGTTACGGCGTGGGGGGAGGGTGTTGATGGGGCTGGAGATGTGAAGCCTATGTGCAAGGTGAGATGGATTGATGGACGGGAGCACGGGATTCCGGAGGGCGACGTTGAGGCGGCGAAGAGGTGAGTTACCCCGCTGAGTGGGAGCATGATGTGAGCTTGGGTTGCTGACAAGTGGACAGACACTATGAAGAGTATAGCAAGTCTCCGGCGTGCGAGGGCTTCATGACTCTCAGCGGAGGCGTCTTTCTGGTCGCGGACAAGGCGTCCATCGATTCATACTTGCACCCAGTCAAAGATGACGCGGAACCGATTATCCCCCGCGGCGACCTGGGTTCTTTTGTCCTGCTCGGCAAACCGGATGACGAGGATAGGGAGGACAGGGACCCGTCAACGAGGGAGAGGAGACTGTCTCGAGATGCAGCTGGAAGACCGATAATGAGTCGGGACTGGAAGTTCGATGGCACTGTGAGGGTGCTCGGTGCGGTATTGTTCGACGACGTTTGGGCTTTGATGTCACGGAACTCGGTCAAGCTGCCGGATCTGGCGAAAATGGCTCTGGTTCATCCGCGGCAGGTCTACGTTGGGCCGAGTGTGCCGTTGGAGAGGGACGGATGGTGGACGGCGGGTGTGTGTGGGTTGACGGTGTTCAAGTCTTTTGAGAAGTGGAAGACGTCGTGAGGGTCTTTCTCATAGCTCCACGAAGTTGTGTGACGATTGGCCAGTAGATGGTAATGGGGGACCACGGCCGCCGTGGTGAGCAGCAATAGGGATGTTGCTTGAGACGAGATATCGATTGAAGCCCTTGTAATAAACACTTTCCCGTCTCCTTGAAATTCTTGAGCTCTACTCCGACACGTCATATGTACTTTAGATGCGGGTCGTTGAGACAGCATGGTCGATAATGGGTTATGGGCGTTCATCGTGATGTCAAATGAGAGCGTGTGTGTTCTTGTAGGCGATTGCGTCTATGTTGGGCTGGCAGTGTCACACATAGTGAAAACCAATAATCCATATTATGATATCGCGAAAATACTCATCCCATTTCGAGAATGAAAGGAAGTCTCGAACATGAAGCGTGCCTCAATCTAGCAGGCGTGGGAGGCTGGCCATCTCACAAGGATGAGGCCTACCCTAGCCTGCTGTAAGTTCCCGCATTGGCAGTAAGCTTAAATGAAAGCCCCACCAGATTGGAGGCATTGCTGCCCGGACGCCAACTCACCTGTCCCCATTCAATGTCGCTATTGGGGCAAGACGTATCAGCCGTTGTTCAGTGTCAATGACAGCTCAAGCCTGTTTAATCTATTATATACAAGATACGACAGGAGAATTTCATCTGAAATGGGACACATCGCCGTTAGGTAAGTACTTATGAATCGTTGCGACAATTAAGATCGTTACTGGCGAGAGCAGCCCAGCTGAGCGACGGGGCCTACTTTGAAAAGCCTCGCGAGGTATTAGCAAAATTCCAACTTTCTGGTATTCGTATTCAATACCACGCCTGAATGTTGCACATAATCAATTCTTATGAGTGAATACGAGGCCTTGGGAAGTTCATTCATGAGGGGGAGGCAAACACCATTCATATTTTGTGAGTCAATGTGAGCGGCATTGACATGCTAAAGCGGATCTCCGCGATGAGGCGACACACACAAGTCGCTCGGCGCAATGGCAGAGAAGTCTCCTGAATGGTGGCGGGAACCACCCGCACATGGACATCGCGACGGATCATCCATTTTGAACACGACTATCAAGTCTTACAAGCCTGCTTATACACGACTGATATCTTGATCTTTTTGATTGAAGACGCCATGATCACCTTGAACAAGATGAAGTACAAACCGCATAGTTGAACTTGTCCGATAAACTAAGAATCCTTCCCGGCGCTTGTGTGGGATGGCCATTTTTAGGACATGAGGAACTCCGCTGCTGCAGGCTACAGCACAGCCCCCGAGCTGAAGCTGACTGAGACCCTACCAACCAAAAGATGATCAGTTGAGATCACCCGTATCCCTTGAGGCTAAAACTATCAGCTCGCCCGATGCCTTCACAGTAGTGTCTGCGTCGTAGAGGCTGGGATTGTCAGTGTTGATAGCTTTTGCATCAAACCACATCGCAGGTAGCGAAACAAAGAGCTTGTCAACTTGGATCAGTACATCCACGATTGAGGTAGAACAGTCGCCGAAATGGATCCTTCACCATCAGAGCCAGTCTCGCCTGGTCGGCGGCATCTCATGCGCCCGGTACTGCTCGTCTTGGCTTTCGCTTTTGCCATCTTCGTCGCTCTCGTCCAGATCCTCACTCTGACGGCTGGCACATGGGTAATCCGCGACAGCAACGGTGCCCAACGTCTTGGGCTATCGAGTCTCGCCATCGTAGAGGTAGGCAGAAGGCTCATTCCAGTCCATCACGAACTCGCGAACGTAAACTAACCCTACAAACCCACAGTTCGACGGCATTATCCCATCAAAAACGAACCCAAATACCTACCTCGTAACAATGCACCAATTCGCCGCCTCCTTCGCCTATACCTACCCATCCAAATCCCTCGCCGGCACCCTCGACTCCTCCCCTCACCTCCCCTACGACCTCGGCGCCGTCGCCCACGCCCTCCGTCTCCCCGAGTCTGAATGGGCATGCTACCATTTCGCCCAAGACGCCTGCCAGAACAACCCCTTCCTCAGCGCCTTTCGCAACTCGTGGCTCATCCTCCCCACCGCGACAGCCAACTTCGCCCTCGTCTATGCGCTCGTCGTGGTATCCTACCTCTTCGTCACGGAGCTGCTCATCGCCGTGCGGCCGAGCTGGCTGCGGTGCCAGTGCTACTTCTCATGTATCAAGCGCGTGTGTCCGTGTCCGCGCGGGACGAGGGCGGAGATTGACGCACTGCCGGCGGTGTTTTGGGATCGGTATCGCGGGTGGTGCTGGTTAATGTTGCCGGCTGCGGCGTTTTTGCCGGCGTTCACGTTAGGAGGGAACGGGATGCTGCTGGAGGAGTATGTTAACCGGCCGAGGGGTCTAGAGGGGAATGTTAATGGGCGGTTTGGGACGGGTTTTGTGATCTTACAGGCGCTTTGTTTCGCGGCTTCTGTTGCGGGGGCTGGGTGTATGGTGTTGAGGAGACGATTGGGGATGAGGAAGAATTGGATGGAGGAGCAGGGGGTTGGCTTGAAGAGAGGGGCTTGAGTTAATTACTGGCGATACGCAGGTATAGAGAGAAAGTGATGATTTCCTTGCGTCTGGTTAAGTGAGAGCATCGAACTCTGATCCGATCCCATGCCGCGCCGGTCCGGGAGAGAAACCGGAGCTCCTGGGTGGAGCGTGGAGCCAACAACCCGCAGATTGCCCACTTGGAGCCGGCAATGTGACGATCGGCACCGGTCCACTGCGTCAGATCCGATCCAATCTGATCTCTGCCACACAGAGAGCATGGGGTCGCTTGTCGTCGCGTAGGACACGAGCACGCCTCTCGAGCAGAAGTTCTTCCAGAGTCCACTTGAACAACCACACCATTTCGCACCAAGCCTCACCCCCAGCTTACAGATGAAAATGTCTCACTAGCTCATTCTCTGGAGAATGGGCTGCGACTAATCTGCGACTAACCCCATTGACGAATCATGGCCTAATCATTCAAGTTGGTCCCTGCCGATCGGGCTATGGAATGTCTGGTAGCTCCGCAAGCGTGGACCGTTCGCACCAGATGCTGATGTCATTGCCCACACGAGAAGCTGTCATCGATTTACGCCTCGCATGAGACACCATGGAGCGGAAGAGCTGGTCTTTGGATGATGCCATGGACTCGTCACAAGTAGTCGAGCAAAACAAAGCTGAGCTCTAAGCTTGCTCATCGATACAAGCTGGACAGATTTCATACTTACCTCCCTTACCTTACCTCCATCAACCCTTCTACGAATCAATTTTTCTACGACGGAAGTTTGCTACCTCAAATCACCACAACTCACAACTCACACATCGAACAAATCTCACATAATGTCCCGTCAAAACTATGCAGTCCCTCTAATGGGCGCCGCAGCCCTCCTCGGTGGTGGCATCTACTACGTCCGCAAACCCTCTACAACCTCAGGCGACCCCGCTCAACAAATCGCAAACAATGCAGATAGCTCCCGCCCATCTTCCGACGCAGTCGCAGAGCAGCGCAAGAAGGCCGCCGACGCGAAGCGCGACAACGGCCTAGGCGGCGCAGGTATCGGCACCAACACGGGTGCCACGGGCGGTGCGGAGCTGAGCACCGGCAACCGAGGCGGCAGCAGCGCCGATCGCGATACTCCCAAGGGACCCAAGGACAAGTTCCCCTCTGATGCCGGGGAGATTGGAGGCGGACCTGGAAGGGCGAACTCGAATACCCGGGCGATCGAGACGCATGGTCCTTCTATGACGCCCGGCTCAAGCACGTTGACGGGAGCGTTGACCGGGAAGAGCAATGGCCCTAGTACTTCTGGAAGCAGTGGCAGCTCGGGAGAAGGCATTGGGTCCAAGATCCAAGGGTTTTTTACAAGTTCTAGCAAGAGCAATGAGAAGCCCAGGCAGTCTCCGGTTGATACCAAGCTTGTGAGCCACTCGCCTGATACGCCGACGAACCGTGGTGGAAGCCCTTGGGATAAGGAGCGGAGGGACGTGGTCAACCACAACCGCTCAGCAGAGTCATGATTTACGTATGGGTATTGCATATTTGTAACATAATCATCAGCATCAACAGCGAGGTCGTTCATGATCTCGTTAATTGAATTATCAAAATTTCGCACCAAGCTTCTTCTCATCCTTCATCTGCTGCTTATCCACCACAATGACAGCCTTACCACTCATCTTCCCCGTATGCACAAGCTCAACAAGCTCATGAATCTTGTCCAAACCATGAAAGACATTCGTCTTGAGCTTGATCCCATTCTTAGCAACATGCTCCATCAACCCAATGCTCTCTTCCCTTGAACATAGCAAACTCCCCTTTACCCTCACATCCCGAAACACCAATTCCTGGAACGGGATCTTCACCTCATCAGGCTGCGCAATCTGCACCACCGTCCCATGCATCTTTGTCACCGCACAAGCCAGAGCCGCAGCAGAATCCGCATCAGACAAGTTGAGCGTGGCATCTACACCCTCCCCGCCATTCGCAGCATCCTTCGCCTCTTGCACAACATCTCCCTTTTCCTTCCTCGCGTCGAGAACCACATCCGCGCCGCTCGTCCTCGTCAACTCCAACCCTTCATCCCTCGCATCGATGCCAATGACGCGCAAGCCCAACGCCTTGGCAATCTGAATCCCCAAATGGCCCAGTCCGCCTCCTGACCCCAGGATCGCAAGCCACTGGCCCTCCTTCAGCCCAGCCTGCACCACACCCCTCCAGACCGTCCGTCCAGCACACGCCAGCGGCGCTGCACTGAGGAACGAAACGACATCAGGGATCGGCACGGTAGATCGCGCGTCGACCTTGACGTACTCCGCAAAGCACCCGTCCACATGGACCCCGACGTGGCCCTCGATGCGGCTGCAATACTGCCGAAAGGTCTCTGGTCCCGAAGTACAGTCGAAGCAAGAGCCGCACGGGTGTAGAGGGAGACCACACATGACTCGATCACCTACTTTGAAGTTGAAGTCTGAGGATGCGGACGCCGAGCCGACGGCGACGACGGTGCCGGAGCCTTCGTGGGATGCGGTGCAGGGGAGGGATGTGGCGAAGATGCCGGAGGAGACCATGCTGTCTGTGTGGCAGTAGGATGCGACGGCGATTTTGACGAGGAGGTCGTGAGGGGCTAGAGAGGTTGGAGAGGGAACGGGGATGGTTTGGATTTCGTAGGGGTTGTTGAAGGATGTTACTCGGATTGCTTTCATTGTTTTGGGGATCTCGGTGGTGGCCATATTTGCGGGCTTGGGTGATTGGGATCCGATTAAGCTGGTGAGATTGTGAGTGAAGGCAATGGCTTTTTGGTCTTTTCGTAGTTGAGTTGGTGTGCTTGTTCTTTTGATGATTGATGAGTTCCTTCGTATGGTGTTGTCAAAGATGTGATGACGTCGAACCCTTGAATGGTTCAAGTTTCTTTAGCTTCCCCCGCCGGATCCAAGGCGGTCCGAGGCCGACTATGCTGGGCTAGAGTAGGATACCGGATCCGATGTTTCTTCATGGATTTGCCGAGTTCGATGCTCTTGGAGAAAGGCACTTCACAACCTTAATTCTTCTGAGCTGCGCACCGATGTAACATTGTGCCGTCGGACTCATACGGTGGTTGAGGCCCTGATAACATTGCCATTGAAACCTATGGTGCCGAGATGAGATATTCGGGCAACGACCATCCCTAGTATAAAGAGATCATTCGATCTTATGTTGATAATGAATGTCGTAGAATATGAATCACCTCTGAGCGCCCGTAGCTCATGGATGCTGGTCGGGCGGGTCGTCGATCAGACGCAGTGGAGGAGGAAGGTAATGACTGTAACTTGGCAGATAACAAGAGACTGTAGCTGCAATAGCATCGTGGCAGAATCATCACAAGCTTACAGAAGAATCAGTTTCAGGTCACTGGTTATAAGTGAAAAACAACGATAGAGCGAGCAGAAGTGCTTATGTGCATTGTGATATATATACGCTCAGCTCGGAGGAGTAACAGCCATCGACTCCGAACAAGCCCCCAGGGGCTAAAGTATGTGCATGAATCCAAGTGATATATACTTGAGATAAAGATTTGAACAAATATGAACGGGGAGAAAGAGTCCATTTATCGCAGAAGAGCGTGGACGGTAGAGTTGTAGGTGTCGACACATCCGCCGAGGTAGGTCGAAGTCAGCGAAGCAGTCGTGTTCTTGGCGAGCGCGGCGAGGGCAGTGGTGCCGCACTTCAGGCCGAGGACGAAGGACTTGTGAATGGCATCGGCGAGGAAGGGTGCGGTGTGGGTGTGGTCGTTGGGGTAGTTCGCGTTGGTGGTGGTCGCGCCGAGGCCCTTCATCGCCTGGGCGGCGTACTCGCCGTGCGGGACGAAGTAGTAGCCCTTGGAGGGGCCGCCGAGCTGCTCAACGGCGAGCCTGTGTCTTGGTGTTAGTCTCCAATCTGCTGGTCGTTTGAATGGTTGTGGGAGGGGGGCTTACCATGCGTAGTAGAAGAAGCGGTCGTATCCGAACTTGTAGGTGCCAGTCTCCCAGACGTTGTTGGGGGTGGCGGCGGCGATGATGACCTGCGAGATGATGGTAAGTTGGATGTTCTCATGAGATCAATGATTCAAGTAAGTAGTCATACCTTGGCGCCAGCAGCGTTGAACTTCTTGGCGGCGTTCTTGAGGTACGCAGGGTACGTGAGAACAGTCTCGGCAACACCACTTCACAACAGTCAGCGTCGTCATTTTCTTCATGGACCCGGGGAACCAGCAAAGACTCACTTGTAGGTAGTCGAGCAAGTCTGCGCACCATCACCAAAGCAATCCGTCCGTCCGTTGTCGGTAGGCGTAAGCGAGCCGCCGTCATTGTGCCCAAACTCAATCACGACCCAGTCGCCCGACTTGACGAGCCCGGCCACGGTATCGAAGCGGCCTTCGCGGGTGTAGGAGCGCGCACTGCGACCGCCAATGGCGCGGTTGTCGACCTTGGCCTTGCTGGTCGAGAAGGAGTACTGCAGGAACTGGCCCCAGCCCTCGGTGCCGGAGCCACCGCCGCCCTTGGCCGTGGTGCTGTCGCCGCAGAGGTAGATCGTCGGGACCGTCTGGCGCTTCTCAACGGACTCGGCGTCGGTGGGGAGGGCGGAGGCCAGGCCCAGGAAGCCGGCGACGAGGGCGATATTGGCGCGCATCGTGTCGTGTTTTGAGAGAAGGACTGTGGGTGAGGTAAAGAGTGACAAGGTTCTTCGGACCGAGCGAAGGGATGTGTATGTGTCTTGTAAGAAGATGGGATGGAAAGGCTTCAGTTTGGAGGAAGGGAGGCTTTGCCTTATAGCTTATATGAGAGCGGCTCTTAACTGACTCTTGACAAACTTTCCGTCAGGGCCGGGATACGTGGGAAATCCCATCTTCCAGCCAATATCAACTAGAGTCTAGTGCAACCCCTCGACCCCGGTTCATTTGTTTCCAACGATCGCCTATACGCCTCCTCAATATCGCCAATGTGGAAGAACACCAGTTAGACTCGACGAGGGTGGTTTCCACTCGTCCGAGTGACCGGGTCCTCCCCTTCTCGGTCGAGTCCTGGGCGAGACCACAATCACGGGAAAGCGGCGGATTGCTTCAGAGGTAGACCACCGGGGGGCCGGTCCTCGTGGTGTGCCAAATAAAGTAGACTTTTACGTTAGCGAGCGGCTGCAAGGCAAGGAAAAGACCAGCAATCAGACGAGCCGCAGGCTCGCAGCGGCACTTGAGGTCACATCGGGGCTCCTCTCCGCCCCGCACACGGAGGACGGCGGTGCTGCTTCGTTTCGAAAGGGGCCTGGTGGCTGCGTTCCTCGAATTTCCGTCGCTGGCTCATCTCTCTGGCATCGGCTACATGGGCGGATTACAAGTGAAAGACTGTTCAGATCGACTGTCATTGAGTATACGTAACTCTTCTGACTGTTGAAGTATCATCACAACATTGCTACTGAACAGAAACCGAGCCGCTCAGATGGCGTGAAGCGTCCAAACTACAGACTCTCCACTTACGGCTAACCGATTGCGCAATACAATTAATCTGGTTCAGTGGTTGCTGTGTGCTAGAAAGGGGCGTTGAAGGGGAGGGGCTCTGTCTTTCGTGTTTCACGACGTCCGTCGTCGAGCAAGGGAAATCTCCGCCAATCGCGGGCTCTCGTCGTTGAGGTGGCCCGTCCTCAACATCGTGGAGCATTGGGAGTTGGACCACCGACCACGCGGACTGAGGGCGGAGTATGGAGCTTCCAAGCTGGGATGTTCCCAGCGGAGAAGCCTTGCCCTTTTCGGCGACTAATACGACCCGAGTCGCCGTACACAGTAAGTTGAGTATTACTGGTGAGATTAATGAGGAATGGAGCAGTAACTCGTCCCCTCTTCTGGCCCGAGTTGAGGTGTCTGGTGCCTCGTGGGAAAGATGGCGCGAGGAAGTGAAGTTAGTCGGCTGAAGAGGAAAAGGGACTAAGCTGAGTGTAACCCCGCGTTGAGATGCAGAACTTCTTCCCCTTTCGAACGGGTCAGCCGACGGGAGCGCTTGTAGGCTGGCTCAAAAGAGGTTGTGACGGCGGAACCATTTGCGCCGTGCAGTGTGTGCCTTGTTCCTGATGTTCCGTTCTTCCAGAATAGCCCCGATGCAATGGAAAGTTCGCCCAGACGCGGGCTCAAAACGGGATGCCGGCACTTGCTCTTGGGCTGCTTGGGCCGTACTGAGTGGAGGGGGCGGAAGCCAGATTTGTTGAACTCGTTTAAAAGACGGCTAACCGGATTTCCAAAGGGTTTGTGATCAGATGAACATGGCCGTCCTACCCGAGGGGACTGCAGTGTGCTCATTGGTGCAAATTGTTCTCGGTGCAACGTCTGAAGGTGTCTCCAAGCTTTTGGGGAATCATGGCAGGGGTCATCCTGAGGGTTGGCAAAGCTTAAACGAAGAGCACGAGTCGAGGTATCTGTGCTCATTATTTCGTACTCGTGTCGCGCGCTGTTAGCGCAAAAGCTTGTCATGGGAGAGAGGGCCAGTCAAGGCCTCAGATATGAGAAGGGGAGAGCTGGGGGGCTTGGTGATGATTTTCCGTTAGTGTCTATGGTGTCATCTGGGCTCTCATCTTGTTGATATTTCTTATAAAGCAGACGAGGTCGATAGTCTGGTCTAGATGCTTGTCGCGATGCCTGGGTGGGAATTCGCGTTCGGAAATTTGGTTACTTAAAAAGGTTGAAACTGGGGTAGGGTCCGTAGGGAGCTTAAAAGCAGATTGCAGGGTGAGCTGCGATGCGCTTCAGCACTACGGGAATAAGAAATCCCTATGGGTTCGACTCACCTCGGTGAACCGGTGAACCGGTGGCTGGGTCGGTCTGCGACTCGGTGCAGGTCCGGTGACCGGAGGGGTGACCGGAGCTAGACCGAAAGTTGGCCGCTGAGCCGGGAGAATAGGCCAGGCCCGGAACTCGAATATCTGCGTGCTTTCCTCCGTAGAGCAGTACGTTTTCGACCGAGAAACATGTTGTAGGCTACTTTAGCACCTCCATACAAGTTTGGGTCATGATGAGTACGTTCCGCTTCAAAAGCAAGGCTGATGGTGTCATGGACACACGTTTCCATGCTAAAGGGCCGATCTCGTACCATAGAAAAATTGAAACAAGCGTAACTGGAGCCAGATGACCAGGTTTTAATGGAACTAGACCAGCGATAGAATCCAATTGATTCGAGGATCTCAGGATGGAATCGTGAGGGAAGAGGTCTTTTCCTACCATACGCCAAGCGTGCTCACCCAGTTTTCGCTCGGTGATTTCTGTAGGCAAAATCTTCAGATCCTGGCACTGCGATTCAACTTCAGAAACAAATGCTGGTGAAGGATTGAACATATGCATCCAGGTCAAGCTGCACAACGACAAACAATACACAAAGATCGAGGGTAGAAGCTAGCCCAAGATAAGTCTGTCCGATCGTCTGAATGTCTATGCTCATCTGCATCCCTGCTAGTGTGCCGCATCGCCGGGTCGACCCCATAACCATGTTTTCGGGATCAACCATCCGTCGACTCTCAACACACTCTTCGTCTAGATACATGAGTAACATCTCACACTCTCACATAGGAACTGCTGGCTGATGGATCGAGGCTGATTGGAATGCGCCCCCTTCAGCAAGGGGTCCTGCGGTTGCCAGGGATGCTCATTGCTGACATCTTCGGCCTGGGGGCGGATTGCGGCTGGCGGAGCTGAATGCTTATCGGAATGCTCATAATTGGCCAGAATACGGCCACATGAATTCTTGCACCGCGCCGGGAAACGGGTGCCTGCATAATGGAGCTGATGGGACCATTCTTAAAGAATCCCGCGTGGCCAAACGAACGTTGGTTAGCCTGAATTCAGTGTTTTTTTTACCCCTCGACTGACAATCGACCCGAAATTTTGGAAGCCGTCATCAATCACAGCTGCTGTATAGAAGGGAACGGCACTACCTAGCTTGGTATCAACGAAGAGCCGAAGAGACGAAGAAAAGCACGGAAAGAGTACACAAATATCCCAGAAAGTGACGTAAAAAAAGCTGCCATCATGGCGCCCACCGACAAGATCTCGCTCGAGTTCATCACCACCGGCAACGTCTGGATGCATACCGGGATGCAAGGCCAATCCATAGAGAACCGCAACATCGCCCTCCGCTTCCTCCGCTCCTTCACAGGCGACTGGATCGGCCCCATGCCCCTCGGTGCATTCCTCATCCACCATCCCAAGGGTCCCATCCTCTTCGACACGGGCGTCTCAACACACTGCACCGAACCGGGCTACTTCCCCTGCTGGAACCTGGTGCCGGGCATCCTCAACAAGCTGGAAGTTACAAAGGAGGACGGCATCGTCACGCAGCTCCGGAAACGCGGCATCGAGCCGACGGATCTGCAGTTTATCATCATAAGCCACCTACACCACGATCACGCCGGCGGACTGGAGGTTCTTGCTGTCGAGGCGCCCGATGTGCCCATCTACGTAGGCGGAGAGCACTGGGATGCCTTCGGGAAGCATCCAGTCTATGCTGCTATGCAAGGGTGCACGCCGGACCGGTGGCCCAAGGATTTCGAGCCGCGGATCCTTGACTTTGAGGAAAAGCGCGCCGTGGGGCCTTGGGGTCGGTCGTGTGAGCTTGCGCCGGGCGGCACGATTGTCGCGGTCGATACGCCGGGCCACGTGCCGGGTCATATCTCGTTAATTGTGGTGGGGGATAACGACGATGGGAGCAAGACGAGGTATTTGCTGACGGGAGATGCGACGTATGCGATTAGTGTGTTGGATAAGGAGGAGCCGGATGGAGCGAATAGTGATCCTGTGGCGGCTTTTGAGAGTTTGAAGAAGATCAAGGCGTATGCTCGGAGCCACGACGTCGTTGTACTGCCGAGTCACGATCCAGATACGCCTAGGTTGCTTAGGGATAAGGTGGTCTATCGGCCTGGAAAACATTAGATGGGTGTTGCAGTACCTACCCTTGACAAATGAGAAAGCACGGCTGTAAATTATAGGAAGATAGACCAACGTTGGACTCGAGAGTCAACAGAACGTGCAGCTCTCGATCGTAAGACGAGATTTGAGAAATGTCTATACTTTGTGGTATGCTCATGATACAGGACGACGTAGGCGGAATTAAAGATAACAGAGATCCCCAAGCCATTTGGCATAACATCTACGAGCTTGATCCAATCGAAACTGATTACTTGAAGGAAGAAAGTGCAGATGCATATCCATGCTTCTCACTATCCATCGTCAAACTTTGCACCTTTTAAGGGCGGGGCACTACTTACTTTTGTTACTATCCATCGTCAAACTTTACACACCTGCCGAATGTTGACTCCGCAGGCTAGACAACACGTGAATTGGGCGAGGAGAGGCGACGCCAGGAGGAGAAGGCCGCTGCTGACACAGAGCTCTGGTAGAGGTCTTGGTACCGGATTCCTCCGTGGCCTCACGGGTGCCCGTACTGCTGCTGTTCATCATCCAGTGAATGACGATGGCTGAAAATAGAACTGAAACAATCATCAGCCCAATTAATTCCAACCAGTAGGAACAAACTCCCAAGGGCTTACTGTCGCTTGTGCAACACATCATGCATAGCCACGCAACCTCACCCCGCAAACCCACTATGGTGATGCAGTTACTATGTGATGTTAGCATTTCATCACTTCGAGGTGTCGTCTTGTATTTGAAATACTTACAGTAGACTGCTGCCCATCGTGGCTATCGATCCGATAATGGTTCTCTTCGCCAGCTGTCGAAGCCTACGGTTCGGGGGGTTGATAGAATGAGCGACGGGATGAAGGTAACGGAAACCGGTGGTGGAGGGTAGCCACCGCAGCGAATATGTCCCTAATGACCGGTCAAAAGACGTCAGTCAACGTAAAGCTTGACTTACTACAAAGTGGCTGTAAGAACAGAATCGTAAGGTATACCTAAAATTATGATAAGCATCTGTACTGTGAGCTCCGACAGTGCAATGCCTTACAGTTGCGAGTGGATCTATTGCAATGAGCGGTATCATTGATTGCCATCGAAAGTAGATTCGACAACCACCACCATACAAATCCCAGACGGTACTAAAGTGGAAGAGTTGGTGACTAGTCGATGGTGTGTTTGCGGAAAGAAACTTACTCTGCAATATTGTAGCTGCTAATCGTACCGTAGATGCCTAGCGCTAGAAATCAGCCAAAATGCAGGAGAACCTCGGAAGCAGGAAGCTCCGAGGTAGACAAAACATGGTTGGGTTAACCCACCGATGACCAGAAAAATGTTCCAGAAATATAGCTTAGATCTCAGCCTTGCTTTCTTGGTACTACGAATGACGTGCTTCGGCAAGACTCAGCATGGATTCAATCATTTTCCTATCTTTGTTGTATACTCACGGCACGATCGACAAGAAACAGGAAGATGAACTGAAATATGTTATCAGAGAAATCAAACTCATTTGAAAATGAGGCACTAACAATCTAGGTTTGTTATTTAGCATACTGAGATCCATCATAATATCGATGAACGACTCTTACCTTGCTTCCCATGTAGATAATCGGGCATAGGAGTGCTGTTGCTCTGCATGTTGCTTTGCTTGTACCATTTCCTACCACAAACTGCATGATGAGGGCCGAGACTGAATATGCCAGAGATGTTCCGTAAATGAGAAAAACGAGCCAGATGATCCACGGCAAGTTCTGCCAGCCCTTCCTCCTGACTCTCATTGCACGCAGTGTGATGAAGCTAGATAGTACACAAGCGGTTGTGATTTCGATAATGCAACTGCAAAGCTTTGCAGCGAACGGGCTGTGATACCAAATCCCTTCATCCTCTCTCTTGCTCAGCATATCCATGGCTAGGACGGCTCCTGGCGATATGGCGGTCATCGCAGTGTTCGAGTTGAAGTTACGATCCCAATGTTGTGCTAGGCGAGGTTGTGCTAGGCAATAAGTAGTATAGTCGGCTCAAGATGTATGATTGATGTCGAAATTAGAACGGATAGCGCTTGGCGTCGAGATCCGTCGAATATTTAGACGGGACCCCGATTAATATCCCCACAGGTTACCTTGAGGCTCTGGTAAGAATAAGAATGGTTCAAGTGGGACTTCGGATTGTCCGTCGAACAAATCGAGTGTCGAGGCCCTCGAACATCACGCCACTGCTCCCCGCCGTTTCCAACGCATGTGATCGGCCGTACACCTCACAGCGGTATTGGATGGGGCGCACTGGCTTATCATCAGTGGCATTGAGGAAAAAGAAAAACAGTTGGCGGTCTGATAGTTGCTTCCGTGTGCAATTGGGCTGACCCCCAGTGCCGGCATCCTTTGGTAGATCATGCGAGACTAATGTACAGTGCCAAGGAGTTGTAGACCGGCAACACCGAGAGAAACGAAAAAAGCGCTAGACAGGGGATAGGCGCTAAGCTACAAAATGATAGATCCTTAGGGTGATATGTTCCTCTTTGATTCGCTTGACAGACTGCGATGCCTTGGCCACACCATTGGAGAAGCATGCATCTCTTTGCATAAGTCTTCAGCATGACAGACGTCCCTCCATCTGGAAGAGGACTCATTATTTCTAGCGATAGTTTAGCCCTCTAGCTTTTCTCAATCCTCGCAGTGGCGGGATCTTGCTGAAAGGCGTTACTTGGGGTGACGCCGACCTACGTCCTCATAACTAAGTAAGAAACGGATATTGCCATCTGCTAGTCTGACACTCAGACCTCGTTGGCATACTAATGTTTTGACAAGACTTGGTTCAACTCTACTCTTTTGCCATTTTGCATCCAAATTATGAAGTAATTAGTAGTACTCAGTCCAGATCCATGAAACACATTGTTTTCATCTACACCGTCGCGTTGCGCCCTTCAAGTATCTTGCGCTGTACTCATCCAGAATCGGACTTCGGGTTGTGCCAAGCGATGCGATTTGATTGGAAGGTCTCCCGGAAATTAATTTACCCAGCCACCTCATTTGGGGGTGACGCAGTGCGGAATAGTGATGCCATAGATATTGATGGTCGTCTTGTGAGGAGTGGCGATTGTGACGGCGAAAGCTGTATGGAATTTCAGAAGTGACATGAAGATTGCAATAGGCCATCTAGGGTCTACTCACAGAACCTGGGGGCGAGTTTCAGGTAACAGTATCCAGATGTTCTATGAGTGTCCTGGATACATCGTGTTCAAGAAAACTACGGTACCTTACTGTAGGCGCGACCCTGAGAAGGAGCATCTACAGTAAGGGTGAGCTGGACATATTCCCCGGACAATCTCACACTCTTCTCTTCTGCCAAAAGAAAACCTCGTTCGTGCTCTCGCATAAGGCTAAGACTTCGCGAATACGGTACAACAGGCATTTGACCGTCGTCATCTACATGACTGACATCTCTGCGCATTTGGACAGTGACCATTGTGACACAAGTCTGCCATCATCACAGCTCCGTCATAGTCTTCAAACACCACAGAGCTCAAGGAGTCCAATACAATACCAGTTCATTGAGTCTTTCGCATCGATTCCTCAATGCTGCGTCATATGTGATCCCCACATGAGATCAACAGTCCTGGGGACCACGATCTGCAAAGAAAATCAGGAGCTGACGTCCACCTGGTGGCAGCCATCAGGATCCATTACTGAATAGTAATAACACACTAGAACATTCTGTCCTTCCATGCTTCGATTGATGCTTTCACGAAGAAAAAGAAAAGCCACCAGCATAGCTTCTAGAAGGATGCACCTTCGAGAGACGGTAAAGATCGTCGGTCAACTTTGACAGCTTCGGGAAGAGCGGCCAACGGTTCGATACAGTCGCTGCTCAGTACTTTTAGGGATCGAAATCTCATATATGACCATACAGCTGATTCTCATAGGACTCGGACTTGTCCGGCATGCCCCCAAACCTGACGCCAGTTCCTCGTCATATGGCGTTTTTTCATCAACGCTGTCCACAGCAGCATCGCTCATGGCACGCAGCCCTCAGGCAGAGACAGGCATCAAGCAAGTGAAGATCACTATTGTGATAGGCTTGCTTCGGGATAATGATATCTTACCCAACCATTGACGGATACGAACGCCTGCATGTGGTCTCACTGGTCTGCAGACCCGGCTACACCAACGACGAGTGCCAATCTGACCAAGACACACCGCTTCGAGCCACAGGGGGCGTCAAGAGGATGTGCCCTAATAGGCGTCCGGACGAGGTAATCCGGACTAACATGTCTCGTAGGCGCAGCGCAGGTCGCCCCTATCCCGGCTTGATAGACCGCCAAAGAGGAAGTAGAGTCAATTTAGCCCAAAAGGACTGCGGGGGCTAGAGCCTGTAGGGATGGATTCATAACGGACGATAGTCCAATCAATTCGCTTGTCAATCATTGTGGCTTTGCCAACGGTCATCGCACTCGGGTACTTTATGGGAGGGGGTTAAAAATCATGTTTGAGATCGGATTAGGCGAACCCCCAGGCTCCCCGCTAGTTGAAGCCCTAGAGACGCTGGCATGACATTCGACTTGATTAGGGGAAACGGTTACTAGTTCTATTTGCTCGCTAGAGAGTTCTTGAATGAAAGCATATAGAAAGTAGCATGTCGGTTAGACAAGGGACTCTCCTATTACAATCAGTCTCCGCAGCGGGACGAGCGACGCCCGATGCGAGAGTGGAATAGGTGAGACGCGGTTGCAACGTTCGACGAGACCTAGACGTGCAAGCTCGCCTACCTCGTTCACGTTCATGCTCTTATCGGGCCACTACAGAAGCTCATACGCAAGATGCGTTGGAGATCCCACCTGCGAGGATACTAGCCATGCCTGGATGTTCAGATGACCGCCATCGCTTACAGAATGTGAGATGATTCTTTCAATACTCATGTTGGTTGATATCAATGCCTGAATAGCCCGAGGGGACCATACTGCAATGTAAATGTTCCAAACTCTGACTTGCAATTTTCATAACGCGTCTAGGCTCAAAGGATTAATGAAACAAAGCGAGGACATCAAGTAAACCAGATGATTTCGCAAGTGTACACGTAAGTCTATATCCGGAGTTCGAGTTGCTGGAGGACCTATCCATTTTGCGAAATTACTGATTTAAGAAGATTAAACAGTCACTGAAAACCGCAAACCTATTTCGTAAAAGTTTACTTATTACTTTGATCACGTATCGAGTCTCTCTTGATGATTGTCATCTCATCTATTAACTGCACACATTCTCTAGTTGATGCACATCTGCCTCTGGACAACTACCAACATCCCCTCAAACACGGCACAAACGGCCATTCTGAGTCGGGAAGCCATCAAGCTGGCGCGTGACGTACCAACTCTCGCTGCCGACACCCAAATTGGCATAAAACACACCAGTGGGATCAATCTTTTGCTTGAATGCGAGAAGGCGGGCGTACTTCTCGGTACCGTAGAATGACTGCTGGAAGTCAGGCTCAGTCACGTCACCCTCGCTAGCATATCCGCCACCGCCAGGAGTGACATCTCGCCACGGCTTCATCCACTCGTTGGTCAACAGCTTCGACTTCTCAGCGACAACCTCAGCGGACGTGCCAACGTCCCAGCCCATAACGGAAATGGCAAACATAGCAGCGCCGCGCCACGCCGGGTTGACGGCGTTGTCGGGGTAAGGGCCGGGACCGCCGGTGATGCCGAAGCCAATGATCTGACCGCCCTTGTCGCTGAGACCCTTGATAGCCTCAAAGGTAGCGTTAAACTTAGTGGCGTCGGAGAAGTTCTCAGTCGGGAAGAGACGGCACGCGGTCTTGGCGGCTGTGCCGCCGACGGACTCCTTGGGGAATCCGGCCTTCCAGGCGGGGAGGAAGCTCTTGTGCTCGGTGTAAACGGGATCAACGGTGATGCCCAGCTCCGTCCACTTAGCGAACAGCGGGGCGGTGAGCTCCTTGAGTTGGACGAGAGTCATGTTGGGGGCGAACCAGGGGAGCATGGTGAAGGTGAGGGCATCGGGGCCGGTGTGGAAGATGTTCCAGTACTCGTAATTGCCGGCCGCGTTCCAGGTGGGCAGCCCCTCCCAGTATGCCTTGACGCCAGCCCAGAAGGCTTCGTGGCTGACGGTCGCGCTGGTGCTGAAGCTGAAGGTCATGACGGCGATGGTGTCGATCTTGGGGTAGGCCCTGACGACGTATGAGGTAACGACACCGTAGGTATCTTATGAATGGTCAGCTTGTGTTTCCTTTGATGGTGAATGGCTCAACTTACTTCCACCGCCGCCTCGCAGAGCCCAGAACAGCTCAGTGTTCTGCTTCTCGTTGGCAGTAACGAAGCGTCCATCAGGGGTGACGACGTCGATGCTCAAGACCTGGAGAAATACAGCATCAGTAAAGTAACTTCGTGTAGAATATATGAAGAATCATTCTTACGGAGTCAGCAGCAATGCCGTACTTGGGCGACAGCGGTGAGTGACCACCACCAGCAAGGTAGCCGCCAGCATAGCCGACAGTCATGCCCTCGCCGCCGACGGCAGTAACACCGAACTTCTCGGCTGCCTCATACAACTCGAAGCCCTGAACGCCGGCGCCAACCTTGAGAGCGGGGCCAGAGTAAGAGGAAGTGGTGTAGGTCTGATAGAAGTTGATGCTCTTGAGGTGATGGGTCCAGACCGAGAGGGCACCGGATCCAGAGGAGCGACCATTAAAGTCATGGCCAGTGTTCTTAACCACGAGACGAATGTTGAGGTTGCGGGCAAAGTTGACTGCGAGCTGGATCTGTGCCACATTCGTGGCCTTGACGACGTACGAGGGGAAGCCACCGACGGTACAGGTGCCGGCAGAGCTGTTGTCGACTGAGGGCGGCATGCAAGTCAGGCCCTGATACAGAGGGCTCATGACTGAGGTTGGATCCTCGGCACTTCATATCTGATTAGCATGTTGGAATCAAAACATAGAGAAAAAGAGGCTTTGGCTTACTGGATCGTAGAGTTGGTCCACTGGTTGGTGATGTACTCGCAGCGAGTGGCATCATAGTTGCCAAAGTCATCAAAGCAAGAAGCGCCAATAGGCACTGTCTCGGTGACGGCAAATCCGGTGAGGAGGTTGAAGACGCTCCATACTGCCTTGTTTGGCCAGAGGAGATCCCCGGGATAAGTTTTGCACTTGTTGAAGGTGCGGGCCGTTCCAGAACGCTTCTCCCCGGCGGCAGTGGTATCAAAGTCAAATAGGGAGATGTTGGAGAGGGAGAGGTCCGTGAGGTTGGCCAGAATGGCGTCCGTCAGCTGAACGCTCTCCTCTTTCAAGAGATCAGTGGAAGCGGCAACGACAACAGGTTCAGCGGCTGGGGCCACTGTGGACTTGTTGGCTTCTACAATATGAGTAGCAGGTTAGTCATGATACAAGTCGTAAAGCACTCGCATGCGAGTCCCCAGGGGTTCACATGCGGAAAGTTAAAATGCGAGATCAACACACCGATTACTGCATCGTCAACCACAATGGTCTGAGCGTACGCCAGAGGGAGGGCAGCGGCCAGGAGGAGGGCCTGGCTGAGTCGAGACATATTGTGTGCCAAGAGATTTTGGGGTTGAGAACTTCAGACTGAAGGTGTAAAAGATTGGACAGAGGGCGCGACAAGGAACGGGTTTGCGTGCTTGTCAGACAGGAACCTCCAATGGTTGATCACCGGGTTTGTGGCTGGCGGTGCGGCGGGAAAAAGGCGAGCGTGCAGAAACGAGCAGTACACCACGGGATTTATAACATCCACGTGGAAGCGTTGCATCTTGCCATCCTTCCTTTACACACCGGTGACACTACGCGTATGGTTCGATAACAAGTGCGAGATATTCCCACTACCGTACTGCCCGTTGTCGATAGTCCACGGTTGATACTGCCTACCTGAGCCCGCCGACATATCCCGGCCGTCCTCGCAGTCGTGGCGGAGACCTTGCATTCGATAGCGGCAGAGGCCACGACATCTTACCAAATTACGAGGATGAAGGACTCAAGGAGGAAGGGACCATTTGGACGAGAAGGGATCTTGGGTCCGCCCCCGGGCAGGAATTGCACCGGGGCCCGGGCTCGCTTACACAGATCTGGATTTCTGTT
>JFBX01000081.1:72954-158121 GCA_001563135.1 Colletotrichum simmondsii | reverse complement strand
GGGGGGGGGGGGGGCAGACTAAAGCAACGTTGGTGGCGAGAGTCGTTGAAACCCCGCGCCGGGGGTTACAACGGCGGGACACCAACAGCATCGGCATTGCAAAACTGCGCAAGTACTGTAGCAGGCTGGTATGTGTCTCCAAGACCGTGGTAACAGCTTCTTCTAGACGTTCTCTCCCGAGTGCCGGCGCCGCGTCGCCGACACTAACGATTTAAGACCATTGTCTGTGGGCAAAAGTCTACCAGACTCTTGGACGAGCTCGTCTCTTAAGATGATGCTGGCGGCTGTGGCGTCTGCTAACTTTAAGCCAAGCTGAATAAGCCCCGTCTGTTTGTAGTTTATCCGTACCTATCAGCGTCTGTCTTCCTCCGAAAGTTATGGTGGCGAAGAGAGTGTCGGGAGCTGGAGATCATTCATATGGAACATGGCCCCCCCGGTGAATCTTCTGCACGCTTTGTCCTCTTCCGAGCAGCGCCGCTCCACTGCGTACCTTGTCCGCAACGAAATTCCGGCTGTCCGCGTCAGTAAAGCTCCACTACAGAGTCTAGGGATCCCCAAAAAAGGATCTTGGGGTTTGGTGCAATGGTGGGCAAGACTGAGGGATTTGCGAACAAACTGCCCATTATCCACATAATAAGGGATGTGGATAGCGAGCCGTGCCTCTGGGGAAGACGTTGAGTTTATCTTTGCGATCTTGCTAATGTCTCATATCTCGTCAACTTAGTAAGATCAAATCGGACTCTACGGATAGATGAACCATCGAATCGGTCACATCTACCAAATACATGTCCAACTGGCATGTCAAAATCGGGCAGAGAGAAATCGTACGACTTTTCCCACAGCCCCAAGCGCGTTCCTCATTGCAACCCATGGAAGACACCGCAAGAGCCCAGAAATTGGAGAGCGAATCTTTGAGGGGATATTTGCCGTCTTAAGGGGGTTTCCTCTCTGCATGATTGTCTGCAAATTCGTTCTGCGCCAATGCGGCACAGCAAACTCTGTTTTTCTTCAACCCTGTCCACCAGGTACCATTCGGAAATCACTACTTGGTCGCCAAGGGGTCAGGACTCAATCCGAGTCGCTGATGGACTTTCTACGATTCATTCACACCAACCCGCTAGTGCTCAACGCAGACATCAGCTCCACCTCGCTCCTCTAATGCCTAACGGTGGTTGCCTGCATTTATTCAAAGGCGAAAACGTCCCTCGCAAGCCTCGGCCGAAGCGATGAAGAAAGAGGGGAACGTCGTATTCACAAATCACCGCGTAACAAAAGTGCGAGGTTGTATCCTGAATCTCATTCACCGGCCCCATGTTCCGGGCACCACCACCACGCCTTACTCAGATTGTGATGCTATGCGGACCGAACTAATCCACTTACCGATCCAAGACCGCACAGCAGGCTTCTATCCGGTGGGCTTTTGTAAAAATACGATTCGTGCTGGCCCAGAACGCGGTCGGCTAACAACATATTCCAGCTCAGATGTGTGTTGGCCTAGGGTTGATCGAATTTCCCATAGTGGTGACTGGGCATAAGCAGCAAAGCCGGCGGGGTGTCGAGCATGTACGGGTGAAATTTGAGGCTGTCCTTCGATGGATGATGCGAAGTGCCTACCTCATGTAGAACCAATGATACCCCGAACATGATAATTGTATCATCCAGATTTGACAATGCTGTTAATTACACGTGCCCTTCCGCAAGTAACGCTGCATTATGTGACTCTACGCTCTATCCTCCAATTCCATCATGTCTCATCGTGGATGGCTTTCTGCCTGACTGGACCGTCTACACCATGGGTGTCCCAGACGTTCCCGAACAGTCTTGCCTCCGTGGCGTATTGATAGCCCAAATGGAGCAAGGAAGCCGGATTCCTGCCCGGATTGTCGGTATTAAGCTTTCAAGTTATCTGGAATAGTCCGCAGCAACCCTTGTCTAGAGGTAGGAGAAGACTGCAGGAACCTGATAGTCGAGCGCCTGCAGGATTCGAGAATGCGCCATCCTTGACAGGTCCCTGGCCTCTTCTCGAACGCCATTGCACATTCAGCCACTCATAAGTCTTCCTTTTCATCTTTCCTAGGCCAAGCCTCGGGTACGCAGTGCCCATGTATCCTGAAGTCTGAAGGAGCATTCCCTGCTTGGCAGTGAACCAGCGAGCACAAGATCTCAATGTCTCCTAGTGCTGACGGAGGAACGACCCTGAATCAGTGTGCTGCCGGCTTGTGTTCTCCGGCCAGGGATGCAGCAATGCTACCCAACCGGCGGAGATTTGAAGACTTCAGCAAGTTTTCTGCGGCCAACCCCCAAGTCTCCTCTCTGCCCTGTTCTCTTACTATCCGTGGAAATCACCGACCGGGAACTTGCGAGACTAGTCCGTCTCAACCCCAGCCTTACCATGAAACGGGGTCGTAGAGAATGCAGGTCTGCCACGATTGGCGTACCACTAGGCAGGATCGAATACTGAATACTCCCCCTTCCTGTCCACTTGAACACACTGCTTCTGTAGAGACCTCAGATGGACGTTACCTTGCTTCCTTGTTCAGCGTAAGATCATAGCTAGTCTCCTGGTTTTCTCCTGTTACGGATGGCGATGGTAAGCAACTACATGTATGCTCAAGAACACTGACCAAGCGTTCCTAAGATCAAGATCGAAATGCTAAGGGCTCCCCTTTCCCAAGAGTAGTCGATACGAGATACGATCTCTCAGTGACCCAGGAGGAAATTGAAGACCCAACACCTTGTATATATCTCACAAACTCTCCCACGGGCCCATCGCGCAACCCGACCCCCGAGCCTTTTCTTCGACCTCTCCCCGGCCTGCTCTTCCACCCCCGGATTCCAAGTTTGACTTTGGTGCCAAGTCTGCAGAGGTTTAAACTTTACTTTCTTTCCATCAGAGCAGTTCAACTTCCACACTCGTTCTTCGACTTTGTGACGAGGGCCAAGCATGGAACTCGTCGCTCAGCGGGCCGTTGAGGCTCGGTGGGCTAATGTCGAGGACCTACCATCGACGCCTTTGCAGAAGGTGATCATGGCGATTCTGTTTTTATTCACGTTGACAGCATTCTTGACCTATGCCTTGAGAATGTACAGCAAATGGACATCAAAACAGATTGGACTTGGTAAGTCCTTCAATCCAAGCTTTTCTCGTCGAGTGTTCGTCTCATAATTCCATCAGATGACTGGTTCATGACCGGAGCCATGGTAAGACCAGGCCTGCCTCCACCGGCAGAGTGCCGATCACCACCTTTCGGTGTTGCTTGCCCTGACTAACATCGACATGGCAGTTCTTCTCAATGGCACTACTGGCTCCAACATACATGTTCTTCAAATACTACTACGCCGGCTTCCCTACCGCAGCGCTACCTGCAGACTGGGATCCCGCCCCCATGCTGTTCTGGAATTGGATCATGCAGGTCCTTTACAATCCCATCCTCGCTCTCGTGAAATCATCGATTCTGGTCTTTTTATTACGCCTTGGTGGGCACAAGCGTGGTGTACGGTGGACCATTTACACCCTCAATGCCATCAACCTGGCGACAATGGTGGCCATTTTCTTGGTGGTGCTATTTCAGACTCTTCCGATTAACGCTTTCTGGGATTCGACTATTCCCAAGCAAAGGGAAATTGATGGGCCGCTATTTTACATCGTCAGCGCCATCATCACCATCATCACCGACTTCTTCGTTCTCGCCATTCCGTTCTGGATCTTCCTCGGTTTGAAGATGCGCATGGCCGCCAAGATCGGATTGATAGTGGTATTCCTAGCAGGTGGAGTGTAAGTCATGGCACCTGAGAGACCATCATAAACCCAGAAGACTTGGGTTGAACTCGTATTCAAACCTTTTGATGCTGATTTTGTGGAAGGTCAATCATTGTGGCCATCCTTCGTGTCCACGAACTCCGAAAGAAGTTTTACAACATCACCCCTGGCTACGACCCCCGAGACGGCATTGGCGACACATACAGCGCCATCGAAGTCAACCTCTCCATCATCGCCGCCTGCGTCCCGGCCCTCCGGCCACTCTTCCGCAAGTGGATGCCAGGCATGTTCTCCAACAAGAGCAGCGCCGACAATGCAGGGTACAACAGCAGTCAATACGGTCGTTACGGTGCCGGCACTGGGAACGGCACCGGAACCGGTCGACTGAATCGGAATACTGTCGGCAACGGGTTCCCGCTAAAGGACATGCGAAGCACCCACACCGAGATCCGAGGCCACTCACCAGACGGCAGTGAAGAGGAGATTATGACCTACAACGGCATCATCAAGACGACCAATGTAAGAGCGAAGACAAAGAATGATTTTATGGTTTGAGGATACTAAGGAGTTTAACAAGGTTCATGTCTCGTATGATGATTCGGTTATGACAGATAAGGACTCAGGACGGGAGCAATTGAATTCGGAGAAGCCGGTGAGGCGCAACAGCAAGTTCGGAGTCGGTTCAAAGTAACGGTTGGGTTGAAGGAGCACGGGACTTTGGGAATGGAATCGGTATGAGCGCATGATCAAAAATTACTTATCTCGCTATTTAATGATCTCACTGTGTGCACTGGAAGCGCCAGTTATTTCCTCCGTTCGTAGAAGCTGCGTTGAGGATGATATCCAAATTTTTCTATCGGCATTGATGACAAGCTCAACCCCACACATGAGAATCAGTTTGCTTCGAGACCTGTCAAGATGTCAGTCATGACTGAACGATGACTTATCAATGTGTATTGACGAATTTCGGACAAATCCATACCTCGATGCGCGATGTCGTGAAACGATTTGGCATTGTCATCTAGCAGTCATAGGTCCATCCCAGGCAAGTTCCATCGGTGCAGGCGACGCAGTCCTTTTTTCCATTTACGCATTCCTGACAATAGAAACCATCTCGGGTCTGGCGAGGTTCGACAGCATTGCCAGGAACAGCTGGAGCCGCAGCTGCAAAACCGGCGAGGAGACCGAGGGTAGTGATGATGGCCGCGAATCTCATATCGAAACGAGTTCCTTTGGATTGATGAAAAAAGGTGTCGATGTCAAATATGCAACATGTGCTGTAGGCTTAAACGTACTTGTTTTTCTGATCCAGCAATGATAGGACATCAGCGCCTTCGGACGACTGGTCTATATAAGTATTTAATTTGAACATGCCTTACTTAAGAATTCTTCATGATATATGGCAAGAGTTGCTGATTACCTATTCTTCGCCTTCGGACAACCGGGAAGAGCATACGCTGCGGAGAACAGCTGGTAACCTCATATCTTCCAAGTCGGATACCCTTTTGAGGCAACTCCTGCAGCAATGACTGTAACATGCATTGATACGAGGTCTTCGAAGAGACACATTGGGACAACTCTTGGTGGAAAAGCCAGTTCCAAGCCCCGCAGAGGGGAATCAGACGAATCCGATACGTAAGTGGTGGAAATAGGATCAACCACATGTCAAATAGGGTAGGTGAAAGATGAACGTTGCCACACAATAGATGGTCGACTATTTTCCGCCTTCTCTTGGCCTAAGTCTCAGCGGATATGGCGTTGTAGACGGAAAACGGCTAGCCTTGAGGTGCATAGCCGTCGGCGCCAACATCGCCAATAGTTCGCTTAAATGTGTTGGCTGACAGTGGACTCAAGAGCAACGAACCAGAAGTCGCATACTCTCGCCAGGCTACACCAAGCTCTCAATGTCTATCCGCTCTGAAACTCGTCGTTACGCTGCATGATTGTAATACTGCATGATGCCCGCGAGATCACCTTTCTTGATTTCTTAGAACCGAGTGTCCTGATTTTCTTGTCGACAATTTCGTCCTCTCATTGATACCCAAGCTTGAAGGATGATATTGTAAGTACTTGGCAGTTGGAGAACACGAACTCTTGCCAACTTGCGCTGGATATCTTGATTTGGATAGGTCCGCAGGAGGATTAAGGCTTCTGATCAAACACAAATAGTACGCGATCAAGGACTTGTCAACCAACTAGGTAGCGTGAGCGGGCGATGAAGCCTTGATCTTGGAAACACAACTGAGAAATGTGGCAGTGAGGTCATTGCATCATGCGTTGGGAGAAAGTCGATGATTGCTTATGTATTTTGACACAACACGTATGAATATCCAGATGTCTCAACAATCGTCGGCTTAGCCAGTGCAGCACTGGGTATCGCAGCGCTCGCCCTGAACACAAGAGGTTAGGACAACCAATCTGAACAAGAAGAAATGCCCATACTTACGGCTTCAGTCGTAGTTTTTGAGGGTCCCAATGAGCGTTCGAATCCCTTGTCTTTGCACATTTGGTTCAGAGACTCGGTGATGCCATCGGCGAAGCACAAGCAGGCGCCTCCACTGCAGTATGTGATAGTCGACGAACAAGACTGGGCGGCGACGCTAGCAGCCAAGAAGACAGCCGTGTAGAAGAAAGAGAGTTGCATCTTTGCCGAATGATTGTTGGTTGTAAGTGATGTTGTAGAGAGTGTATCTCAAACTCCAGAAAGGGAAGGGGAATCAAGACCATTTATAGCTTGAGCCGTCATGAATGCCTCGGCGATATGTTGGAAATTGTGTTCCCGCAATGCTAAAATTGGTGCCTCTGGGAAACCAGGATCTGCTCAATATGTATGTGGAATAGCAGGACGACCCTTGTTGGGCATGATCATCTGAAGCAACTGCGGCCAGTCAACGTGGGGTCGTCTGGAGATGCCGTTCACTGAGACAGACAGCTGGGCTCGCTCAACCCCCACATCCGATGATCGCGTTCATCCGACAACTTTACGACCTAATTGACGTTGGACTTTGGGCCGTAGATTCAGGCTGTGTAGTGTTAGTGTAACTTGAGACGCGATCAGAGTACCTTAGATATGGTATCGCTAGACAAAATGTTCAGCCTGGTGAAATCAACGATGACTTAGCTGAGGCTTACCAACCTGAGTCCCACCACAGGGGTCTCCGGCTCAATGTTTCACACTCTCTTATCCTTTTTCAAATGCTATGATTACCTGTGCATTGAAAGACGCAAACTTGACAGTCATACAGCAGACCGGGGTACGCAAGCCCTTGGGGATTGAACGACTTCTCAAATTGACGTTGAAAATAGCTTTACTTAGACTATCAACTACCGAAGCACATTACACAGTACTTCTTTTCTTGTGTGTCAACATGACTCTTATATCAATCAAAATCTCATCTGACACGTGCGACAGGATGGATGATTAACTTTCGGACAGAGCTCCCGAGATTTTGATCTTCAGGTTGTAGGTAGGAAGGCAGCCATATCACATATTAGTTGATCAATCTTCTTCCTTTTCTATATACTATCAAACTCGTGCGCTCCGCCAACTGCCTCAGTTTCCCTGTTGTTTCAGATCCGACGGTATCATGATTCGTAGTCATGGCGCCGCATCGGGCAAGTGATACCGCAGTAACTGACTCAGGAGGTACTTAACGTGAGAAGTAGAGATGACTTCAAAAGTTTAAAGAATGGGATACCAGTGGGGACGTCCACCAGTAAAGAAGCACTCAATACGGCGGTTGGACACTTCTTGGCAACGCTATGGGACTCGCATACGCGTGACGCGCATTACCCTGAAGGCTGGTTGATGCGTGACTCGTGATACAACTTGGAGCGATCTTTGCTATTCAGATATTTCTAGAGAAAGTCCTAAAGATACAGTCCAAATGGACGTGACAAGAGTGTACAAGTTTCCAAAGCTCCCCATAATGTGACCAAATCAATCTCCAGGCTGACGAAGGCTTTTGACTCTAATTTCTATTACCTGATATGGCGTTGTTCTAAGCGTTGGCCTCAGCGAAATTTACCTTTCCATCCTCTTCAAATCTGATTTTCACATCTAGCACCGTGCACCAGCACACTACGGTTCGCTTCCTGTGTTGAAAGCTGTACATCAAGAGCAGGGTTACCCTGGAAGAAGTTGACCGGTTTCAGCCCTACCATCATTTTCTCACACGGCATCACCGGCCAGTCTTCGATGCGCGGGTTATGCGTAGAACCAAACGTGTGCCAGACTACAATGTCCTCGTTGCGCACCGAAGACGAGTCACCATCCTTCCGTTGCTCTATCCAGGATCCGATGCCATCCTCTCCGGTTGACTGCATAGTGAACCTTCCTGCCGGAAAGAGTTCCTCGTCATGATGTCGTGTCACCCAGACAGCGTGGGATGTGTACCTCGCACGTTTGCCGTGCCAGGAGTTTGGCTGGGCGAGGAGAAGCTGACTGTAGTGGGGCAGAAGCTTGAAGCCTACAGAGGTCCCTGTGGTCGAGTTGGTGACGTTCTCGTTGACGATCTTGAAAGTTCTGTTTGTGTTGAAATCGAGATCCAAGCCTGCTTCTTTCTCAATGACTTTAGACGTCGTGGTGTACCCTACGCCAAAAGGGTTATACGTGTCCGTGTCCCCACTGAAGGGAATTGGATGAGACTCTTCGACAACCAAGGAGTTTTGAGGCCCATCGATGGCAGGATCAATCCTCAAGCAGAAGATGTGTTGGTGATATGGCGCTAACACGCCTGGAGCGACAATAGTCCCCCACGGGACCTGAGTGTCAAGATCAAGAGGTGCTGTCGACATGATTCCCGTGGCACGGACTTCATAGAATATTGACCCGTCCTGCTGGAAGTAGAAGAGGAAGATGTACTCGTAGTTGCTGACCGTAATGATGGTCTGCAGCACGAGGACTCTAGATCTGGTGACTACAGCGTTTCCAGTGCGGAAGTTTGTGTGCTTCCAAAGAATACCGTCGTCGATTTCGTGGCAGCAAATGACGTTTGGCATCTTCAACGGTTCTCCCGATGAGGTAGTAAGCCACCCGTCAAAGTACTTGATGTGTCCGAGACAATCGCAGCCCAACTTGAGATTATTGGCGTTGATCCCTGCGCCATCGTTCCCCAAATCAAAGGCTGCTTTTCGGGGATAAGGGCATCGAGGATCTCCATAAGGCACAAACATCTCGGCTAGAGACAGACGATGGAATAGACTTCGGCCCTCAAAACGGATGTCGTGAAGAGTCATGCCCTCTCTATAGTTGAAGCCGACTCTCATTGTCCACTTTTCCCAAGAGATGTGGTTTTCGTCGATGTTAAAAGACGGGCCCTCGGGCTGGGAGACATGGTATGGCTTCGTCGTTGTCCTGCGCTCTTGTACGAAATCGGGATGGTACTCGCTGTTGGAGTGAATCTTGCGGCGGTCAAATTCCTTGCCCACATCGCTGAGTTTATCGTGCTCTCCAGAAGGTAGCCGGTAGATTTTGACCACTTCGAGGGAGTTGGATACCTCCGCACATATGTCCAACGGGTAGGCATAGTAATTCGCGTCGGGGTTGTCAGAGAGTCGCATGTAAACCCATGCCTAAAATTCTTAGTCCACTGGTTTGTATGGGAGGGTATGTGGGGATCCCACCATTGTCCAGCGGTCTTTCATATTCCTCATGCCATCCGTGGCATATGCCCAAGGCTCGACGACGACGGTTGCGCCTTTTGGCAATTTGAGGGTACTGACCTCGCGTTGGATCTTGTCGTCCGCCAGACAAGCTGCAGCCACTTGTGCCATAAAGTCAGTGTCGATGAAGGAATGGCGACCTGGTAGCGGAGTGGTAGAAGCGACGGTCGCCGTGTCCAAGTTGACAATCATCTCATGCAAAGTTTTGGCGATGTAAGCCTGCACTCTAGCCTGCCTTGCCGGGTGGACGGCATCTCTATTGCCAGCATGCTCGCTATCAAGGAACTTGATCAGTTCTATCTTCGGTGGCTCGGCTAGAGAGATTGCGCGATAAAATATGTCCTTGCTCTTGTTCGACTCACGGACGATTCCGGCGACCTCGATTGCGTCAACATACATGAATGACAAGATTTGTGTTGTATGTAGGAATCACTTTCAGATCACTCACCTGGTTGATTTCTTCTGGCCGCAGAGGATCGAGTGGATGGGGCTTCCCCCTGATGTTAGCGTCTTCCATGATTATTATTCTCGGCCACTGGAAAGCTGGCGAATGGAACCTGAAAGGCGTAGACCTTGGCTTCCGGAAACAAAAGGGAAGAAGGAGAGAGACTCGATATGAGTTGTTTAAGGCAATAGCCGGGCATTTAACTTCGCAATGGCGCCGAGAGCGGCACATGTGACTATCTCGGGGTTGATAAGCCGATCATTCGGGGTGATAGCGCATCCCCGCATCGGACGGCGTGCATCGCTGTCCCCGAAGGGTAGTTGGAGCCTCGAAAGTGGAGAACTTCTTCCGGTGCCGTTCCGCAAAGGTAAGGAATTGTCGAGGTAATAGCCGGTTCTCCGGTCAGCAACCTGGTTCCTCACCCATGATACCGGACCGGTCCGTTGTTCCTGCATCAAGTCTAGATGTCTTCCGCGCCCTTCGGGTGGACCGCCCTCTCCCTCGTCTGCACGTTCATGGCGAACCTGTCCCGCCCAAAACACACATTCGATATCAATGGGAAGACCAGTGATCAGGTGTAGTTTTCATACCCATTGAGTTCCTATTCCTAATCATAAGCAGTCTAAAATTCATCATGCAATTTCAACTCCCTCATGTCTATCCCTTTCCCGCCGTGTCCCAGTAGTTGCGTTACAAAACAGCAGCTTTAAACATGATCAGCCGCCTAATCCTGACTTTTCGGCTTTCCAGGTCCTACCTCATTGATATATCCGTTCAGTACCTTACTACAAACATAATTGAAGCTGGCTTGTGGTTCCCGCTGTTCTATATCAAATGTGTTCAAATACTGGCTCTCAGCGTAAGCCATCCGCCTAGAAGAAGAGAGCGGGCAGCAAAATAGCAAACACCGCCCAAGAAGAGAATAGCAAGATAAAATCCCGAGAGCGCTGTCCCACCCATACTCTCCAGCATCTGTCCACCGATGGGGACGGTTACTAGTAACGAGAAGCTGACTATGAAGTTCATGGTACCTTGAAGTTGCATCGTTAGTCAATAAAGAAGGCGATAGCGATGGAAGAGCATCACTTACCCAAATATCTCCCGTAATCCTTTGGCTCGCAAGTCTTTCCTAAACAGACTAAGCTGTGTTAGCAGTTCCGTTCAACAGTATGGAGCTGATTATGGAGAATTCTTACCTGGCGTGCTCGAAAGGAAGGATCCCGATCCGTAACCCCAAAGCGCGGCAAAGGCATACAAAGCACCTATATGTTTGGTTCCAAAAGGCACGAAAACGACCCCGGTAAACACAATGGTAATACCTATCATGATGAGGAGGATGTTGAGGTGGCCAATCCTATCGCCGATTACGCCGGTCATGATCCGACCGAAACATGAAGTACCGTTCAGAATGGCCACGAGGGAGAACCCAATGTTGGAAGGGAAGCCTGCAGCAATGGCAAAAGTAGGCAATAGGCCAGTAATTCCAAAGAGAACAAATTCCAGCATGAAGAGACCACCGGCCATGAAGCCAAATGGAGGGGAGCGGAAGGCGGAGAAATTGAGCAGGGCTCCAACTCTCCCAACGGGTGCTCCAGAGACAGGAGTGGATAGGCGAGGGTAGGGGAGAAAACATATGACGCCCAAAACCATGATGCCAAGGACTAGGAATCCCATGATCCTCATGGACCACTGCCAGCCCAGTCGAGGCAGGATGGACCGAAGCATCATCGAGATGGTCACACCTCCAAACGAGGATCCGGAGAGCGCGACTCCCATGGCAAGCCCCTTGCGACGGTTGAAGAGCTTTCCGATGACTGCCACAGCGACTGTAGATGTGAGGGCACCGCCGATGCCGCCCAGTACTCCCAAGCAGAGAATGAAGTGCCAGTATTGCGTGCATTCACCCATAATGAAGAACACGGGCACATAGAGTGCCACAGAGATGGGAGCTAGCCACTTCGTGCCATAGGCATCCATCAATGGTCCGGCTTGGATTCCAAGGAACAGTGCAAGCGAGGTGAAGATTCCGCTGATCCAACCTAGATCGCGCGTGGAGTACTCACTCAGCTGATGTAGCTGGAGATATGACTGAACAGTTCCAACAGATTGCATGAACCCTATATTAAATCATAAGCATTATCTCGGAGAAAGGAAGGTATATTGAAGACGCTTACCGTATGATGGATATAGGAACATGAATGATCCTAAAACACATAGCCAGGCCAATGGGCTAGATTCGGGGTCGTGATGGCGAGAACTCGTCGGACTGCGCATCGCCCCCAGCTCGATAGTGCCCGGCGCATCGTGGGATTCAGTCACAGTCACTCTATCTCGCTCCTCTGAGGCGCCCATCGTGGCTCTCAAACACGATTTTGAAATTTGATGGTGAATACTCGATGTGTGCCAGAAAAAACGTTCAGTGCAGTGCACGAAATTTCTCCTCTTTAGTCGTATCTCGGGATCCAAGGCCGTCTGGCCGGGATGCCTGCCGAAGACGGCGTATGCACCTAGTAAGAGTCATTCAACCATGTCAACCACGCCTTGCAACCCTTGCGTCTCATAGAAACCACCGTATGTGGCAGAAAGTGGGGTCTCACGCCCTAGGCTTATCATGTGTTCGCCCTAGGTTGATGGAGTCGATCTAGAATCTCTTTCAGAAAGAGTCTGCATGTCTCCACGTCCGATGGGCGGAGATGGGTTGGGGTAGTAGTGTTGGTTGGGTTTCCTCGGGAAACCCTTCCCAGTAAGGCAGTTTTGCGCGGATACTATAGAGTTCACAAAGAAGACAACAACTTTTAGCGTTTCACTAGTTTCAAAGCCTGTGGCTTATGTGCATTCTTGAGTGTAATGTATTGACACACAAGTCGGGATGTATATACATGAAGATCACCCCGCGCTTGTTAAAATGTTTACACAGATTACAAGTAAGAAGCCTCAACCAAGAAACCAACGGTGAACTTGGAGTGGCGGAGGACGGCAGACCACTGGATAGTGTCGTAGCTCTGTTGCATGTCAAGTCAGCATTTGATCGATTGCTAAAGTGGGAGTGCTGGCAACTTACGTCGTTGGGGCTGTGGATGTAGGGGGTGGAGGTGTCGATGGGCTCATCGCAGACGTAGGCGGCAGCTGTCAGATCAAATTAGCCAATAAGTCTCATACTTCCCAAAATATTGTCGTCAACTTACGGAAGCCGTTGGAGCGGGCGCTGGCGTGGTCGGAGCACCCGTATCCGCAGACGTCGCTGGTGGGCGCGCTGCCGGTGTACTGAGTTCCAATGAGACGGACGTAGGTGGTAAGAGCGGAATCAACTATCAGGAGTCAGCAATGTTACTACATACGTGCATGGCATCGATGAGTGATGAGCTTACCGTAGTCGTTGTAGACCGAGAGCTTGCCAGAGGGAGAGTAACCGGCCATATCCTGGTTGACGAAGGCAAGGACGGTCTTTCCGGCGGACTTGTAGTTGGCGAAGACAGCCTGGGAGCCGAGAAGGCCACCCTCCTCACCAGCGTAGAAGTGGAACTCGAGGGTGTTCTTGGGCTTGAAACCAGCGTTGGCGAGAACGCGGAGAGCCTCAAGAATGACAACGACACCCGAGCCGTTGTCGTCAGCACCGGGTCCACGGGCAGTGGAAGAGCCTCCGGTGGAGTCGAAGTGGGCACCAACAATGACTGATGGACACGGTTAGCATGTGGAAGGTTAGGATGAAGACGGGCGGCGCAACATACCCAGGTCGGAGCTGGTTCCGGGAATCTTGACGATGATGGATGGCTGGCTGAAGGAGTGGGTGAACTGGGTGACGGTGATGGCCGAGTTGGCAGCCGCAACGGTCTTTACCTGGTTGAACAACCAGGTGGCAGCCTGGGTACCGTAGGTGGAGCGGTAGTAGCGGTTGTAGAAGCTAGAAATTGTTAGTACGGGATTGCTGGTTGGATCAAAGTTTATGATCACTCACTCGGTCAAAGTCTTCAACCAGGTCTGGGGGTTGGTGTTAGAGACCGACGCGATGAGGGTGTTCGCCTCGGTGACGTGGGACAGAGTGGTGGGGTATGTCACTCTGGCCTCAAGGACCTCCTCCGGCGGGGTGGACAGGACCGCCAAGACCTCATCGTCCTTTGATGGGTTAGCTTCATGCACAAATCGATGAGATAGTCCAGACGTACGACAATGTCGGTGATGTCAATGAAGCCAATGTGCTTGTTGACATACTCCTCAATTTTCTGGTCCTCTGTGACCCAGGTGCCGGCGTCGGCCTCGGACGTCTTGATCAGACGGAGCGCAGGGTCGACTTGAGTCTCCTCAGTGGCAGGCGCAGCCAGGGCAACCCTGGAGGCCGCGAGGATCGCGAGAGCAGCGTTGAGATGCATCGTTCAGATTGTCCTGTTGATGAGCGGCGTCCGTTGGTGATTGGTGCAGGTGCAACGAAACGAGGAAGGGAACCTCTCCGGACTCTTGGCCGGAGAGAAGCTCCCTTTAAATACACTCATCGCGACCCCGAGCAGAAGCGAAGCATTTACGGCCTCCCGCCCATCGCTTGCGGGATGTGGAGGATCAGCTAGGACGGCGGCAGGACCCGTTGACCCAAAAAGGCATCTCATTATGCCAACGGCTTTCGCCGTCATGGCACGCAATACAATGAGTAGACAGAAACAGGAAGCCCGTTACTCAGAAGCCCACAAACACCGTTCAGTCTCTCGGGGGATGGAGAGCATGCGGCAGGAGCATTTAAGCTTATCATGATCGCCAAGCCCGCGCGAACTTTGGGAGCTGCCCAACGGAGCTAGTGTCGGCTGTTGGCTGGGTCATTGATGCTACCCCGGCCGGCAGTCCCGCACACTCAGACTGGGTGTTTTGAGGACTTTATTGGATGCTGCTTGGGGCGTAATGTCGCTGAATACGATTTCGGTTCTTGGCAAATCCACATCACGGAGCGTGTGAGATGTTTTTCTGTGGTAAAAGGAAAGTGTGTCCTAAGTTTCGTCCTTCGTTGGAAAGATGACAATTGATTGCTTGTGGCATATATATGTATTTCTTGACTTCAAAGTTCCTCCTGGAATTTGGCTGCGCGAGTTTCCCGATCAAAGATATTCTTACCATCAACCTTGTGCTGGCTAAGGGTCCATAACTTTTTTCCCCCGACGACAGAGTATGCCAAAAATCATGTTAGTACCTACAGGGAGGCTGACTCGTCCCATAGACTCCATATGGAGTACAGGTGACTACTGTTTATCAAAGCACTCCATCTCGCCCCCTTGCTCCATGGCTTCGATGCAAATGGGATTGACATAACCTCCGAGCTTTCAATTGAACTACTTGCCCGTCTGCGTGTCGTGATTGTTCTAATTACCGAGAGGTCACGTACCTGAGTTTGGATCTTCGGAATTGTATGGTACTACATGCTGTCTATCTCTGCTTATGTACCTTCTTCGTTTGTTGCATCTCACAGCATCTGATTTCCCAGCACCATAGAGCACATTTATGGCCTAGTTTGGGGACTAAGTGTAGGCGTGAACAGTTCCCTTCAAGGTTCTCAGAGACACGTTTCTCAAATTTATTCCATCTTACATCCAAGTGGGGGAGGGGTTCGAGAGCTCATGGGTATCATGGATCCGTTGTTGATATGCAATCAACCCACCTGTTAGGGCTGTTCTGTCTTATTTCTGATCCCAATCGCGTATACTAGGCATCTTTGAGAGCTGTTAACATCCATCGTCAAACTTCTGGCTACGTATATTTCCTGCAGGCTGTAATGCAAAACTCCTAGTCCTAATCAACCACAGTGCAATCTAGATTTGCGAAAGAATCCTTGTTAACGCCACCGAATCCTGAACCGGAACATGAGAATGAAACACCATGCAGATACTCAGTGTAAATGCATTTCCTCCAGGTCAGTGATCTCCACCAATTTCCCCAGCTCTTCCATCACCTTCCCTATATCAAATCGTGAGGAAGGATCCAAATCAAGCATGTGCCTAGTGATCCAATGCATGTGCTTTTGTTCGGCAGAGCCGGAGGAACAGAGTTCATCGAGTGTCCTCATGAACCATTCTGACTCTTTCGCAATATTGCACGAACAGTTTTCATCCGTTCTCTGATAACTGACATGCAGTTTCATCACGCCGTCTTGTCCTCCCCGGACTAGGGCGAGAAGCATGGCGAAGCAGCATCCAAGCTGCCAGATATCGGCCTTGAGGCTGCTCTCTTTATGTTCCAGTTGCTCGAGAGAGAGGAACGAATATGTGCTTTGATCATAGTTGGTCTTGGCACCTCGCCAGTACACCTTGCTCACTCCGACATCGGTGATATATGGCGTCACTTCATCCCCCGCCGTATGAAGAAGAATGTTATCAGGTTTGATATCTTTGTGCTTGATGGAGAGTCCATGAAGATAAGCAAGCGCTTCTGTGAGCCTCATCATGATGTTGTAAACGCCTATGTCCGAAGTCGGCTGGTTTGGCTCGAACCAAGGGACGTGCTTCTTCCTATTGGCACTGGAAGTGTAAAGGAATTCCTGTAGAGTGAAGGGAGCCCATGGTGACATGACAATGTTCATGACATGTGGCTCATCCGTCACCTCGTAGGCGTCGACCAGCGTGACAATGTTCGGGTGGCGGCAAATTTCCAGGACACCTAGCTCCTTAAGAACTGCCTTGCGTTCTTTGCCAGAGAAGAGATTTCGGTAGGTTTTCTCAGCATAGGGCTTTCTGGTAGTCCTTTGGTGGACCTTCCGGACGACTCCAAAGCTCCCCGCGCATGCGTCAGTCGATACATCGACGACATATGGTACATCGCTTTGGGTATGGTATGCGTGCACATATCTTGGCGAAATGGTATGATGCACTTTTTGAGCACAAGAAATGATCGTCTCGCTGGCGTCTATGTCAGCCCAATACTCAAGTAGCCAGGCAAACAGTGGTATAGGTGGGTAACACAAACTTGATTTCTTTGTCCATGTTTGGGGGTATGCAGGGCTGCGACGTATCCAAGCCCCAGGACCGATTCTGAGTAGCATGAGGCCCGAGCCAAGGGCCAAGGAGATCCGCTACTTCCTTGCCCAACCGATCTCTAGAAGCGTCTTCCGAATTCTGCGTGCGTCCTCCCCGAGAGAGAAATAAGGCGTTAAGCGCGCCCTCATCTCCGAGAGACTCGAGGTTGTGACAGTGAGTGAGAGTGCCCAAGGCGATTTGGATGGAGCTGTGGGCGTGTCTGGCTGACCCTGACACGCTCGAAGGCAAGGTATCTTGGCCTTTCGTATCGAGGTTCGGGACTATCGGGCGGCTTACACAGACGAGTTCATTTTCGTAAGCTCGAAACGCTGCACCGAGCTTCCGGATCGCTTCTTGCGCAAGTATGGTCATAGGTTCCGATACTGACTTCCCCGCCCAGACCTCAAGGCGTGAGCAGACATGGGAGGCGGCACGTAAAGCATCGTAGACTGCATCATTGGTCTGATCCATTTCATACTAAGAGTCATATGTCTTTCGGTACGCCTTCGGTGACTATCCGGACGGTCGCCTCATGTCAGGACCCAAGGTAGGTTTGCGCTATGGAAGTGGTCCGCCGAAGTTCGCCAAATCGCCTCCACCAGCCGCCTGCCTGCGCCAAGCTCCATTTTTGCCGCTATTGTGGGACACGTGGAGGGCTTCAACCCCTCTTTTTAGGAATGCTTTGAACAGGGGTTTCTACCGAAATTACTCCAGTCCAATCCACGATGAGTGGAGACTGGTCATCACGACAAATTCCTAGCTCTTGGGCCACTGTACCTTGTCACGGTAACTATTCCTCTCTCAGTTCACCTTTCATGAAGACTAGCTTTTGAGATGTATGTTTCCAAGCCGACACCAAGGATTATTGTCTCTATTCTTTTGCATTGATTTGCCCCACTAGGTACCCCACAAAGAACCTTCAACAACATACATTTCCCAGCATCCCAGCCAGCCTTCTTTATTGTTACACCTATGTAAAAACACTGTTCTCAGTCCAACAACATGTGACAGGGCTAATAGAGCAGCTTTTGAAAATATCAGCATACAAACACTCATATACTGTCCAAGCTCAAGCCTATGAACGTCAAATTGATCCGCTCTAAGGGGCTGTGAGCTGGGCCAGCCTGTCACTCGTAAAATATATGTAGTTCAATGATTCTTGCGATGGCAAAGTGGGATGCTGTCCGGATTAAGGTATTAAGCAAAGACTTCAGGTTTTCGAGATTCAGCTACCGCGTCAGCCACTGTGGATTGGGAACAGCTCATAGGTTCTAGTGTAAGTCTTCGGCCAAGGCTTGCTGATGTTAGGGCGGAAGGAATGACTTGCTAAAGAATTGCAATAGCCAATGGCCAAGCTCATAGCGACTTTCATTTTCATACCCTCCCGCAGCGAGGGTTCTCGGGTAACCCAAGGCTGCCGATTACAGTTTGCAATTATCAAACTCAGTCGCAACCGCTCGAGGATCTTTTGCAGCAGTTATTATACAAGAGTGTAGATCGTAAAGCACTATAAAGAGTGGCGTTTGCAGAGTTGATTTATCTTATCCCCAGCAGCGTGGCCAATCATGAGGCAGGTTGAGTTCAAAAAGGGCTGTCAGGTTTCCTGATAGGGAAAGTTTCCCACGCCCTGGGAAGAACATTGCCCGTCTCTTGAAGTTTCAATCTTAAGTAGTCATAATTTGTGTAAGAATTTTCCCACAAGCACGGTAAAATCAACAACACTTCGAAATTGTCCTGCGGTTGAAAAACTGCCCTAAGCACGATCTTCTATTCATCTGATGACAAAAGAACTAGCATACCCAAAGGGTTGCGTATCAAGGACCTTAGCATTATTCGAGTAACAAGCGTCATGAAGGATATTGTTCGGAAGGTCATCATTACATTGAAGATATGTGTAGCCAAGCTACGGTCTCGCATTCACTAAAAGCTTTTTTTGACTGTGGCATCAAAGCTGGAGGACATCAAGCGGATGTAATAGTTATGAGGGGCAATCATGTTTTGTATTTATGTTCATGTCATGTCTTTCTCTGTGTGCGTGAAGTTTGCAATACAGGCCATGACTCCTGATATGTACGTCGAGACCTCAATCTCTTGGTGAGTACCAGCAGTGTCAACAAAGTGTAGTATGTACTCAAGAAACAGACCCGACTCAACGTATCCAGTACCCAATCATATTCTCATGATCATACAACAGTCGTGAGATGTCGTAAGGGCATGTACCGACGCGTTTCCTTGAAGCCCTACGTCGCAGAACGCTTCCCCTTCCGCTTCACCTCGCGCCTCTCCTCCGCCCAATACGGATACCCTTCACACTCCCCACTCTGATCCCACTCCTTCCTCAACAACCGATCAACCTTAACAACCTGCTTATCATACCACAAATCCAACCAAATCGCATTCTTCCTCTTCTCCTCCTTCAACTCCTTCATCCGTCTCCTATAACACTTCTCAATCCTCTTCGCCATCAAGATGTCATTATTCGACATCTTCCTCGGGTACATATCAGCAGCACCAGAGCCGAGTCCACCAGGCCGGAACTGCATGTTGCAAGCCTGCATCCTCATACCGTAATCCTCGTCCATGCGCTGGTGGTCGTGGAGCTGGCATTCTTTGAGGTAGGCTAGCTCTTCGCGGAGTTTATCCTGCTGCGTAATGGCGAGGCAGCGGACGTGTCCTGTGCGCCGGGCGAGGTCCGAGGTGGCGGTGCCGTGGTGTTGGATTGCGTCCAGGCCTTTGTAGACTTCCGGGTCTGGGACGAGGAAGCCCTTGGGCCGGGGTAAGGGGACCATGTGGTTGAAGATGCGGAGCATTGTGGAAGTTTGGTTGTTTGGTGAGAATGATGGGTTGGTAGAGGTAGATGAAATTGGGTAAGAAGCCTGTGAACTTCTGACCAGGAGATGTGACGAGGTGTAGTTGGTGTTTTTTGTGAATTGTAGTAGTGACAGCATGTAAGTCGTAGAACAGCTGGACCGACTCTGTCTGATAGAATGCCAAGCTCTGGTCGTCCGGTGAAGTGGTGAAGCAGTATTGTGCAGAAGAACTCTCGTGAACTCCTGAACGTAAAGAGTGAACCGAAGACCAGTGAGTTGTACCAGACAGGAGTGAGTGGTGCTTCTCCTAAAATAATCGAACAATCTGGTAGGAGATGGTCGGGATTATATAGCTTCCTATATGCCGTCAAGGTATAACACCGTTTCCTAGGGTACACCAACAGATCAACTATCGTGTACCTTTATGACGGTAAAGCACCATCTTCCTGTCTTATTCAGCAAAGTTTAAGCGCCAACTTGCTCATCGAGGACCTTGCTGGGGCATCATCACTATCGGAGTTAGGTATGGTGGGAGTTGGTTCCATGGCACCGGCAAAGGATAAATGCGTGTGCTTCTACGTCGAGGCCGAAGAGGTTAGGCATAATCGTGATGTAGTGACAGGCTTCGAGTCTTAGGCAACAAGATTGGGTCAACAACAGCTCATCCGGGGAAAATTCTACTTACATGAGTTTGCCTACCCTGTGCGTCACGAGAGCACCACTAGTCACGATAGCACGAAGTTGCTTGCCCTTGACAACTCCCTACAGCTGCTTGTGGCAGCGACGTAGAAAGATAGGGAACGCGTACATGGAACATCGAACTTGAGACAATAGCAAGCCATGTCAAACAAAAAAATGAAACATAAAGTATGGAGAGCTGAGCTCGGATCCAGTTGTTCTATCTCTACGTCTATAGTCTCCATATTGTCTAGTGCTGTATTTGTCGCCGCCAAGATCCGGCGTCTTGTACTGTTACTCCGTGGCCAATGCTTGAATGAACAAAGTGAATCCAAACCAATCCAAACGAACGCTACCGACAAACGCCACAGTGCCATTTCATATGCTTGCCCTTCTATACGCCTTCTTAAACGCCAATGAATCCTCCTCTTGTGCCCAGCTCTCTGCCGCGAACCCCAACTCCACATCCGGCTCGTGATTCCACCTCGGATTGTTGTAAAGCTTCCCGAATAGCGGCGAGAGCCAAAGCCATGCTGGTATAACCGTGTGAAATCGCACTAACTAGAAGCTGAGCAGGCCACTTCTCCTCTTGCCCAGAGGGTAAACCATGAGGGCACTCATAAATAACCCAACGGTGATGCCAATAGCGACCTGAATAACGCTAAGAAGAACCGCAAAGGCCGAGTTGTTCAGGTCTGAACTGTCTGTTGATGTCGAAGTACCGTTATTGTTCGTGATCTGATCAGCCGACGTGACACCTGCCAACAGTGACCCGCCTGCCGCGAGACCACTAGGGACCTGCACAAATATAGCTGGAAGCATAGCGGCGGCGGCGAGTCCATATCCGACGGTGCGCTTCCGCTCTGGGACGACACCTTGGGCCTTGTCCTTCTCAGAGAATGCCGTGGTAGTGGGTGTTGCTGGCGCCGATCCTTCGGGAGTGTTCTCTCCAGGGGTATGGACGCCCGTGGGACCGGCAGCTCCGGCGGTTTGGCCAGACATTTGGTACATTTCCGGACGAGGACGCTCGTTGCGACGGCGGCTAGCGCTAACGAAGCGCGGGGCCATGCGAAGATCCCACCAGTCGAGGAAGTCGAGGAAATAGTTGTGGGCATGCCGACCGAGGCGGGAGTAGAGGTTAGCTAGCAACCCCACGGTAAGAGCGCCAAGCATGTTCGAGATCTGAGCATTGCCGACGAAGAAGTCGGACGAGTAGCTGTTAACGAGGAAGCCCGCGAGCGAGATGGTGATCATGACAGGTGTCTGCTTCCACTTGGCCTGATTGATAATGCAAAGGCAGAGGGTGAAGCCCGGCACAAACAACAGGTACCAATTCCTATTAAGCGGGTCGGTGCAGGTCGTTCTCGACTCTGCGTGGCGGTCGATCATGCCGTAGAGGGCAGTGCCAATCGTAGTTCCGTATCCGAGGAAGAGCGTATAAATCATTGCATAAACCATGCGAACACTACCGGCGACCAAGTTGTGGCTTTGCAACTCCAAACTACTACAGAGAACCATGTAACCTGGAAGAATCAGGGCGATGGAGCTCTGCGCCAGTGCGGAGAAGCAAAATAATTCGCCGTTGTTGATGGAGCCGAAGGCGCGGGCCAAGAAGGAGGTGACGATGGAGGCGGTGATTTCAAAGACGTTCGCGTACAGCTCGTTGCTCGGGGCAAGGATCAACTGCATCCAGCCCAGGATACAACCAAGAATAAAAGCGATGGGCAAGTCGATGAAGCGTCCCTGGAAGGCGAAGGGGGCGACACACACACTGGCGAGGCCATAGACGGGCACGCGCATCCAATTGCCGAACTTAAGCTTGCGAGCTGTAATGCTCTCCAACATGATGGTAGCCTCGTCAGCGCTGATCAAATCGTGGACAACCTGCTTATAAATGTCATGCACGTCGCGCAGCTTGCCCAGATCGACACCGTGTGCCGAGCGGACGATCTTGACCTCGGTGGTGTGGGTCGCGCTGTCGTCGAAGCTGATAATCATACAGCCGGGAATGTAGAGGAACTGACCCTCGATCTCGAGGACTCGTGCCGACATCTTCATGTACTCCTCCAGTCTGTGGGTTGGAGCTCCGTACATCATCAGCGCCCTGCACAGCTTGACGAGATACTTATGCCTCGACAAGATCTGAGCAATGTGCTTAGTAATGCGGTGCTTGTCTTCAGACTTTGATGACTTTGGTGAAGATCCGCCCCAGACTCCAGACTTCTTCCTCTTCGGCCGTGACGGGGGCTCGGTCTTGAGCTTCTCAGTGAAGCCCTGGCTAAACACACTCGAAGCCGGCCCTGCCATGGCGGACGATGACTTCATAAGCTCAGCCAGAGCCATGGAGGAACGAGAGCCTTGCTTCTTGTGGTAGTTGAATAAGCCACTGTTGGGGCGAGAAGGCCGAGGAGATCCAGGGGTTGAGGGCGCAGCGGAGGCTGGCATAGAGCCCGGAGGCGAGTGATTGGGCGTAGCTGTAGCTGGTGTGTTGGAGCCCGGCGTGTTTCGACCACTGCTACCGCCGCTGCCATTCTCATTGTAGAGCTTGAGGAGCGATGATAGAATGCCTCCATGATACTGCTTCGGGGGCGGGACATAGTCGTGAGCGTAGGACTGCTCCAGAGTGGGCGTAGCGGTGCCAGATCGAGCACCTGGAGGCGCCTCATACTTGAAGTAATCATTCGGTCCGCGGCCACCCTTCTTGGCTCGTCTGGTGTGAGATCGAACGAGATTCTCGGCGTCCAAGTGAGAGTTCTTTCTGGGACGGGACCGGACCTTTCGTCGCTCATCCGACCCATCAACCGCAGAGCTCAAGCCGGTGACGTGGTCGGTTTCCTCATCATCGCTGAATGGGTTGTATCCGTCGATGGAGTTGCGACGAGAAGGGGGTGAGGAGTAGTTCTCGACACTTACAGCCAAGCGATTGGCACGCTGGCGGGCCTCCAAACCCGAACGCTGCTGCCGCTCACCGGCGGTTTGCTCAGCGAGGTCGGCTTTCTGTCTTTCCTCGGGTGCATCGTAGCTGGTGTTACGGCGGAGCACGGGCCGGGGCCGGGCAGGTGTCTCAGAAGGATTGTTCTCCTGGTTCTCCGAAATTAAGACCTGAGTTAAAGCACGACGCAGCTCACCGGCATCTGGAGCTCCCGCTGGGGTTGCGTCGTTGTCTCGTCTTGGAGTAGCAATACGTCCGGGTGTATCAAAGGGGTTAACTTCGGGGGACATTGACTGCGCGAAGTAGTCATCGTCAATGACGATGCTTGGTGGCCGATTGTCTACCAGGGGCGTCTGGCTAGGCTGAGGGCTGTCGGCATGGAAGCCAACCTTCTTCTTCTCCTTCTTCTCTTTTCGAGCCTGCGGCGTTGCCGACGAAGGGTGAAGCAATGGCGGAGTTCGAAGCTTGGGCTGTTCCTGTGATGGGTTCTCGAAAGGATTCGGTGGTGTGTTGCTGGAGCCGGAGCTCGTCTGGCCGGACTCTTGAGGCGAGCCTGACATATTGTCCAAAGAGGAAACGATCGCCGTTTCCAGGCTGTTGTTGATTCTGCTCGATTGTCCTTGTTTGAGTTTGAAGATATCGCAGGTGGTGGTACAAGAGCCTCTATACAAGATAGTCGTGACTGGGTGGGTTAGAGCTGCTAGTGAAGATGCAGGTTTTCTGGGTATATCGAGTCAAGTATCCAGATATCGATGGATGAATAGTGTCGTCGGTATCGTGGGGTAGTGTCATCAGTGGACCTCACGGCGGTAGCACTCGTGGAAAGTAGGCGCCATTATGTGAGGAAGTTGGAAAGCTAGTTGAAGTTGGTTTGGAGGGTGGGAGGAGGTCAAGGAAGAGGAGGAGGGCGAGGAGGGGATGATCAATGGAGTCGGGAAGCTTGGAAAGCAGGCGGAAGGAGCGGAGAGACGGGACGTAATGAATGGCGAAAAACACAAGACGGAGAAGGGAGAAAGAACTGGAGAAGCTACAGCTGAGAATCGAGCGGAGGAAAGCAGATCCCAGGAACACACAGCAACAGAAACGGCAACGAGCAGACCGGGAGGCTCCACGGGCCCGTCGTCGACTCGTCGCCGGTTCCTTGCTTGGAGCGTGGTGACCGTAGTGGTGTTTCTCGGCCCCGGTGCTAGAGGATTGGCGTGTTTGGTGCGCCTCTGCGTTATCACGCAAGATTGACGGCTCTGCTCTGTGGTAGGTATCCATATCCATACACTTGTACGCCACGGCGTATCCGTACATCTGTAGAAAACAGAGTATTTGCAGCTGTGTGTCTGTGGTCTGTAATGGTGGTGGAGAAGATGGACCTTGAACCATGTTTGACGTCGATATCCAGGTTCACGCCCATGGGCCCACGTTCTGTCACCACACCCATCATGGCCATGGATGATTGACAATCCCACGCCTCGCCATGCCGGGCCCTACGAAGAGTGGGCTGTGACCCTGCTGCTTCTTCATGGCACCTTGGCCAAGCCAGACGGACTCTCTCGGCTGGCGGGGCGCGCGAGAGCGAGCGAACGTGAGGGTGCTGGCGCGCTGACTGGGAACGCTGTGTGAGGGATGGAAGGGCGAGCGAGAAAAAAACACGAAGGGTCCACAACAGTCGTCAGAGAGAAGTGGAGAGAAGTTCGAGTCGACGATGTTGTGGTGGGTGGATTCGGCGATAAGAGTGCGCAAGCTCCAGCCTCGAGCCGCATCGAGTGTGTGGCTAACGAAAGGAAGTGTGTGTCGAGTAGTGGTATTGATTGCTAGGCCCGGAATCTTCGAATCGTTGGTTCAAAGAGCTTGCAGCCAAATTGCCATGCAGTTTCGACTTTGCTGCAGTCTGCGAGTTTGCAAAGGCGACAAGATGGAGGGAAGAGGCAACCTCAGGAACCTGAGGCAAAATGCACCGGCAGAATGGAAGGGAACGCGCCGAGAGGTACCTGTGTATCTTGCGATACGTACCTGCTTAGTGTGCAGCTCTTGCCGCCGTCGAGGATTTTTTCCCTTGCGCTAGAAATGGCATTGTGCTAGAAAGAGTGGATCCTGCCGCGGAAACCCCTATCGAAGACCGCCACACCTTCCCGTTCTTTCAGTGATACAGTGAGACCCTACAGTGAGTGAAAAGTTTGATGTGTGAGACTGGGAGTGAGTGAGTGAGTGAGTTACAGATCTGAGTGAGTAAGAGGGCGAGTGAGCGTAATGCTACTGAATGAGAGTGAGAGTCATACGAAGACACAAAACTGAGAGATTCAGTGACCAGCGTCAAAGTCAAATCCTCTGAAGGTCGTGAATGAGCCCTCAAGATGCCACCCCTCCCTCCCCTCCAGCCCTCCAAGATTCCCGCCATCCCTGCCAGGAACCCTTAGCCGTCCATTCTGTGCATTCTCTCTGAAAAGAGAGTGTGTGCAGCCCAGCTAAACCCCCCCGTGCCTGCGTTGGTGACCCCCATGCCGTCATATCAACTCACCCCTCTTCCCCCTCCCTCCAACACCCTCACCTCTCTACGGAGTACCCTTTCGCAGCTTGCCGAAGCCCTGCGCTTCCGACTTGCCCTAAAGTGAAGCTCTGCTGAGCTGTTCGCACCACCAGGCGCCTATCATTGCCTCTTCTCACGACAGTCGCAGACCGTCTGGAGCTATTTAGCGCACTTGTCTCGCGTCACACGTGCCTGCACCAAGACGACGCAGTGGACTCGCTGTCGTCGTTATCAGTCGAGTCTCTTGCGTCTTTTACGCGCGCCATACCCGCACCTCTCTTTGCCCTTTTCAAGTTCGTACGGATAATGCTCTCTCTCACCTGAGAATGGGCCGGCCGACGGTGAGGAGAGCCCCGTGTGCCTGACTGCCCGTATCTGTAGGTGTGAAATGACAGGAGTACAGGAGGTGAGAACGCTGTGAGGACACTTGTGTCAAGGAGGTAAGGTGCGTACATCAATCGCCTTACTCATCTCCATAAAGCGTACATGAAATGCTTCTAGGCTTCCAAGCCACCGGCGTTGGCATGACTTCGCCTTCAAACTATCACGAGAGACCCAATTTAACGCCACGGACGCGTCTCTCTGTGAAGATTGAAAACGCGATTCGAAAACTCAGATGCTGTCAAACTCATACAGAGTCTCATTATTTAACAACGAACACCGAGTCCGGCCGGCAATGTTCCGGCAGTAGCCCCTGCCAGAGACTCTGAAAAGCTCGGGCTGAACGAAGAAAACCTTTCAAGCTAACGGGCATTGGCATCCCAACTTCTTCCATGCGTTCCCAACAGAACGTCTCTGGCGCGATCTGACTTACCTTAGCCGTTCCGCTATAGTCTGTTAGGTCCCTCGACCCGTCGCCGGTGCCCGTTCTGGGCCTTGAGGACACCTAAAAGGGTCCCAAAGGGGGAGGGTGTGTTCGAGCCATGTTCCCTGTGAGAGGTTAGAGAGGGTGTGGACGGGAAGCACTTCGGAGGTGTGGTAGGTTCAAGCACGGGCGGCGGCTAGAGTCAGACAGATGAGAGAGTGAGAGAGAACTACGAATAGCTAGCCAGCAAGCACATGAAGAAGAAGCAACCACTGCCGTAGTGCTGTCGCAGATATGATCGATGAACCAATCTTGCATCCCAATCGGTTGCTGCGATGTTCGTAGGGCCGATTGAGATAACAGAATGCGCCCGACCGAGACTTCGTTCGCCATTTGCCATAACCTTTTCAGTATTCGTCATTTCGCCGCCTTGGTTTGAGTTTTCTCTCTGGAATGCTCCTTTTCATTGTTCACTCGTCATTCTCACTCCTGTTCATCAGTACCAGTATTACCTACTCGTGTCAGCTCAGACATCATTTGCTACCGAACTGCTCTACCCTCAGATCACCGCTCATCCAAATCTTAGCTTTTTCGCCGCAATGCCACAGAACGCCAATCTCTCTCACACTCTGTAAACCTGCCATGTGTCACAGTGTCATCCCGTTTCGAGATCATCCTGTCATGAACGGCGTACCTGGACGGATAATGGATTATCAGAAACAGTCACATTCGAACACACACGCATCCATTTCTCACAAAAGAACCTCTCAAAACAGAAACTCCCCCTCCAAAAATTGTCATCTCTCGCATGACTCCGAAGCCTGCCATCGGAACCCCTCCGTCCCCTGCTAGCTCCAGGGCTCCAAAAAGCCAAACAGACGAAACAATCAGGGCAGCTCCCTGGCCGAGCATCATGGCACCCCTGACGCCGCCGCGGCGGGCATTGTCATTGCTGGGCTGGGAGTGGCGTATGCTAGAAAGGAAACCCCCCGATCTGGCAGAGCATCTCTGCGCTGGCTAGCTCCTGTGCAGACTGTAGTCTGCAGTGTTCACATCTGTCCGTCCATCGTCTCCCGGGCCAAACATCCGAAGCGCGGAACCTAGCCAATGGCAAAAAATGCAAAGAAAATTGTGCAGCACCGCAGCACCGCAGCCCTCTGTCTCGCCTGTCGTCGCTCGCGCGGCCGCCTGCGTCCATCCCGAGCCACCGGTGCCAGCGGTTGCGAAAACCGGTCGACATGCCATGGCGAGACTATATGACGTAGGGGAGAACGGTGAAGCATCGACAAAATCATGGCCCATCCCACACGCCCCCCTTTTCTTTCCCACCCTCCCGGATGGCCGACTAACTCCGCCTAGCGAGAGACGAACGAAGGTCCATCTCCCAAACTCAGCTTGGCTCCTACCGTCACATTCTCTGTTGTTGCTATTCTTCGATATGCGTCCTTGACAGGACACCACCCTGAGTGACACGTTCGAGAGGCTCTGCTGTCCGTTTCCAACTGGCTCGTCGATCTTCCGGGTCCCCTTCGAGCGAGAGACGGAACGGACGACGACCCTTACTCGATGATGTAAAACAGACCCCACTATCACATGAACATCTGTTCAGCGTTCCTTGGAATTGTGATCTGACTTTGAGTTGGCGATCCTGATTCGTCCCAAGGTTCACCGTCGTCGGTTCTTGTTGTTCTTCGTCATTCAATAATCCAATCTATCATACCTTTCGTACTCTGCCAGCATAATTCCTCTTACAGGCTACGAGTCTACGCGCGTAACCCTCGTATCTGATAAAACTAGTACTCAACACTACCACAGCAACGGTCGCGACCGTAATGTGTCCACCGATGACCGATCTACTGTTTCTATCCTGAGTGAGGCTGTGACGCCCGTTCACCATCTTGGCCCCCCTCCTACTACTCCGTAAGCTCCCCCCTATCACAACATCCATGCGGCGCGCCGTCCATCACTCATGCCGCGCACCGACGTTGCCAACACAGATTGCCAATCTCATTCGAACTTAAGTCGTGATTGACACCGCAGATGTATGTGCGTGCGTGTGTGCCGTGCGTTGCGTGTATGCGTTTGCCCGCCCTCCCGTGCCGCCCGGGACACCGGAACCGGGAGGAGCATCAACCATCGTGAATCAGACCCGTCCACACACACACACCCCCCATCCATCCCACCGCGAGAGAGAGTTTCGGCCGCCGTTCTAGACCGCCCTGCCGCGACGGGAGGAAGATGGGGTGACCCATCCAAGCTCAAGCTCCTCTCAGGCCTTGAGAAGCTCTACACCGGATTCCGCTGATTCCAAGCAAGCTGCAGAGACGAAGCTCCTCCTCCCCCTCCCGCGTTTCTTTGTCCAAGGCACCGAGATCCATCGTCTTCAGCCCGCGTACTCATCCGTTCCCAACCACGGACACTCGTCCATCGCACCTATCCGTACGGAGACCCTTCTTCACCTCTCCACCAGACCACCGGGAGTGGATATATCGGCCGTTCCAGCTTATGTCTCGCTCGTCCGTGTGATGACAAAAAGGGGCCCCCTGTCGCTCATCGTCGACTCACTCAGCTTCCACAGGCTCGCGTCCCCTTCACGTCCCTCCTCTCGGTTTCCCCAATACGGAAATCCCGAGCCTCGGGTCCATATTTCGAGATATCCTCTTTTTTTTTTCCCTCTCTCCCCCTCAGGTCCCCATCTCCTCTTCTCCAAAAAAGACTTTCACGATCCGACCGAGTTTCCCACCACTCTGCGCCATCGCCTTTTCGCATTTCTCCTCCTCGGCGGAACCCCAAAAACTGCTCCATTCCACAATAAAGTCGCCCCCGGGGCCCCAACTGTGACTGTCCTGCAGCTATCCCGTCGTTCCCCTCTCTTCCCATTAAGCTGGATTCGGTACAGGATCCGAGGGAAGGAATGGGTTTTGTAGCTTGAAGCCGGGATCCAGGGGCCAGAATGTACTCAGACCCCTCACGACTCCAAATGCTTTTGGTACAACTGATTGTTTGTCAAATTGTGGTTTAAATCTCTGCCTCGCCTCATGATCGTGATATCCATCACGCTTCGGGAAGCCCTGTTCGAAGTTCCAGCCCAATGCTCCCGATCCACACACATGGCAATTTGACTACCCGTGCCCCCTCGCACTTTTCAATCTTTCACAGCGGCGTAAACCCTGCCAACAGCTCCTATCGGGGGCCCCTGGTGTGATGTGCGCAAGGGAACGAAGAGGCATGCTTGTCCAGGCCCCTAGAGGGAAGAGCTCTCTCTCAACAGTGGAGTTTCTCTCTTTCTTGTGACCATTTCCCAAGTCCTAATTTTTTGTCACACACGATAAGATTTCCCGCTACGAGAACTCCGCCGAAATTCCAGAACGACGAGCCCCGAGCTTGCCAGGGAAACAAAGACTGTGTCGGTAGAGCCCAAATCCTAAAATAAGATGAGACCTTCTTCGTCCGGTCGGTGATGGTCCACTTTATGTCGCGTCCCGTCCGAAACGAAGGCGGTATCGGTGCCATCCCGCGGTTCGTGTGTCAACCACTTTTTTCTTCTCATCGCAGTATCGCAGATGGTCCGGAAGTTGCAGCCGGGCTAAACAGAAACTCTGTTTTACGGGCTGATCATTGATGATGTGGCCGAACTATCTTAGCTTAGCAGCAACTTGAAGATGGAGGTATGTATCAGTAGGTGAGAAGCATTGCAGTCTAAGTACTCAACGGCGGGTGAGTCCGCGCCGAACATCCACCACACGTTTTCAAGTGCCATCCGGCATTGGACGATCTAGAAGTCAGAGTTCAGCATGAAACGAGCGCTGTGCTGGGCAAAAGGACAAACATCATTTGGGGGCTATTTTATCCAGCTTCCCACCCCCTTTTGGGTCATCGGCATGCTGCATGACGACGGATGAGATGCTGGCTTGCTGCGATGCAAAACTTTGATAACATGTCATCGGTGATTCGTGATGCTGCAGCAATGTTGACTCGACACAACCAACAGACTCAGTATGCCGTGATTCAGGGCAAGGTTTGCAATCTTGACACTGCATTCATTATTACATTCGACATGTGATGCTGTCATCTCAACAACTATCCGTTGACGCGTGTACCTCTCTCTCAATCACATCTGCAATCCGGACAGGCTTCAGTGACTATGCCGCATCGTCAAGTCTTGGTTTCAAGAATAGCCGTAGGGCCGATATCAATGCTACCCACTGACAACCCGTAAAGACATGAGAACATCAAGGCACGAATAGGAAGGTGGCCGTAGGGAAACGGCCAGGGAGGTAGCCAAAACACCTCGCCGTGAAAAAGCTTGACCGAGCTGTCCTTCGTGCGGTGACAAATGTCACCTACCGTGATGGCTCGTCTAGGCCGGATGCAACACACCGTCATAGACGACCCCCACGCCGCCACGCCACGGGTCCGCGGCAACTTACCACACTCCCGGGCCCACCTGATATCAGGAACAATTATGCTTTTTTTTTTTCATTCTTCTCATACTTTCGTGCCTGGTAGTCAGGACTCGGCAAGGGAGGAAAAGTTCGATGCACCCCTTGAAGCATGATATTGGCAGCCGCCCTCATTTCGTTGCCAAGTTGGAAAAAGTTGGTCTGCAGGGCATCGGCTACACCGTTCCAGTGGTATCACTGGCCTTGGAAATGAAGCCATCGTGAAGTCCGCAACCAGTCATCCATCCACATGGTTCTCATAAGGTAGGGAGAAGAAAGAAAACCGACCTGTCACATTCGAGTCCTGCGGCAAATAACCCCCTTGTTGTTATAGCTTAGGGCCTCCGTCCCCCAGTAGAGTCGGGTTGTAAGACTGCGTAATCTCCCATCGCAGCCCAACGATGCATGGTTCCCTGGGCCCTGTCCCTCTCCCACGAGGCTTGTTCACGATGGGCCGTCGACGGTCCGTGTGCTGCTGAGAAAATTTAGGCGGATCCGGTTCGCAGGCGGGCAGGATGCAGGTGTGGATCGGATCGGGGAATTTCCTTCATTTCAGGGGAGTCCATCGAACTTTCTCCCGTGTTGATCGCCGACGGCGGGAAGACTGTTGTCGGCGGGAGGTGAATGCTATGGCAACGGAGAATCATTGTTTTGTTGATCTCATCAGGTTCGACTGTCGTCCTGATTGACTGGTCGGTTTGGTGCCCAAAATGTGTTGAATTGTGGTTGGATGCGACATCGAAAGCCCGCTACATAAGTCTTCACAATAGTGTAATAGGAGTTGTACAATAATTCATATGGGGCTCTGTACAATACTCTAGACTAAAGATTGCCGGAGTCTCTTCCCGCCAAGAACGGAGAAGGTCGCTACTCAATCCGGGGATTAATGCGCTTTTCCAACACCGACTTGGATGAGACAGACATCGATCCAATACCAAGTCACAGGCTAGGTAATGTCCAAGCAGCTGGGCAAACAAGGCTGTCGATGGAGTATGAAAGATCAAGGAGACTACTCCTGGGAACTACGGGGTATCATGGCTCTTGAGTGATGTTTACGGAGCGCTCGGTTTCAATTCATCGGTAAATGCATGTGGCTACTCAGGAAACACCTCTTGTTACACTATCTTCTTTCTTCAAGTTGCAATACCCGACTACATGGTCAGTTTAAAAGCATGGAATACGACTTAAACCCTCTGTCCAAGCATTAGGCCGTGTAGAGTCATCGAGACAACACGTTTTTTTAGGCAAAGTTCGTGAATCAATACCTTTACCATTCCGAGTCCTCACTGACGCCTATCGACATTCTCAATTATGTGGAATCTAATCCAGTCTAGATTCAGGAGGCAATTACCACTGTGTAATACTACAATATCAATAAACATTAGTGCCTATTTGAATCAATCTCGTTGGAATTGACTTGGTTGAGCTGCTCAACGTATAACATTGTGAAGCATGTTGTAGCCACACCTATCCATAGGCCCTGTACCAACAATGAGAAGTAACGATTCAAGTGATCAAGTATGGATGGCATATGGAAGAATGATATGATCGGCTTTCGATACACGCTTGACTATCTTGGGTATAACAAGTTTATAGCAGTGACATCTTTCTGTTCGACTATTGAGTATGTGCTATTCTTCAGCTACAAGCAAATTGAATTACATCGGTTCTTCGTACCCCCATTTCTACGGGTGAGATATCGTCACAAGACTTCACTTCAGATGTCAGACGCCAACAGGTTTTCAAGCTGCTTGCTGCCTTTGTCCTGTTTGTCTCGCGTAATCATTCTTTCCTTTGATCCATCAGATGATTCAACCAGCCGATGGAGTAGCAGCAGGCAAAATCGAAACGGTAAGAACAAAGCCGGCAGTAATCTGAGAAGCCGAGGCGGTGCTTGTTGTCTGAGTGGTTGACGATGTTGTAGGCGACGTGGAAAGAGCCCCAGAAGAAGAAACTTGGGACGATGAGGATGTGCTCGATTGGATGCTCGTCTGGCTAGTGCCTGATGTGGTCGCGGATGTTGAGGTACTTGAATTCGTGCCTGATATCGGAGAGTCAGAAGTCGTAGAAGAAGAAGATAACACAGACGACAATGAACTAAGACTTGTAATCGAGCTTGAGATGACGGAAGATCCTGAGCTTCCACTGGCATTGGTCGTGCTGGCAGTGGTGGAAGGCGTAGGAGTAGATGTTCCTGTGCTCCCGGGTGTCAAGGAAGAGCCTATGGAGGATGAAGAGGAAGAGCTCGTGGTTCCGCTCACACTCGCACTTGGGTTCAGGCTCAAAGTGGTGGAAAGCCCCGTGCTAGTCCTGGAGCTATCGGTGCTGGAGGTACCAGAGGATGAAGTTGTTCCCAAGTTCGAAGAAGAGGTAGCTGATGATTGCGTTGAAGTTATGGACGTATTGCTGAAGCTTGTCAAGGATGTCGAGGTGGAGGTGAGTGAAGACGAAGAAGTAGTACCAGAGTCCGTATTGGTGGTTGTTGATCCGCTGCTTGAGGAGCTCGAGGTACTGGATGACGACGAAGTCGAAGTTGTTGAGGTATCAGTACTGCTCGTTCCTGAAGTAGTTGAGCTACTTGTGTCGGTGGATGTTGAAGAGATTGTCAGGGTCGATGAGCTGGACGAATCGGATGAAGTGGACGACGAGCTTGAAGAACTTGAGGAGCTCGACGAGCTCGATGAAGTTGTCGTTGTCGACACAGAAAAGTCGAACACGCTGAAATATTGAATGGAGCTGACAGCCCCGCCACAGTAATAGTCATCTTCTCCAGGGCAGTAGATATTGCAATTAGCATCGCCCCCAGCCGAGTATAGGATATCGGTAACTCCTGCATTGCTGCAGTAACACTGCGTGGAAAAGATCGCGCCAAATGAGCGGCCGAGGGTCGTGGAGCAAACATTTCGACAAAACACCAGGCCATTGTTGACGTTGGTAGAGGCTAAGGTGAAGACCTGCGGGAAGGCGAAAGGGGTGCCACATCCTAGGTAGACGGTGTTGGGGGGAAGCTGGCTTGCTACGCTCACTACCAAGCCAAGCAATGCCACGAATAAGGCTATCATCTCGAAATTGAATTTGATCCTTTGCTGAGACTCCGTGGTCGAGTACTGCACTTAGTGTACGCGGTTGCTTATTTGAAGTATATGTTGTTTTGGCCTTCATCTAGTGCTTGCCTGCAGGCGGGTAGACAGTTGGAAACGGGAACCCCTTGCGAGCGAGACAGAAAGGGAGAAGAATCACGAGAGCGAAACAGAGCAATCTTTAATGAGGGTAAAGGGAGGGGGATTTTCTTTTATTCAACCGGAAGTTCAGAACCGAAGAACTCGGGCCGGGGCAACATCAAATACCCGACTTGATTATCGTACCCATCGGAGGGATGTGCAAAGCATGTGGTGACTCTAGATTGAAATATCAAATTCCTGCAACTCGGTCTGGAAAGGGCTGAGGCAAACGTAATGCGGGTTCAATACAATCACCCAGCTGGATGACTGCGCATTCTCCGGCGCCGAACAATCGCCGTTGTCTTGGATCAATATCGCACCGAGCAATCGCAATGGATATCCGGTTAGCCACCGTATCTGAGTGTCTCGGAGTTAATCTGGATTAGGTGCCAGCTGAGATGACGCAAAGGGGTTCTCAAATTCTCATGGCCATGCAATTAGTACGATGAATCAAGACTCAGTAGTATCTTTTGATCTCAATCAGAAGATGATCTCCCGTGCCGTTGAGGAGGTAAGGGTCATGTTGGCTTACACCAGGATGGCATAATCGAATCGCTGGAGAATAGACAACAGTGACATTATGCTCCGAGACAAACTTCGATATGACCTTCGCGTCAAGCCACAAGGCATGCGGTGAAGCCTTGATCTACTGTTCGGGGAGTGCAGCGGGGCGACGGGGCGAACCCCGCGGTGGCACCGATCCGGGCCGGCGCCGAATCGGACCTCATGAGTGGGTCGCTCCGGAGCAGCACCGTTGACGAAATGTCTGGACGACCTGTCGCACCTTCTACCTACCTACCTTCTTGTGTCCCTTTAGAGGGCCTTCTGGAGGAGAGCAGCTTCCTAGAGTAGGTAGACAGGCAACGAAAACTTATGTCTGCATGGAAGGCACTGAATCGAAGATGTATCCGAGGAAACTACCGCCGTTAGGATACTGCAAAACATTACCTAAGGTACATACCCACCCAAGTAGGAATGACTCCCGTCGCCGGTTCGATTCAATTCCATCCTCATTTACACCGTCCCCGAAGCTGACATCGAAGCACAACAAACATCATCGTCATCATGGAGCCTCCAACCAGTCATTCGGCATGAGCATGCAGTCCATCAACCAAACAAACAAGGTCGCAAGGCAACAAGAAAAAACATGCCCTCCCCAATCCCCCGCCTCCTCCCACCAATCTTCTCAATCTTCGACTCAGGCCTCGCCGAAACAGCAAACAACCCCCTCTTCTACCTCTCCCACGACGCCGAACCCTCAGAGACAGACAACGCAATCGGCATCAACATCCACGCAGGCCCCTTCTCCACCGCCCCCATCATCGCACACCTCACCCACCGCCTCGTCAGCCTGCCGGGCTAGAAGACCCGTCGCACAATGCAAGTCCACCTCGAACAACCGCAGTCTCCCCTTCCTTCGCGGCCCCGTCGCCGAGAGAGCAACTCCAGCGACACCCCCAAGATCCTCCTCCACGAAGACCGCGGTCGGCAGGGGAATGCTCTGGGCTTCCGCTCGCTTTTCAGCCGTATCATCCGCGGGAGAGGGTATCAGGGTCTATGGCGCTTCACGATGCGCCTTCGGGATCCTTGTTGGGCGGAAATGACGACCGATGTCGATTTCGAATGGAGGCATAGTCGGGGGTTGTCGATTCGGACACTGCGCCTTTCAGATGGGTGGCTTCTCTAGAGGAAACGCACGCCCGACGAGACTCGCATCCTGAGAGCCCCTCGGCAGTCGTATCTCGGAAGGGGAGGCTATGCCAAACTAGACGAAGAGTTAGTCGCCATGATATCAATTGACCCCTCGCGACCATACCTCGGTACAGGATTCCGATTCCTCAACTCTGCCGCCGTTCCCCCTACTGCGAAAGAAACACCCTTCTTGAACGACGACTTCGCGTTAGTGGCGATCATGTCCGGCATTGGCATCATCATGGGCGAGAACGAAACACTAGGTGGCGTTTTGACGGCGGAGGAAATACAAGCTTCACAAAGACCTCACCTCAGACGCGCCGCGTTAGTAGAGAAACACACCCGCGAGGCAAAGGAATGGCTTGCCACACTAGACCTCCTCGATGACAATGACCGCGACGACAAGCCGTCCCATATACGAAGGGCTGAAAGAGTAGCTCCATGGAGGGACCTCCACGGGTCAAGAGGAATGACCACACGAGGAACGGAGGGAGGCGGTGGCAAGACGAGAAGCTCCAAAGGAACAGCGCCTACAGAACGCCGACAGCGCAGTCTGTCGGCACCCGAGACTTCTTCGCAACGGAGAGCCGCTCAGAGAACTCTGCATCACGATCCGAATCGCAGACAAGAATGGGAAAAGAGGCCTGCCGTGTACGTGCCCAGGAAGAGGGAGAGAACTGCGAACGCGTCTGCGGCGACGAGACGGACTACGCCGCTGCGGTCTTCGCAGAGGAGCTCGTACGGGGATCGAGACCCGACGAGTCGGAGCGTGATCTTGGCACAAGGAGGAACGCAGATTGAGTGAAGTTTGTGGACAATGGCGTGAGTTCAAGAGTTTGAGGTCTTCTAGAGGGTATATTCCCCTCGAGGGACAGCTTTCCCAAGCACGTCTGATCCTGTGTTGTCCAAAAGGGCTTTCGAGGTCGGTCAAGTTGGTTATGGCTGAACGTAGGAAGTATCCGGTACAGGCTCGCGCTACAATGATAGTACTAGCAGTAGTAATTCATGGCATAACTATGGCGTATTGTTTTGTTACGCGAAACTGGGCGTGCAATTCCTTCGTGTTCTTTTCGTGACGATTGAGAAAAAAGACTAGAACAATCATGGACCTGCAAGACTGCTTGTCCAAGACCTCGCCCTGCTTGCGGATTTCTTAGTCTACTAGGTAGAAGAGACATATTGCGCAGAAGTAGTACATTGGGATCTGTAGATGCCCGATGCAGCAGATGTTGTAGGGTCGTGGTCGGACTCGCAAAGGGACTGATGCTAGCTTGTGGTTCTCCATACTTTGAGTATGGACACGCTGACTCCATGAATACGTTGAACCACCCAATCTTCCAGAACATTGAGATTCCTGAACCCGGAATAGGGGTACTCTATGCGTTATTTGCAATGCAGAATCTAGTGGGGTGTGTGGAAGGGGCCTAGTCATTCCGAAGAAAGTCGTTGGCCAGACTAGATGAACCCATTCCCAGACGAAAACTTATCGGAGGACTTCAAGCCACCTAAGAAACTCAAACCTTGGCCCCTATTCACTGATCTCGCTTATTGCCATAACTTCTCGCGAAGAGAGACAAGCGGGCCATCAGTATCCAGCTACATAGCCGTGGTGGCTCCTCCGGAAGACTCCGATTAGCTCCGCACTCGACCTTTGGCAATACGCAAGCCAAAAGAATCGAGCAAGACGCTGAGCAACCAATGGCATGTGTCCTAGGAATGTAAAGCGGTTGAGAAAAGTTGAGAAATACAAGGACTCAACGCAGAGAGATGACAGAGCTTAGCATCACGTCAAGCATGCTTGCATAAGATACTCACACAGCCTCAAGCCCATTCTTTGAACATCGTAAGATGCCAAGGCAATATCCACTGAGCCAAGCTTCACTGTGGAAAATCGTGAGCTCGGTTTCTCTCTTTCCGCGCTTGCCAATATGGGTTCTGGCTGTGATTGATTCCAGCTGAGCTAGTCGTGATCCTAAACCCCGCATCGACGGGTGAAAGATGGGCAGCAGAAGGGAGGACAATCTCCGTATATCCCCGGATCTGCAAGGCCTCCAAGATCCCCAGAATCTCAAAGTGAGCGGAGAAATCCATCAACCGTCATACTTCGGAATGTAAAGACGGGCCCATCATGGAGCCGATGGTCGTTAATGTTGGTGCTTGGCCTCTGCAAAGCCGCCACCGCAGGAATGACAGCCTTGCCCTAGCTGGGGGCCACGAAGAAGTTCCGGAACGAATGGCTAACCCAGGAGCAAGACCGATCTACAGGCGGGCGTTCGGTAGGCTAGCGGCTCGAGGAGAAGGTGGCATGTATGGTTGTATTCATCGTTGGAGACGATTTCGACCAAAGCTAAGCAAACAAGCTCCAAGGTCGTGTCAATGGTGCGTAAGCCAAGTCGGTTGACCTCTTGGTTGTCCCTCCATTAGCGGAGCCGCGATTCATGGCACAGCGCCTAGTGGTGTGCGAGGAATTCTCGTGCCCGTCTTGTTATGTCTGCTGCCAAGCAGGAGGTAGCCGCCACGTTGTTGATGTTGAGCAAAGAAGCCTAGCCAAGGAAAGGGGGAAAACGGACTCGGGGGCCTTGGCGTTTCTTGTATCTGGAGCTTGGGTTGCTTGTAAGTTAGTTCGACCAGGGACCGTCACTTCGGACACGTCGGACCCCAACAGACAATGCCCTGAAGCGAAACAGATGTGCATACTGATATCGTTTTGTTTCTTGCTGCTGTCATCTAATCTTAGCACTCGAATGCGTTGCGTAGCACATGCGACGGACCCTGAATTTGTCAGAAACAAGCAGAGTGGGAACATCCTGTCGCAAGCTATTCCCAGCGTCGCAAGCAGCACAGACAGGGTGTCACAGGCCAGGCGTTCTCAAACATGCGCGGTGCTTCAAAACATGCTGATAAGAACCAACCCACCGGGCGAAATCTAGCGATGAAAGTCAGAATACCAATAGCACAGTCCACAGGTGAAGAGGTTTGGGAACTAGTTGCGACGCAATCCCAAAAATACGAGCATGTGCGGCCTTTCCAGGTTCTAGGCTTCTAGAAGTATTCTTAGTCTCGCCGGGGAAGGCTTTAGCTGTGAGACATTGGCCGGAGCAGCGGGAGCCCCGTCAGCTGCCGTTCGATTGGTGTCAATCCAGGTGCCGTGGCCTCAACTCTCGATCGCCCGTTTAGCCCGAAGCTACAGTGGTTTCTGCACAAGTTGCAAGTTTTAGAGATCGGGGACTTTCAACTTCTACTGACAGGCGCTTTGGCAGTGTCATAAAAGAGCCTTGCGGCTCACCGCCGTTTGGAAGCGGCGAATTTGAATGATTCGGACAAAGTTCACGGTGGGATCTTGAGTTTCTCGGTGCGCATCTCCCATGGTATGATAGCGGCCGGCGGGCACGGTAGTATTCCAAAAACCTAGGGTAGCACGCCGCGGCAGCTCGCCGGAGCAGAGGCCAGAAGGCTGGAAAAGGATCTCGAAACACTCGGAAGATGCGCCTGCAGATGTTTTGCCTCGTTGCGGTAAGGATTAGGATGCGCGCCGGAGCATAGTCGAGTGGTGGGTGGTGACGGAGGTGGGGTGATGCGAGGATGCACTGGTGCAGACAGGCGCATGGCCGGCCAAGTGCTGTTGAGCTTGCGAAAAGGGCCCGGTTTGGCGAGGACGATGGACCCGTTCTTCTCCGCAAGGAATACTCGGGGTTTGGGGTTGAACGGGGGAGATGTTGTTGGAGAGGTGGGGAAGATGGGGAGACGGGGAAACGAGATTCGGTCGAGAGACACTTTTGTGATTACGGACAGTCGATGTGTGGTTGGAGGACTCTCCCACGTTACGGCGAGGGACGGGCGTCCTTCCAGGTTGAGTTTAGACGAGGGGCGGGCAAGTCGAGGCGAGAGGAGGGACGGCGGCCGGTGAGGTGAGGTGAGTGGTCAGCGGTGGTCGGAGAGTTCGAGTGCCGGGACAAGTCGCATCAGGCTATCAGCCTCTTGGGCTTCTCTGGAGCTGTCCAGGTATGATTGCTCTGTGCGGTACATTAGCTTGGATGTAGCGACTGGGATGTGGGAGGAGTTTTGGCTGACTGGCGCTCCGTTGGCGGCAAGCAAGTCAGAGGCAATGGCGTGGTTTCTGAGGGTACAAAGTCTTGGCAAACATTGCGATGTCGTGTACTCGTGATAAGCCGTAGCCCGTGGATGGTTCAGTTGGTGGTGGTGATGCCCAGCAGAGAGGAACCCTAGATGCGACTATGGAGTATCCATACCTTGGCCTTGGGCCATTTGACCCAGCATGACTCGGCATGAGGTGGATTGAAGAACGATCTCAGGGGGGTGACTTCAGACTCCAGTCTTTGTTAGACGTGCTAGACGTGTTAAACTGGAGATTTGACATCTGGAGGCCGGGGAAACAGAGATTGGGGAAATCTGCCCGTGGGGAACGGTGATGCAGAGAATGTGAGGGGGCGAATACGGAGGATGCTATTGGACAGAGGTGGTGAAGTTGTGAGAAAATAATTCGGAAGATGGCCGAATATTCGCAGGCCAGAGGAGGGGGAAAGTGGAGACGTTGGCGCTATCGGTGTTGCGCCCGACGGAGGGAGCCCCCGGTTGTCCCCGGTCGTGCCTTCCCAAGAACCGTCTTTGTCATTTTCCCCACAAGGGACGGGGGAAGGTACAAGGTATCGAGAAACGGTGAAAGGAAGGAAAGGAAGTAAGGAGGGAGCAAGTGTCAGCTAGTGGCAGAGGCAGTGACAGTAGGGGTGGAACTGCCTTCCGACGGACTATCCAACTAGACGCCCACAAAGGTGACGAGTATCGTGGCCCTGCCAGGAATGCGCAAGTAATACGGAGCCAGCAGACCATTTGACAGTTTCGACGGACCATTCTGGGGCCCCGACTTGAGAATCTCTGGGGAATTGAAAGGGTCGCGGGGATGAAGAAGAATGGATACGCAGTAGTCTGGGCTGGTGGACACTCACACGCACCAACTTACTAGGGATTTGTAGCGTGCCATTTGCTAGGTATTGACGCTTGGGTAACTGGGTTGCAAAGTTGCAACACTTACATGACCATTGGCGGATAGCAGTGCGCGAATTTCCTCGACTTCCATTGTCACTTGTATTTTCCCCCTCCACCATGGTCCAAGGTACATTTCTCATTGGCCAAGAGACAACACAGATGAGAGACATTTCCTTCTTTTCAGTATTAGTTGGCAGTAATACGGATGGTGCTAAATTGTTAGCATCAGGCCACAACGCCCGTTAAGCTTATTTCCCCGTTCCCCCATCATCTTGTACGGTGGGACGGACGCTGGCTGGCTGCTAGTGCATTGGGCGGGCATTGCCCATCACCCATCACCTACCTAGGAACCCATCAGTGCGGGATCGGCTATCTGCTAATCCAATGGGAGATCATCTGGGGGAAATCTGTTCGCGGAGCTGTCAAACGTGTCAGACGTGTTCGTTTGATCTCGCGAACCGCTCTGCTGGAATCAACGAAACGACCTCACTTTACGACAGTTTTTGACCTCACCTCATTGATATCGTCAATTGTCGTCGACGTCGTCGAGTGCGGCGACAATTTACTCAACTCCCTCGCAGCGCCGAGCAACTTGGCGTGACGGGATGGCTTGCCGAGGAGGACACAAGCACTTTCTTGGCAGACTCATCGCCCGTTGAGTCTTGGCGACTTGGCCTACGTCTAGTCAGCGTGGCCCATCCTTGCCCGTCTGCCTGGCTGCGTGCGTTCCTTTCCCACGCTTGCGATTTGTGGTGTTGGTGTTGGCATTGGCGCTGGCGATTTTGGTGTCGCTTGTTCCCCCCCCTCTCTCGCAAGTTGCAACCAGGTGGCGGCAGTAGTGCGAGGCATGGAAGAAGCATAATTCATTGGAAATGCGTACATTCTGGCGTAAAGGTGCAACTGAGAAATCCGGAGTCGAGCGTGACTTTCCTCAGGTCGAATGCTTACGATGTACGTATCTACCTTAGGTTGGTGGACGGGATGTCTTCTGGCGCTCCTTCTGGAAGGCAGCAACCGATCGACGAAGGAAAGAAGAGGGGTCACGGGACGCCAGTGAAGGCGCGCTTTCCTTGTCTTGCTCTCCCTTACTGTGTAGGTTCAGGTCCCTGCTGGACCGGGAAGGAACTCTAAATCATCGTGAGAAGAACAAAAAAGAAGGCAGGCGTGATCGTGACTTGGTGGATCATACTGCTCAAATGCCTCCCGTCCGTTCGTCTTGCATTTCCCTTCTTCCTTCCCAATCCAACATCTAATGGAAAGAGTACGTACTCCTTACCTCTGCCCATCTCGAATGTCTGACTCTGACTCTGACTCTGCTGCTCATCTTCCATTCCCTCCAGTCTCCTCTTCTTCTCCCACACACAATCGCACAAACGCACACACACCTTTTCCCTCCCGCTCCATCGAAGGATTCGGCCGTGATGCAACATTGCTCAATCGCCCCCATCCAACTCTCCACAGACCAAACCCCAACACAGACAGCCAAGACCTCCTGGACGTGTGAGGCGCAAACTTTTTCTGCACTCGCTCCAACCTAACCCTTTTTCGCGGCCCTGACTAAGGTAACTTTTTCTTCGTTTCTTCCTGGCTCCGTTTGGCGTTGGTTCTCACTTCTCACAGTGCACACTATCGCCGCAATCGAACCCCCGTTGCTATTCCTAGCGTTCCAATCTGCTTATTCTTGGCCCTCAACTCCATCCGTTTCTTACACTGCTCCGACAGCGCAACATCACAGCTATCGCTACCACTGCAACGGAGCCATTCAACATTGCATCGCGACAAAGGCCAGCCATGACTGAGTAATCGAGAGTCGTTTTCCAACGGGTCTACTCCGTGCCATTCGTTTCACCGTTTCCTATTCTGGTCTGCCACAGCGCAACCTGCACCATGCCCGAAACCATAGAGTACAGACACCAAGACAAGAGAGATGGAAGCGTGTGACACGTTTTGTGCGACCAAACGGAGACCGTCGTCACTTTCTCCCACGCATACCAACCCGAAATGAAGTTCATTCATGGAGACAAGAGGGTGTTCGGCCGGCGACTCCCAGTGGATTTCGACATGATGCGCGTTAACTTGGATCCCGCCTCATATCGCATCTCACTTTGCCGCACTTGGACATGCCGGGAGACGGACGCTTGACCCATGGACCACGGTTCATCATTACAAACGCCAACCAACCTCTTCCCCATTCAGATCCCTCACCAGTAGTTAGGTAGCTAGCTGAGAAGCCGGCTGAATGGGGTGATCCATCATGTGCCGGAGTGAAGGCCGTCTCCCGCACGCGTGGAATTCCGTAGTGGGCATAGACCAGACGCAGGCTACGCTTCCTCTCCCTTGCCAACGAACGCCATCGTATGCAATATCCCAACATGGTCCGCGCCCTCGTAATCCTCGTGGTCCCTAGCTTTCCCTAGCTCTCTCTCTCTCGGGACCGTACTTCGCCAACCACCATGGGCATGGGCATGGAACAAACACCCTGGTCTCCTCGACCCCCTTGTCTGCCGCCTTTTCTCGTGCTACTTGCAAGTTGCATGGTATCCGTATCGAGGGACGCCGCACGCTCTTCTACTGTCCCCGCTAGAAAGCTCTAGCTTCCATCTAGCAAATCTAGCTCCCATGTAGCATACCTCCCTCTGGCCTCCTCACCATGCTCATCCTGTCCTCTTCCCCGACGCCGACCCCGCATCATTGACTCCGACCTCCCCACGCATCCATCAGAAACAGTTCTGGCCTCCATTGGCCAGCCTGCCCACACTAATCATCACGCTTCTCACTGCAGCGTTCCATCATGGGAGATGATCGCTTTCGAAACCGTGAGCATGTCGGTGCCATCCCGGTCACTCTGGACCTCGATACCGGTGCTCTTTGTTTTTGTCTCTCTCAACTCCTTCGAAACCACCTTATCCACCTGCTCCATGTTGGTGAACTCTTGGCACCGACGCGATGGACGGTCTGATGATTCGCCAACCTGCATGGCTATCGATGGCTTGCCCAACTATATGAAGAAGCTTTGTGTCCCCCTCTTCATCCCATTCTGTTGAACTCAACCAGTCGTGCCTCATCCTCTCATCTCTTCTTCCTCCTTTACCTCTCCATTGATCACCGACATCATCTTCAATTAACTCAGTCCCTCATACACTTGAACGTGTCTTAGAGAGCCATCAAACGCAGACAGACATCCACCATGTCGACGTCGACTGCGCAGCCCGCCGATCCCATCGCCAAGGGCGTGCTGGCCACGGCCAAGCAGTCCTTGAAGGATCTCTTCATCTGGAGACAGCGTACCGTTGTTGTTAGCCCGACTGGCGAGACGCACACAGAATGGCAAGATCCCGACCCAATTAAGAACCCCATCAGCCTCATGGCCCAGCTCAGCCCTCGCGACTGGCTCTTCTTCCTCTGCGGATTCTGCGCCTGGACCGCCGATGCTTTTGACTTCCACGCCTTGTCTATCCAGACCACCAAGCTGGCCAAGTACTACGACCGCTCAAAGACGGATATCACCACTGCGATCACCCTGACCCTGCTTCTCCGTTCCGTCGGTGCCGCCTTCTTCGGTCTGGCTGGTGACAAGTATGGTCGCAAGTGGCCCATGGTTCTCAACATGATCATCCTTGGTCTTTTGCAGATTGCCACCATTTACAGCAAGACCTTCCAGCAGTTCTTGGCTGTGCGCAGTTTGTTCGGTCTGTTCATGGGAGGTGTCTACGGTAACGCCATTGCCATGGCTCTTGAGCACTGCCCGTACGTCAATCAATCTTTTGCCTTCCTTCCATGGCTTGCTAACAGTTTCTCAGCTCCAACGCTCGTGGTTTGATGTCCGGTATCTTACAACAGGGCTACTCATTCGGCTACGTCCTCGCCGCTTGCGCCAACCTCGGCGTCGGTGGTGGCACCGAGACCTGGAAGACCGTCTTCTGGATCGCTGCCGGTATCTCTATCGCCGTCGGTCTCGTCCGTATCGCCTTCCCCGAGTCCCAGCAGTTCCTTGAGGCCAAGGCCCACGGAAAGAAGTCGGCCTCACCCGGCGCCTTCTGGCGCGAGACCAAGAAGATGCTGGCTCAGGAGTGGAAGATGTGTGTCTACTGCATCATCCTCATGACCTGGTTCAACTACTACTCCCACACCTCGCAAGACTCGTACACCACCTTCATGATTGCTCAGAAGGAGATGGACAACGCTGGTGCTTCCCGTGCCTCCATTCTCATGAAGGCTGGCGCTTGCGTTGGTGGCACCATCATCGGCTACCTGTCCCAGTTCGTCGGTCGTCGTCGCGCCATCATTGTCTCTGCTCTCATCTCTGCCTGCCTCATCCCCGCCTGGATCCTTCCCCAGGGCGAGCGCAGCCTGAGCGCCAGCGGTTTCTTCATGCAGTTCTTCGTCCAGGGTGCCTGGGGTGTCATTCCCATCCACCTCAACGAGCTTTCGCCCCCGGCCTTCCGCTCCTCTTTCCCTGGTATTACCTACCAGCTGGGTAACATGATCTCGTCCCCCTCTGCGCAGATCGTCAACGCCATCTCCGAGCAGACCTTTGTCAGAGCCCCCTCAGGCCACAGCGTCGAGGCCTATGGACCTGTCATGGGTATCGCCACGGCCATCATCGCCATGGGCATTGTCGTCACCACCATGTTCGGACCCGAGCGTCGCGGCCGCAGCTTCGAGCACGCCGTCGCCGGTGTGCAGGGCGAGGCTGTCGAGACCAAGGAGATTGACGACCACGACGAGGAGAAGGGTAGCATCAGGGCCTCCAACGTCGAGGACACCCGCAAGGAGTAAGATCGGTCGCTGCCGGGCTCAGCGATAGACGTACAAGACTTTTGAGAAGTACAACTGGAATGATTTGGAATTACGGTACACAGGTACAGGGAGGAGGCCGGGCATAGGCCTCCAATGGCTGTGATGCCATACACAATACCCCATGGGAAGCGCCACGGCGCGAATGAATGAATATAAAGATTGATACCATTTGCAAAAAAGTCCCCCTGTCTTACCGCACTCGGCCGTGACGATCAGCACATGTGTGCGACATGATGTTTCACATCACGACATTTCCTCGCTCGTGTGGACAAGCTTTCCGCCAAGCCGCTGGCTAAGGTATCGGCGTCGCTGGGCGTTGAAGCTTGCGAGTGCTTGTCTCTGTCTGGTTTTTTTTTGTATTTCATGGGAAATTAGTCATCGGCGGTGCTAGGCCCAATGGAGGGCGTACAGGTCCAGACCAGTGCCCGGGACCCACTTATCCCGCTCCATCTTCTATTGCCGCGTGAGCAGTAACCGGCGGTCGGCAAACGGGCAAATGGACAAACGGAGAGAGGCGAAATGTTCTGAGGTTGAGCTTATGAAGCTTGCTGTCAGGAATATTTTGTCGATGCAAGGCGAATGATGGGAGAGTTTCTAGCAGTTTATTTGCAGTTCAAGGGGTCACACCACGCAGCTCTTAGAGCCCGGTCCCAGATCTTACCATCAATCTCAGAAACGTGACCTTTCTCCGTTCCCCCGACATCACCAGACTCCACGTTTTCTATGTGCGATGCAGGGTTTTTGTCAGGCTTTCTCCATCTGGGGTTCAGTCTGTGCGGTGAGACATTCGCGATCAGCGATGCCGCGATGTTGGAAGCACTCTCGTACGATGGTGCTGTGGGCGGCCAAACGTCGCGATGGGGCCGGTTCGTGTGCTCACCGTTCTACGGAGTTGGTTCATTGGGGCACCGTTTCATTGGCGTCCGTTGTGGGGGCTCCAGATTTCTCCAAGAGTTTTTTCAATGGGGGCGGCCACCCCGCTCATATCGTTTCCCCTCATTGTACCCTGGACGTGGAGTGCTCCGTACGGATTTACTCCGCTTTGCGCAGAGATGTTTTTGTTCGGACTCGCTCCAGTTTAGGCGCTGAGATTTCACATGGTTCCAGACCCAGCTACTCCATATAGTGTATGCTAAGTCAAAAACCATCAAAATCAGGGTTAAGATAGAGGGTCTAGTGGATCTGGGGGGAAGGACGCGTGCGTGGTGCGCGGAGAGAACACCGGTGCCTTCTTTGAGCTGAGCCCAAGGATGTGGGCGTGGGGTAAGGGAATATATCCAGTCAGTAAAGTATTATTTGAAAAAGATTTTGATTTGACTCCATCGCGAACCCGAGGACTTGGCAAGCTTTCCACTTTTTCTTTCCTTCCCTTTTCCTCTTTTCTGGGATCTAAAATTCCTTGATGTGAGAAATCCTCCTCGGATGTTGTCCGTCCTGCCCAGGCCCTAATGTCGCAACCCGACCCGGGTCTTATGTGTGACTGCGGCGTAGGAAGGCCAGTCCCTTTTCGGGATTTATTTACTTATACAGGTTTGATCTTGACATCCTTCCCGTTGGCCGGGGTTCTCGGCTACGCTACGCCGTGGGATGCATGGATGCGCTTCAGGTCCGTGGGATGAGGAAGCCGGCGGTGGTCTGATTCCGGATTCCGGACGAGCGGGACGGGAGGAGTCAGTTTGAGCTTTTTGGCTACCCAAAAGGAAACTTGTTGGTCGAAGGGTAAAGGAGATAATATGACGATAATTACATTGCTGAAAGCCGCGATTTTGTATTTACTCAATCTGTAAAAGGAACAGTCCAATCAAGTTGCTCAATCATTGAAGAGAGAAATGCCTGCCATTGTCCACCCTTGTTGATTCAGGGGCCTTGCATGGAGGGATCATCATAGATGTGTGTCGTCCAAAGAATGTCATTGTTTGTAAGCGGCAATCTTCCCTCTCTGTTCCGGATAGTTACCCTGGATAGTACCTATCGCATATTGTACCATCTCGAGACCGGCTTGGGCAAGATTTCCGTATGTCATGGATACAACCGCGTTCGGTGCAGCTGGTGGGCCTCCCAGGTTGATCACTATAGAGTAGCTCGTTCGCGCAACATAGGACGCCAAATTGGACAGCTCGCCCGCGAAGGCTGCGAACTGGTCCACACTCCATTTAGCTTCGACGAGCTCGCTGAAATGCTCCAGAGTGATCAGAAAGGCTGGAATAACGAGTATGCTATCGATCTTGGCCCCCACGGAACGAGAGTCTTGGACAAGCAGGCAGTGGCCGGTCGGGATGACGTGATCCTGAGCGATGTCACTAAAGACCGCTGTATTGCTCACTGTCATGATTGTGATAGTTTGCGACCAGAAGTCCCAGAACTCGCTTTTAATCGGGTCTTTGGGAGCGGAAGAATCGGCCACGTACAACGCGCCGGCGCTGACGACTGCCGTTGTCGTCAGTATGTTACTGAAACGGTTCCCTGGTGGGAGTGCTGCCTCTAATGGGGCGATGTTTGCAGTTATAAGGCTCATGATGCCGGCGGTGAAATGGCCCAGTGCGTATTTCGCCTTATCGTCCGCAGGCACTGGCTTGGCGGACCCGGGGGTCGTGGGTACCGTGCTGGCTACGCTCACAGAGTCGGAGGAGGAGATCGAAGTCACAGAGACCTTGCTCTTGTGCGCGCTGGCTTGTTGCTGATGAGCTGTGGGCGTTTCGGGCGAACTGAAGGCGGCTGTCGTCACGGTGTCGGCATTCATTGCCATGGACTCCGTAGCTAGCGACGTTGATGTATTAGGTGCCATGCGGGCCTGCGAGCTCTTTGAGATACCAGCAGCAGCGCCCGTCTGTCGGGCGACATCATCGGCGGTGAAAGGGGCCATCTGGGTAGCCAGCTTATAGATCACCGTGAAGGACATGGCGGGGATCCAGCATACTAGATCAAAATAGGATATGTCCGGTATGCCGATATCGTTCAGAATATCTGAGATGACGGGGATGTGAATCTTGACATCTAAGAGGGCGAACGCGTCCCCGGCAAGATCGATCAAGACATTGAGCAAGGCATCGACCACCACCTTGACGCTGGAAAGCACCCCCATGGCGATGATCCCGAGTAGATCTTTCAAAATCTCTTCGACCGTCATGGAGGAGAAGCGCTTGGCCAGATCCTTGAGTTGAGAGACAACCGCTGATATGTTTGCTTCCTCCTTGTCCAGCGCATCCAAGAGGTCGTTGATGACACCCGATGCTGCTTCTTTCTGCGCTGGCGGCGCTCCTACGACGGTCATATTGGCGCTGTGGTTCTTGAAATGGGTCATCATCGCTTGAGAACCCGAGGTATGGCCCTTGGTGGGATTCGTGGCGCTCGCGGCCGCGGGCTGTGAGGCTTTACTTCCGAGTGAAGAACCCCAGTCCTTGATGTCTGCCCACTTCTCGATACTCTTCTTCACGTGTGCAATCTGGGCATCGAACTCCGTCTTTGCAGTCCGGAGATAGTTAACCTGGCTTCCCAGCCATTGCTTCGTCATATTGCAGAGGACGTCCTTAGTTCGCTCGATATCATCCCAGTCATAGAGGAACTCGACAAATGACATGAGCTTCTTGATGCCGGTCTTGATAGCGTTGAACACCCACTCCGCCGCCCCGACGATGGCATCGACCGAGGTCAATGCGGCGCGGTAGACTTTGCCGGAAATGGTGGCTACAAAGTGCCATGCTTCTGTTGCGTCATCTTTGATGATGTCGATGACATGATCCACGTCAGACTTGAGCCAGCGGAAAAGGTCACCAGCCGCAATGGCGGCGTCGTGTGCCATGCTGTCGACCGAGGACGAGGACATGTAAAGCGTGTGCGGAATCACGCTCATACAATATCTCGGGGCGACTGTGGACTTCACGAGTCCATAAGTTGTGCCGAGTTTGCTGAGGCTGTTCGCGACGTTGGCCACATCATTCGATGATACAGTCTCCTCTACGAGAGCAGTCCACGTAGACGTGCCCCTGATGCCGCCAGAGACCGTGTTGGTTGGTACTTTGGCGTCCCGGAGGGCTCCTTCGCTACTGAGCGCTGCCACCGTCTGGAATGACTTCTCCATAGGATTGATGGTAATCTCGGCGCCTCCATCGTTGCAAGTCACCGTCATGAGAGTGCCGTTGATGCTATCTTGCAGGGCCTCGACGACCGTCAAGCTTCCGGTCGCATCCGTAGCCACCGTGACAGGTGCCGGCCCAAGAACGAAATAGATCCCGTTCATGTACACGGGCGTGCGAGAAGTTGTAGAAATAGACAAATTGACGCCAGGGGCTGGCAGTTCGTGTCCATCGAGGACTTGAATTGTAGTCGTGTATGACTTGAACTGGAGCGGCTTGGCCTTCGGCCCACTGGCCTCGAGCTTGATTTCATCTGCAACCCACAACTTTGCGTCGGTGCCGGTGGCCTGCGTCAATCTCTCAAGCTTGCCGGAACCGGATGTGAAAATGGCTTTACCGCCGTCGCTACGATTGAGATACGGCGTCATCTGCTCCACGCCGAACACAATTGGAACAGGGACACTCCAGGCCCCCTGGTTGTCGAGCTGGCTGGATGGGCAGGAGAGGTAGTACACTTCGTTGCTGGCATTCTTGCCCCAGATGGTCGTCACACCTCTATGCGTCATGGCTGCAAGCTCTGTAGTGCCCGAAAGTACGTTGCTGCTGAGCAGTTGTGTGGCCACTGACCCGTCAGTCTGGCGTTCAGCTGGGAAATAGAAGAGAGTCGAGTTGCTGACGGCGAACAAGTCTGTAGTTCCGTCTGGAGATGCGAGGGAACCGGGCCTGCGAGCGGCGGCGATGGCAGATGCCTGGGCGTTCTGCGGTAAGCTGAGGCGGCATGGCAACGGAGGGCCGTCACCGAAAGCGTTCTCGATGGGCACGTAAACAAGCTGGGCTGAATTTCCAGCGGTGCCGAGGGTGTACACCCCGTCTACGAACCCACAGACGACCCTACCCACGCAGCTCTGATAGTCGCCATTCTGAATGTCTACCGGGAGACTATGCGAGGTCCAGTATCTACCGGACACCTTCTGAGGGTCAACGTAGTAGCGGGCAATGTCCTTGGAAGCCTTGTTTGACGAGCGGTCAATGTCGACAATGATGTGCTGTCGACTACCCTGAGGCTCAGCAAACATGACGCGGACAATATTGAAAACTGAGCCTGGGCCTATGCCGCCCTCTGCGTCAAAGTCGACTGCAGACCACTGAGGCTTCGCCATCCAGGATGTATCAGAACTGGAGTTGGAGAGGGAGAGGAACAGCTTGTCCGAATTCCCCTCAGATACCACCAGAGCCATCCCAATGGTGCCATCCGTGACGCTCTGTCCCACGTCAAAAGTGCGTACTGACGTGAAACCAGACGAGAGAGGCATGCGGACCCAGCCGGTCTTGGTCGTGCCGCTCTGCTCCATGATCACATTGAAGACGTTGTCCGTGCTCAGCGCGAAGAGCATGGAGTGGCCGTCTTCAGTTTGGAGAGCTTCAAACTTTGCTGTAGGAGCCACGATCAATCCCTGAATGTAGTTCTGAATGAGATCAGTCGTATGGGTTATGGAGTATGCCGACGGGCCGGTGGCTTCAGGAAGCTTTGGTGCGGGTCTTGTGGGAAGAACCTCCCACGATGGGTCGGTAGTCGAGGCATCTGCCCGAGGCGGCGGCTGGAAAGGCTTGGTTGGCGCCGCGTAGGTTATGTCGCAGATTAAGTCTTGGTGGTTGGAAAATCTGGCTGATGTGTACGTGAACACCTTCCCACCAGGAAACACGAAGTTGTGAGGCGTAGCAAAGTTGAGACTTCCCAGCTCCAGGCTCACCAGATCTGTAACCTCGGCCTTGATCTGGTTGAAGTGGTCGGTGATGCCTGCGTATGAGTTTCCCCAATAATTTGGTCCGGCGGACTGCGAATTGTCTTGTTTCTGAAACTTATTCTCGTCACGTATGATATTCAGCTGGCCAGTCTGGTCCACAGACAAGTCGTAGGTGTCGGTGATGGTGACGTCGTATGCATTCAGTGGTGACTGTGTGATACTCTCGCACATCAATGAAACAACGACCCACAATCGTTGGCTGATGGTGATGATACTCCCATTGACGTTTACCTCACAAGAGTAGTGGGGGACGACCTCGATACTGTCATAGAAACCCCACATCTCTGAATTCTCGCATTTCCCATCGGGATTGCCTTCGGCCGACCAAGTAATGTCAATAATCCATTCGCCGTTAACAGGGGTTCGCACATCCCTGGTTTGTGGCAATTGATCAGAAAAAAACTGAACCACTGGTTTCCAGTTGCCCAGGCAGTCGTCATAATCAATCTGAACTTTGGAGGTGAGGCAAGACTTCCGTGCAGACGGCAAGATGATGTTCATCAACTGCTCGGCGAATACGCTTCGCTTGATGGCAATGACACCACTTTCGCTCTTCACATCCCAGGGCTGGACCCAGTTCCAGTAAGGATCCGAGACTTTTGGAGCCTCGTGACAGTTCGTCATGCAGAGATGGTTGAGTGTCGCTGCGGCCGCCTGTTCGGGGGTCGGATTGTTGACGATACTTTTATTGGAGTCCTTGTACCGACTGATGCCCACTTCAACCGAAGTCACCTGGAGTGTGGAAGGATCTGGATGATCTTCAGCAACGGCGGCAACTGCAAGAATCGGGTGTCCGTAGGCCTTGGCTGCCTTGCTGTAGAGGTCCACGAAGTTCTTCTGCAGGATTTCTAAGACGGGAGAACCGGCTGGAATCCCCACGAAATTGGGTTTGCTTTGATCGGCAGCAGTTTCCAGATCCATAAGAGTTTGTTGAAGGCTGTAAGACTTGCTTGGAGGAAGATAGTTAAATTGAGACTTGAGGTTTCCCTTGAGCTCTGGGCGGCGATTAAAGTAGGGTGTCTCGAGACCCCAGTCAAGACCCTTATTGAGGATGTTGACGCCCGTCTCGATATACCACGGCGATCCAGAGGGCTGGTTCCAGACGTTCCAATGTCCATTTGCGGATGATTCTTCGCTAGTCGTACTCTGAATGACCTGGAACTCGGAGCAAAACATTCGGAAGAGAGACTTACCGTCACTCTTGCCGAGCTCCAGGACTGGAGGAAGCTCCTTGGGCATCACGCCAGGGGGCACACCAATGCGAATCTTCACGCCAACAACGAAGTTGATCCGAGTTAGCGCTTCAACTCGAGGGTCGTTCGGCGATGTACCATCTAGGATCTCGAACGGATTAACCCCATCTGTCCTCTTCAGCAGTTCTCCGAGGCCGATCTGGGTTGTGGCATTTCCGATATTTGAGTCCTGTGGCGGCTATGTTAGCAGTTGGTCGATACTATAGATCTCCCACGTGGCATTTTGCCATAATCTTCCATTTGGGAATACTCACTGAGAGATAGCAAATGTAGTTAATCGGCTGATTACTTTCCCAGAGATATTCCAACAAGCCAGAGTTAATACTGGCTTGAGTTGTGGATACCACGAAATCATATCCGTATCTAAGGTCTGTAAGGTTGGAGTTACTGGCGTCCATTGCTAAGAGCTTGAATGAAGCGAATATGGCAATCCAAAATAGTTGATCTAACTAAGAGAGTGCATAGAAGTCTTTCTTATTGATTGCCCACAACTTGATGGGAAAGCATCTTATTATACGCCACCACAATCACCTTACTTATATGGGACTGTCTCTTACGAACACCCGTCAAGCTCTGATGTCCTGCTTATCACCATTTATGCGGTCGCCGCCACTTAGATACCAGATTCACCGTCCATCACTCGGCTGGAAGCAGGCTCTTGCACCGATTTGGCTAGAATACTCGCTCATCCCTACTAGCGAGTTCAGCTGTATTAGCCACAAACTTAAACCAAGTTTATAGCTCGCCACCGCCGGCTTCCCTACGACTCCAAGATCGCAATTTAAATGCGAATATGTAAAAGTCTTGCGGATGGAAACTCTTCTTCTTCTGAGCGAGTAGTTGGTATGTCGTATTTTTCGCTTCAACACCACTGGACTCTTCAAAAAATTCAACACTGGAATCTCCACCAATTTGTGGCCTTTGTGTCTTCCGCCGATGAGCCGCGACCTGCAACAAAAGCCATGGTGGCATGTATTTCTATGCAAGTCCTTACTTTATCTCAAATAAATGCAGATACCTAAACTGACACTGAGAATCGTGATGTGATTCACTTCACATGATGAGACGCCCATTTTGCCACAGCAGATTCCCATGGTGGCTTTCCCCATACCCCAAGCACACTTTAGACATTTTGAGGCGTCAGACGATCTAAGGCTAGCCGCCAAAGCCTGGGGCATAGGTATGTTAAGGTTGGCTTGGAGCTGAGGGATTGCCAAGACCGATCATTCTTCAGGGCAGCCATGTCTCGTAGATTCAAGACAGCGTGGCGTTTTTGCCCGTGTCCCAAGCTGCAAAACCCCGCTACAGATGACATGCGGTGAGGCCTTCTCGGTCGCCGCCACATATCCGTAGTGTACGTTCGCCGACCTGCCATCATTGTCTGATCTGCGTATTTCTGAGACAAAAGGGGATCTTAATAACGCATGCATATCGTTGAGAGGAGGCGAGAGAAACAGGCCGCCCACATTCCCAAACATAGTATAGAAACCCTAGTCCCACACAGACCAAAACCGCAGGAAAAGTCCTTCCTATATGGAATCAACCGGGGAGCCAATAAATGGCCCTATAATGGTGGCTATTCTGAACGTAGCCGAGTATCCTGCATATAGACAATGGGTGGGTGGCTTTAGGTTTTGTCTTGGGAGCCCTTAAACGCTGTTGTTTAATAAGTGCGATCTGAGAAGCCCTCAAAAGAATGTTCGAAAGTCGAGAAGCTATCAATTTCCATATTGTCTGCTGAAATGACACTGGATTTCTCTCAATGGCCGTGAAGAAACTACTGACAACGGAAAGAAGGGAACAGGCCTTGTCGGCTTCATCGCCCTTCTCAACACTCATATATCCTCACACTCGCGGCATGAGTAGAAACTTGTCGCAACACCACATGTAGCGCTGCCCACTTACTGCCGTACGATACCTCTTGCTACAAGACGACTGCCCGTCTCTTACGGTATCTAGATACAACCCCTTAAGGATCTCCTACTTAGAAGAATCAAGCCACTTTCTACTGCATATGTCTTCCACTTGGATCCTCGCTTTATGATAAATCTCCATGTTTGCTTGGCTTCAATCCATAATTGTCTTCTAAGACACCTGACTCGAGGAAATACCTCATGATGGAATGCAATTCAGACATTGGTAGAGGGTCCAATGGAATGGATTGATTTGCCAAAGTCAACCCCATACAGCAGTGGCTTTGAAAACGCCGCATCTATTCTCAGCAGTGGAGTAGACCATCCTATCGCGCTTGGCAAGGCAACAGTACATACGAGTGCGGGGGTTCAACATATCAGGAGTATTACGATTTGTTACTATTACATCCGTAAATCAGAATAAGGCATATTCAGGTAGACTGAGAGAAAGGCTGGAGGCCAATGTATTGTCGTGTTGGAGCATTCGATGGGATAAACAATTACCATACACAGTGACTGATGAAGTGTTATCAACTTACCACGGCCGTGAAGAGACACAAATAACTTCGGTTGGCTTGCGTGCGATCCGGATACGACTTGTGGTCGCACGTGAATAAGTAACAGGCAACCCAGCCTCGGTAATGCCCGGCTCGACCCGTAGGAGTATCTTTTCATGAAATCGAACGGGGTTATGTCACAGACAATGGCCCATACGATTGCGCAGTGTTCACTACACTAGATGAGAAACTGTGAAGGTCGAGTGCAAAGTGTGGACTGTGGGCTTCCAAATGAGCTCACTTGTCAAGTGCCATTGATTGAAAAATCCATTGAGAGAAGATTCCAAATTATTCACTTATCTGTTTAACTTCCCTGAAGTCGATTGCATGTTCCAACTCTGCACTATTATCCGTTCATCAGTGTTCCTAAGACTGATCCCAAATTTGCCGATACTCAAGTAATTCAACCATTTGCCTGTCGTTATTTCTCCGCGCACGTTCAAGAGCGCTTTCGCCTGATGCATATTTTGCTCCAATATCCGCTCCAAAATCCAAGAGAAGCTCAGCAATGTCTCGTTGCCCCGAACTTACGGACCACAATAGCGGCGTTTGAGACATGTAGAGAACTTCGATATCGGCCCCTTTCTTGAGCAACAGCTGAATGATTGGCTTATGGTCTTTGAATAAAGCTTGCATGATGGGTGGCGAGTATCCGTTAGTTTGCGCCTCAATATTGGCTTCGTATCCGAGGAGGATCTCCACGCACTCCCAGCAACCCAACCAAGATGCCACTTGCAGCGGTCCCTGTCTGTCGCCCCTCGCTAACTCTATCGGAGCCCCGGCTTCAAGTAGTCGAACGAGTGAGTTGTGTTGTCCAGTCATCATCGTATGTCGTACCATATCCCGGAGATATTTTTCCTTCTTCCCAGAAGCGGGAGTGTGAGCATGCAGGAGTAGCAAGTTGTCAACATTCATTCGATTTTTATTAGCGTAGTCCAACGGTGTCTGGTCGCTCTCGTCTGTGGCCTCTGTATCAGCACCCGCATTGATTAGAATGCGAGGGATCTCTGTATGTCCTCTGAGGACTGATATGGACAGCGCTGTTTTACCGCTTTCGTCTTTGGCCTCTAAATTTGCCCCGGCCTCAATCAGCAGAGTGACTATACTTGACTGGTCCTCGTATGTAGCCAATATCAAAGGAGTTCTCTTATTGTCGTCTTGAGCCTCTGGACTAGCTCCAGCTCTTAGGAGGGTCCTGACGACATCAGCATGCCCGTAATGAGCAGCAAAGCGAAGAGCCATGCCGAGATCGTCGGATTCCACCTCAAGATTCTTTTGGTGCTCGAACAAGATAGGCAGAATTCTGGAATGACCATTCATGGCGGCAAGCACAAGAGGTGTGTAGATGAATTTGCTTATAGGACGTTGCGGATCCTGTAGCAGCACAGGTAAGGCATGTTCAATTCCGAACCAGGCAGATATGTGGATCGGAGTGATTTCTATCACATGGTCTTTCTTAGATGCCGAATCTCGAGTGAAGGGGTGGAAGACAAGAAGTGCTTGGGCACATCCAGGAGAGGCAGACGTATGTGAAAGGAACTCCATAATAGAGTGTTTGGAAAGTGAAGAACAGCGGCGAGCGTGATTACCCCAATTGGTCGCAGCGTAACCGTACAGTGGGTTGAGCTTCAAATGTCGAAAAAGATCATTGGTGTTCCAAGACTTCGGAGTGAAGGCGTTCGAGATTAAATACGTCATCAGCATGTCTGTGATTTCGTCGTGCGCACCCGGGAAACACAATCCCATGTACGTTTCCAGGTACGCTCGAGTCGTGGGATTAACAAGCGACAGAAATGTTTTGTCTTGTTCCCATTGGACCAAGCCGACACAAGAACAAATCATTTCGTCAAGGCGCTCGCTGATTTGCTGCTCAGAAGGTTGTCTGCCGTGTCTCCAGCCTTGGAATACAGCGTGGTATAGTTGTATTGCAGTCAACTTCTTTTCGGCATAGATCATCCATAATAATAGCCGCTTCGCTACTTTGGCTACTTCATCCCCTTGGCCTTCGATGCGTCTCATAATTCCTTCGAAGAAAAGTTGTAATTTCCCTGGAAGGTGCCTGGGTGACTGTACGGGTTCTCGGAACAGCTCTAGAGACGTCGGCATTTGCAAACAGACATCAGGTAATAAAGCTTCAGCAAAGCTGAACCTGTGATTCTGTCAGTCATTTAAGACGCCAAGATGTAGTGCACGTGCTACTTACATGCCATCGCCATTGTCGTTAAGCCAATTTCCAATTTGTCTGGCGTGACTGTCTCTTTGAATTGGTGATTCCACGAAAAAAGATGACTTTCTGCGTAGGTGACCAGGTCATCGAGAGATGGGTGAATATCCAGAATGCTACTGGGATCTAGAAGTTCCGAAGCTGGAGAGGGGTATCTGGATGTCGCCAAAATGTTGCATCCGTGGTTTTTCTGCAACCCAAGTAACTCGCGGAAGAGCCTCTTTTGGTGTCCTGCATCGAAACTGAACTGGTCGAAAGCGTCGATGAGGACAAAGAAACGGGAGTAAAAAGGTCTGAGGCTGAGCAGGGCTCGGTTTATATCGTCGATAGATAGTGGAACTCCGTTGCACTTCATGCTCTTCAGCAAATGTTCCACATAGAATGGAATTCCCGGAAGGCCTCGGACTAGTTGCTCGAGAATGCTGGCAAGAATCGCATCGACGTCCGGAGTGTGCTCGTAGTTACAATATATGTAAGCAATTCCCACTTTCTTCTGCAGCGCGCACAAGGTCTCGGAGACAGTTTCGACAATGGCAGACATGAGTATTGACTTTCCCGCCCCAGGAGCACCGGTACAAAATAACGTATCTCTGGGAGTGCTCAGCCAGGATCGGAATCTAGGCAACGACAGGAAAGACTCCAGAGTCCCAGGGTGCCATTTTGCCACGAGATTTCGCTGGGTCGTGGCGTGATCAACTAGCCGTAGTTGATTCAACAGTTCTGCAAATTCCGGCATCGATCCTTCAACATTGATGTCTGACCTCAGAGAAGAGCAAAACCATCTCAGATTACGTTCGTTAAGGTAATACTCGTCTGGGATAGGAGAGTTATTGTTCTGTGGAGACTCGGGGAATAAGATGAGCCAAGGGTCGAAGTGCTTGGTATCATCGTGATCTTCCTCCAAGTCCTCCCAAACCAGATCTGGAATTTCGAGATAGGCTTTTTCTGCATCATCGCATAATCGCTGACAGTCGCAATTCTCGTTGCAAGGCTGGGAAGTCTCCAAAGCTTCGTAAGCTCTATAGTCGTGTGCTGTGTCCAAAGAGCTGAGGTATGAGCTATCAAAGCTACAGTCGTCATCGCGGCTCGGAGAAAACATGAAGGCCAGTTCTCTCATATGGCTTTCTATATGTTCACGAAGACCAGTCTGGTGGCTTGGTGATTTGGAGTCCTCGCTTGACCCGCAAAAAGGGCATTGTCTAAACACAAATGGCCCCGTATACACGCTGACTTCCTTCAGCAGTGTGATGTCATCTTCTGGTTCGAAGCGGCTCTCGAAGTCCTGTCCCTCGAGCATTTCTATTTCTCGGCATGGCTTGTAAACACAGTAACACTCGCCTAGGTGGCTTCGTAGGTGCCACAATAGATCGTCGAATGTTGACATGCGGTCAAATGGGGTTTCGCAATCATCTTGGGTGCAAAATAACGGCTCAAAATCTTCTATAACATGAAGTCTAACGTCATAATTTTAGAATTAACAAAGGGATCTAGACAGGGGCTTAAGATCATTCGAGGTGAATCGAAAACTTACTGCCACTGCGCACCTAGAGATGTTGAACCTGAAGTACGCAGAGAAATAGTTTCGAAACAGTAGGGACATAAGCAAGAGGTGCTGCGTCGGAATTCCTCTGGAATTTTGGGAGAGTGTATGTCTGTAGAAAAGTTGACATTCGCGGCCCCGATCAGCGGCGCAATCCGGCGATTTGAACGAGGGAGCCCAGTCCTACTTTGTCGACTGTGGCGGGTTGAACCAGAACCAGAGAGCACACTCTTGTGTCGTTGACTGTCAAAACGCATCCTCCGCCGTAGGATTGATTGAGACACCCTTTCTTGCAAAGCAAGGGATGCCTTCGGGAATCTCATTCTTGCAATCCTGATAGTCATTTGTTCGAACAGGACATACTTATCAACCTCTCTTCTGCGCTCAAGTAGAGTCTTTTGTTTACTCTCGTGAATGTCATGGGACTTTCTCATCAGAAAAAGCTGGCTGCGAAAGTCTCCCATGGTCTGCTGGGTCTCATCTATCAACATCTTGACTGACTGAATTGATGACCCTGGAGCATCAATACGATCTCGCACGCCTTCGATCAATACTAGGCTTAGATGATCTGAAAGCTGCTCTAGAGCATGTCTGATTATTTCTGAACATCATGATTAAGAAAAGTCTTTTTCCGTTTGTTTGATGGTCTTACTTGGTAGATCACCCTGAACGGTGTATAACAGGCAGCTCAAAACACAACAATCTTCGGCGAAGCCAGGGTACTGAGGTAAGCTATTTTCGAACCGTCGTAACTCATCTAACAGTAATGAGAGGTTCGTAGGCCTAATGCTCGTGGGTATTTCTTGAATAAATAGATCTCGACGAAAGTCATCGATGTTTGTTGGTTCGTAGAGGATGAGCTTTGACAACGCAGAGGGCGGTAGAGAGGGGCTGAGGCTAATATTGTTTTCCGGGAAAGCATCACTGATTTCGGATAGAATTCCTTGACAGACGACAATGATATCCTTCAAATTTGTGTCACTGGCTACTGGTTTCTTCGAGGACGACATGACACTGTACTCTTATATTTAGATAGATAGTTCGCGCTGGAGCAAGAAGCACCTCAGTGACGTACCTAAGCGCAAATGATTGGAACCTTTCACCTATGGCGGGAAGGCTAGGACTGATTTGATGCTTGCTTCGGAAGGAAACGAGATGTGAAAGATGTTCCGAAAGCTTCGTGAAATGTCCAAGGTGGGGAGGCGGGCGACGCATAATAAGTGGTTTTCTGTCCCGACGTGGCGCCACAAGCATGTCTCACCCTGGGTCGAGTGCACATGCCTGGCGAGGTACCTGTACTTCTGACACCACCGCCATCTTCCAAGGTTTTGTTTCTTCTTTTCCTTCTCATCTTTCTGTGTGGTAGCCTGATAAGTAATGCCTCCAAATCAAATAGGCCGTCGATCGCCCTCCCTCTCTGCTAACATCATCTACCCCCAACTGCTCCCCCATCATCTCGTCACCCCGTATACGCCCCTCATCGCGTTGCTTGTCTTTCTTCAAGCCTCGACCTCATGCGCATCCCGTCCGGTTGTCGCAAGTCCAAAACAAGCAGAACAATAACCATTCCTTCATTGAGTGCCATTGGCGTGCCTCATTGGCGCCTCAGTTTCCCCGCCAGAACAAGACTCATGTGGCAATTAAATTTGGTCAACTCTGTGATTGCAGCGTTCGTGACCCTTAGCAGAGAGGCCAATTTCGCTCCATTGGGACACGACGGTCTGGCCTTGGCCCGAGATGCCCAGCGCTGCTACACTTACCTTTCAATCATTCGGCGCGCTGTCTACATTTTTGTTGTCCTTCGAGAGCCCGCTGTTGATGTCCATGTCGACATAGTTAACAAGCTATTGATCGCTCTTGAGAGCCGCCTTTGGGCGGAAGACAGGGAACCTTGGCTTTCCAAGAACTACACGGTATTTGTCTCAACTCATAACGTAGTCTGTACACTTGCAACCTCTAAATTCACCGTCACAGTTAACGTACTCCGAGCTTCCTTCACTGGAAAGGCTGAAAGCCTTTGCGGCTAGTCTAGATCAAGAATCGGACACCAAGAGGTCCTGGTATTTCCGACCGCTCACGCCGTGCAACGTCAGCATATTCCGAACCGAGGAAATGCACCAGGAGAAAAAAAGATCATGGTTTACGCATCAAGTCAAAGCTGCAGCTGAGCATCTCTCGACGGTCATTCAAATGGGTCAAAGATGTCATCCCATTACGGCGTACCTGACTCCCAAAACTGGGATAGAGATTTTGGCGAAACAAGTCTACGAGTGTTTGGAGAGACACTGGAGATGCGATTGCTTTCGGGGACGTGGGACCGAAAAACTCATCAGAGAAGCAAGATTCAGCTTGATCAAATATCCCAATTTAGATCAAGGGAGCTCCTCAGCCGAAGAAGCGTCAGATGCGCCAGAGCCATCCAGTTTTGAGATTCTCCTTCCTATCTGTCAACCAAGCACGCCTCAGACCAGATTAGTCTCTAGGTTTCTGCTTCCCTTCCGACCCTGTTGCTTTGCCTCCTATAGGTCAACTTCAAGAAACATCGCAACTACGCGCTGGAAGGTGACCAATGTGCACGTAGGTACTCAAGATGGATTAAGGTGAGTCCCTTTCAACTTCGCTTGCCTCGTTGCCTGTTTCCCTCGTCTCAAAATGTTGCTTATACTTTACTAGTCCAGAACATATCCACACTGCGCGCTGGTTAGATCAGAAAGATATTTGCCAACGCCTAGCAGAAAGTGCTGACTTTCAGCTCAACCTTGCTGTGGATGAGAACGAACTTTGGGAATTAGGCCAAATTCTCACAGAAGATGACGACCATTACACTGACATGAAGTCACTCTATGACGTTCTAGGAAGCGACACAACGGCATTTGCCCTAGGTCGCAAAGACCAACTTTCGATTTTCTTGATTCTTTCCAACTCTTTACTCAACTTCCACTCCAGCCCTTGGGCCCAATCAGTTTGGAGCAGCGACAAAATTTACTTTCGTTCAATGGAGGGTGGGCCAGAAAATCGGCCAGTGTTGGCATTTCCATATTTGTCTGTCAACATTCACACAGTGCAAGACTCATCTAGCTCTGCATGGCATGAAGGAGTTCGTAAGCTTTACACGATTCCAAAGCTCGTAGCGCTCGGCATGATATTCATCGAAATCCTCACCAGAAAGAGGTTTCCTGATGGATTAATGGTCCATATCAGAGACGGCGGGAAGAGCTATGAGTCTTGCATTTCAGCGATTTGGAAGACATTCAAGGACAATCGCAATATCATGTCTCCAGCCATGACGAAGGCGATCTCTGCTTGCATCAAGCTAGAAATGCCTTATAACTTTCCAGGAAACGATTTACGGAACGAGGAACTCTTCGGGATATACATCAAAACATTTGTGATGGATCCATTAATAGAGGAGCTCCAGGCCTCTCACGGCGTTACCTGGGATAGTTTCTTTCGTTCTTTAACCCCCGGACCCAACTCGCCTCTTTCTTCTCGCAATCATGGCATACCTAGGCAGTACGTGACAGAGAATACCGGTCCCAAGCAAGGCAATCATTGTATCCTTGCAGGTGCTATTGCGGAAAAGACCCCATTTTCCAGCGCAAAGTAAGTTGAGAAGCCCAGCGTGTGGATTAAGGAAGTTCCTTTTGGTTTAGAAAAGGCAATTGACTTGATAAATTCAGGAGTCTCGGGGCAGCAGATTGGTTCAAACGACATGAAATTGCTTGGGCATGGGCAAATAAACTCTCCAAACACATACCTGACAGGTATCGTCAGAAGTCTTGCCAGAGAAAGGTCAAGGTTGCCGTTTTGGATAGCGGACTAGCACTGAGTCAAATGGAAAGAAAGTCTTTCAGGTGTACAGCGTATCGTAGCTTCGTCGACAAGGACCAGGATCGCGAAGAGGACGATGTGGGTCACGGGACTCACGTGGCAACTCTTCTTCGTCGAATTGCACCAGATGCCCAAATTTTTGTGGCAAGGATTTACCAAGATGAACCGACCCATGATGAGTCCGCAAATGCAATAACCAATGTAAGGTTGCAAAATTTCTTCGATCCATTGACGTAGTAGTACCTTGGCAAAGACGGCACCTTGCATGTCATGATCATCACTAAACTTGTCGCAGGCAATCAAATGGGCTATCGACGATTGCTCCGTGGATATCATTGTGATGTCGTTCGGGTTCAACGAAACGGTCCAAATTATAGCTGACCAGATACGCCGTGCGGTCTTTCAGAAGGTTCTTATTTTTGCTGCTGCATCAAATGATGGGAAAAATCGTACAGACCGGATTGCATGGCCCGCCAGAGAAGAAGGTGTCGTCTGCATACACTCAGGAGATGGTATGGGAAACCCATCCAGGTTTACACCAGCCCCGGAGGAAGACATGAGAATCATGGTTCTTGGCGAGTATGTTCAGTCGACTTGGCCAAAAAGGTTGATGGCACCGAACAGCAACAACGTCGTGCATATGAGTGGCACATCTTGTGCAGCTCCTATAGCAGCCGGGATAGCAGCAATGATACTTCATCATGCTGGACTCCTTCTAGACGAAGACGAATGGCGAAGACTGCGCAGTATTAGTCCTATACGGCGGATGTTCCAAGACCTCGGAACATCAGTGACGGGTTACTGGTGGATCAAGCACTGGGGGCTGTTCGAAATAATGGCGAGGGGCAATTCAAAGGGTCCTGGTGATTTTCTCTCAGTATCAGATGAAGAGCTGCAAGAAAGAAATTATGTTATAAGGGGGCGTATTCGGGAGTGGCTATGATATGGTTCAGAGGAGACAGGGGAACCAGAGTAATCAACTTTATAATCAGACGTCTCGCGATTGATCTAGACATGTCCTAATTCTTTGTTTATTGGTCATCATCAATATGTCTATGTCACGTCTTACCCATTGACAACCACAATATTAGTATGCGCGTCTTGACATGTATTGAAACATCAATAGACAATGTGTATTTAGAAGGCCGTTTATGTAGGCCATACGGACGACTTTTCCATCCTATGCCTATGACATCCTCCTTCCGTATACACATTTCAATACTATGTTATTGAGCTTCGCACCGGCCGCAAGGCCTTACCTTGCTGACGCGAATAACAACATCATGTATTCACAACATTGTGTGTGCACAGCAACATGTATCAAAGTCATTGTCGAGGTAGCAGCATAAGACCCAGTGATATATTGATGCATGGAATTACGTCGCTGCTATTGCAACAACACAGAGCAGTCTTCCTTACATCCCAGGAGCAGGGAAAGTCAAGCTGAGGAACGTCAACCGGGAGGAGTTGCAGAAGTCACATGCATCCTCACAACAAATGAAACCTACCCCGCCTTACTGAGACATGGAGCATCAAGCTGAACTACATAGCGCCCACGGCTTTGTACGCCAAAGCCACCTTCGCCTAGCATTGCCACATTTGGTATTGCTTTCAAAGACAGTGATGCATGTGCTCACCCTAGGTCCCTTAAGTATAGAGTACCTCAATTAGACGTTGAAGCCTTTTGAAAGGGAGAACAGAGGCCCTAGAGATTGATGCGTCGAATGGCGCGATCTAGGTGCGTTACGAATGCTTGTTATATAGCATCTTAGGTGCCCTTCAGCCGTCAATTCGGGTGTTGAACGCACGACACGAGCAAATGAGAGGCCAGATATCACGGACATGTGTCGATCAAATCAGCCAACGGTAGCCCAGCCTGGGCTGTGCATCCTGCAGTTCGATCCACCTGATAGCTATCAAAGCCTGAGATACTTGGCATAAGCCTTGGCTGGTTTCTTGTCTCATGATTTGTTAAACGAATCGATAGTTTTGCCTTTGAGCAGTAACAAATTTTGATGGGCTGATGCTGACGGGCACGCGGTAGAGGATACTGAGGACATTGAATCTTACTAGGTCGACGATTCGGGTTGCCATGCATTGCATGGTGGCACACCATGCACCAATGGGAGCTGCTCTGGATCGGCCTAACCGAGCATCAACAAGCGAGTGCCTCATAACAGCAAATCACTACTTACTTACCTTACTGCAACAAAGGTAAGTAGTGCCCCGCCCTTAAAAGGTGTTTGGGCATATAGGTACGACATCGTCCGATGCCTTTGGAAGTCTTCTCGAAGATACATCTTTGTTAAACAGTCAGGACTTGGAGTTCTAAAGTTTACCCAATATGACCAAGTACTATTTTCACGCCCCAAACTTCGATTCGAATCCAGAAAGCGACAGCGCACCCCAGCTTGGAAGCATCCTCGCTAACTTTAACGACTTTGATCCCATTCTGAACCAAAACAATATTCAGTACATCCACGGGTCCTCCCGGAACACGAGCGTTTGTCATAACTTCACAGACACCGACAATCGAGCCATCGAAGCAGGAGCCGGTCTCTCGGTCACGGCTGCTCAAGGACTTCTAGGTGCAGCGGATGTCATCTACTCCTTTCTCTCAAGCAAGAAGGTCGTCTTTGAGTGTGAGATGTTGGAGACATTTGAGTTCTTCCCCGACAAGGACTTTATTAGTGAAAGCATCATCGCATCGCCAAATGTTCAAGAATTCATCAACTCCTCCGTTTTTGGCAATAAAAAGGTCTACATGGTCACTGGACTCAAAATTGCCACTGGTTTCAGCAGCTCTACTACGACGGAAACACAGCATCGTCCATGTCTCAAGATCAGCGGCAGCGGAGCGGCTCTAGGTGTACCTGTGGAAGGAGGACCATCCATCGACTTCGCAATTAATCACAATCAAATCACTGGAACTGGAAAAACTGCAAACAAGGTCATATTTGCCTACAAGGTAGCCTGCATCAAGCTGAAGTCAGACGGTGATGTTGACTACAGCTACAAGCGGGGTGGAAAGTACAGTGTGGACAACAGCGATGGCGAAGACCAGGCCGCTTCGCCTGATTGGGAAGTTGACGATGTTGATGAGAGTTACTTAGGAGGCCTTCACTACGAAATGATCCAAGTGGATCAAGTGGCTTGAAAAGTTCATTGCATCTTCAGCAATCACTTGAGATCCGATGTCTGTTGCAGTTGAGAGTCTGTCTGAGGAGGGCAAATGGCCAGGCAACATGTGAACTCTCTCCATTCGCGGCATAACGGACTAGATATTCGGCTTGGTCGTGCATATTCGAACTCGATATCAAAACAAGCGATTACCTTGACGAAAAAAGTGCTTCGGATCCTAAATTTGACTCCAGTGGCTCTTATCAAGCACCGCCCTTGAGCCCATCGAAGTTACCGCCATTGGCGCATTGGATTGGGTTCCGCAGTGTCATCCAAACCATCATCCTCTTGCGATAGCTATCACATCGTGTTGAGATGCCTTCCTTCATGTAAATTTTCACGATGTGAGCCACCTCACCGCTACTATGCCGCCCTATCCCAGTTGTGTCATTGCTATGTCTGCTGCTGCGTTCACATGAGACATTGCATTTCTGGCACTTGACAGCCCGTTGCACGGTATTAAGCCAAATGAAGTTCTATAGGAAATCCATTGTCGTGACATCGAGAAAGCCCATGCATCCTTGCAGCGTTTTGGATGACTCCTTGCTCAGAGATTACGGACGTCAATATCGAAATATTGAAACTCTTTGACTAACAGCGAATGATAGAGTACTTGCTCTCCCTCTGATCTCCCTTTAATAAGTACCTTAGTCATGGGTATTGTAATTGAGGAGAGTTATGATACAGAATGGACGTATAGAGCCTACATGGTGCGACTCCTTGTCTTTTTAGTCCTCGTGACCGACCCGGCGTCTGGTAAGTAGGCGCCCGCAGATACGTGGAGTCTGCGGCCCTTTCATTCACTGCATTGCCTCCGTGCCCAAATGGCATGAGTCGTCGCTGCGACTGAGAGAGTCAGAGTTTCCCGGTCAGTGATCTGTTCCCGAAACCGACCTGGACTAGCGGCTTCACTTAATAGCGGCTCGGTTTTAAAGTCAGCAGGTTGCTCGCAAAGCCCTACAGATTTAAAGTTCAGAGCGGAACAACGGAGTCATACAGCATGTCGTGACCCGTTCATCCCGTCGGGGTTTTAATCAATGTGATACCATCCTTTCCTCATCTGAAGTTTATCGAGAGCTGCGGAAAATTCGCTGAATTCAATCGAAGTACATAAGTAAGCTTAATCGCAGCTCATTCATCAGAAGAAAACAACAGAATCACCACCATCAACACTATACACCGAGCCTATCATTTTCGCTTCCAACTAGTCAACATGAAGTTCATTCTCCTTCTCGCTTCCGCTGGGGCCGCCATGGCTTTCGTCGAGTGCCGCACGCCATCAAACGCTGAAGTTAGTCCCGGTCTAGGTTTACTACTGATAGAGTTCTCCATAGCTAACTTTTATAGCTTTTCAACAACTGCCAGACTCAGGAACAGCGGGATGGTTGTAAGGGCCAGTGCATCAAGCATGTGGGTTACTCGTTCAGAATCATGCTCGGAATCACAACTAAACACCCTCATAGTGCTCGGACACGACCGCAAACTTGGCAGTTTGCATCAAGTAGGTTTACCTCCATCGCCTCATTCATTTCAACCTTAGTCTAACAAGCGCAACAGCAAGGCGAACAACGACTTTGACTGCGTCTGCGCAACCCAGGCTGGCCGAGGCCCCGGATTCAACTGAGATCATGGATGAGTCTCTGCATATTTGTTTTAGTGTAGATCAAGCATGGCGTGCCTTGTATTTGGATCAAAAAAGAAGAAATTCCCTGAAGAGCTACCTCAACCTTCGCTGCTTTATCTTTGGAACTTCGACATGTCCCCGTGGAAGTTGCACATTTCTTAGCCCCAATGACACCAGCCCAACAGCCCGATCCCCCTGGGCGTCTTTTCTAAAGCTCTGCACCACATCTACACTTCAAAGTCGCCAAATGCGATGAATAGGACTACCCTACATCGGAGGCTTCAAGATACAGGTTGTTGTTCTTGTTGTTGTTTTCTTGCCTCAACGGCGCAAATTGTGTTGTCCCTCAGCCAGCCAAACCTGTAGTCGCCGCGGCCGAATGCAGCAACCTCTGGTTCAGTCCTTGCAATTGGTGGAGGGCTTTTGAAGCCTCTATTTTTGTCATGGATCATCGCACTTACTGAAAGTCTTTTGCTCGGCCTACGAATCACGAAAGACCATTCTAACACGAATTACCAAAACCGACCTGGCCTTATTCGCGGGTTGAAGCAGCGCGCTCGCCAATGCGGCTTGAGTCAATAGAACGTGTCACATTCTCCTCTGTCATAGGTCTCGTATCGACGTATTGCTTGCTATTAAAACTGAAAAACACACGCTATCGAACGACTAAACTCCTATCTCCATGCCAGCTCCAACTTGCAAGACCCGCGCTTTGGAAAATATTTACAATAGAAATGAAGAAAATCAAGCAAGGAGCTAGGCCTTGAACTTCTTGAAGTTGCGTCCACCATCAGCTAGCGCCGTCATGTTGGTGTTGCCAACCTTGATGTACTCCTTTTCCTTAGGAATCGCTGCAATCACTTCATCAGAGAGGCCAAGTGTATCCTTGACGACCTGCTTCGGGGTGAGGGCCAGCCATTGCGCGACGCTGATGTCCGAGAACTTAGGCGCTTGAAGGACCTCAAGGAAGATGACGTCCTCGGTGCCAGTGTTCTCAATGTAGTGACTGTCACCAACCTTCACGTAACCAACATCGCCGGCGGTGAAGTCAAAGGTACGCGAAGCCTCGGGGGCTTCGAAAATGGTGATGCGGCCGGAGCCCTGCAGGAAGTAGTTCCACTCGTCGCTGGTGGTGTGCCAGTGGATCTCGCGCATGGCGCCAGGCTGGACGACGACCAGGGCAGCCGAGAAGTTCTCCGCAATTGGGAACGTTTGCGGGTCGAGGATCTTGACGGATCCGCCGGGGACTTGGAAGGGCTTTTGTTGCGACCAATGGTAGGTGTATGATTCAGCACCAGTCAGCGATCCTGCTGATGAGGTCTGATTCTGCTGCTCAATGTCTTTTGGTGCAGGTGTACCATTGAAGATCTAGAAACGAGTAAGCCAGTGCCCTGGCTGTATGATGTTGTCTTCTGACTTACATAAAGCTGATCTTTGGGGATCTTGTCAAACGCAGAAACATCCGTCTTGAGGTTCTTGGAAAGAACAGACAAGGGGTTCCTCAAGAATAACTCAGAAGCAAGGAATGTGTTCTCTTCACTGAAGCTTCCCTGGTCGAAAACGAGGAGGAACTCAGTACCCTGGTCGAACGCCTGGATGCTGTGAGGAACACCCTTCGGGAAGAACCATACATCGCCTATGTAGCTTTGTTAGCTTTATTTAAAGGAGGAATCAGGTCGAGATAGTCATACCCTCGCACACATCGTCGACGAAGCTCTTTCCATCCTCATTCATCGCTGCGATGCGACAACATCCCTTGAGCATGAGCGCCCACTCAGCCGAGGTGTGCCAGTGAAGCTCGCGGTAAGCGTTAGGCTGCAACTTCATATCGACACCCGCCATCGCAGAAGCGACGGGTAGGACTTTAGTGTTCTGCTGCCGCGCCCAGCCGGCGCCCTCTTGGCTGCCGAGACGGTTATGCGAAAGGCCCAACGGCCACATGGCGTTCTCGACATCGCCCTTGTCGGTGCCGGGCGGGGCAAAGAGATCGGGGTTTAGCTTCTCATAGTCGTAGGTTCCTGCGGGAATTATGTGTTAGCGCATCTCTTCCCTGCAATGATCCATCCCACTTCAACGCCTCCCCGCTAGGGATGCAACGTACTTGGGCCCGGGTCCGGAGATCCTAGTCCGCCGCGGATCGGTTGCGGGACGTCGACACCATCAAAGTTCAGGTACAAGCCGAGCTTTCCGTCTGCTTCCTGGCCGGGCACGAGCGTAACGTCGTCAACGTTGGCGGAGCCGCCAGTTTCGGGGTCAGGTCGCGCTGCGTTGCCTCCGAGGAGGCTAGAATCTCCTCTAAGACTTCCCGTAGGCGTAGTAACGGTAGGGATGGGCGGATCGACACCGCCAACGGGGCCTTTATTCTCGCCATAATCTCCCATCCTGTTCAATTGTTGGCACAATCTCCTAGTAGTCGTGTGCTCATGGGAGTACTTACTGCGGCGCCGGAATGGCATAGCTCTGCGGCAGAGCCGCAAGCAAGCTAGCGAGGAGGAAGGCACCGTGGGTATACATCGTGATCGAGAATAAACTGGAAGAAGATGAAGTCAAAAAGATTGCGCTGTAACGAAGGACTGGATATTGAGTGTCTGTTTCCAAGATGATCTGGAAGCTGATGATTCTGAGATGGAGAATAAAACCCTCTACAGACCGGATTGAAGGGCCTTCTTATACCTCACACTCGCCGTAAGACGAACTTAGAACCTGCCTCCAAAGCCTCCCAAAGCACACAATCGACATATGATGGTTCCCGAGCTAGCTATGCCGTGCCTTGACCATCTGCCAGCCTACTTCCCCTCACCCAATCCATGCCATCTACTATCACAAGGCGGAGTGGAATTCGGCGGGACCGATTAAGCTCCCAGCCTTGGCGTCCGGACCGCGATATGTGGATGACATGGGGCTAGCCGCGTGGAGCACGAGCAGTACAGTAGAAGCCGGGGGCAATAGTAGTCTAGATGACGCGTTTTCGCTCTTTTAGGTCTATCGCGAACAGTGAGACGGTTAGCACGGGAAGGACAGAGACCCACGCACGGTTGTACGGCACCGGTGTGGACGAACATATTGAACTGATCAACGACTAGCCACATGCTACCTTGAGATTACTCACAACCTCCGAAAAAGCACACAGCGCTCACCACGTTGTCTCACTTAAAGCGCTTACAGCCCACGGAGGCTTCGGGAAGTCCATCGCGCCTCAATCAACTCAGCTGGCCTTACTAGGATCAAAGTTGTTTTGCAAAGTGCAAATGTTCAGCAAAAGGTTAAAAATAAGGCTTGGTGGTGTCGACGCCCCCCCGAGCGCCTCCAGCGCGGATCATCGAATCTGATAGCGGGAATTCGGTAGCGCCCCACGTTGCATTTCCCCCCTATTGCCGAAGACGGCAGTTGATTGTCTGGCTACGTGGTGAAGTCACCGCTCTTAGAAATGGTCCGTTCGCGATTCGTCTGAACCGCGGAACCCTCTTGACGTGTGTTCTTTGTGGGTTACCTTAGATTATTCATGCAGAAGAAACGTACTTACCTGGGATGATTAAGGGTGTGACGAACACCTCGGTGAAAAGAAAAAAAGCCCCGTTGTCTCGCAGAAAGCTCGGGATTGTCCGCTTACACCAGACTTATTCAAGATTCAAAAGTTCTAGCTCCCTGATCACTCGGCTGCTAGCGTCCTGCCACCGGCCTCTAACCTCACCTGGGCAGAGGAAAGAAGCTTGTAAGAGTTTAGTGACGCGCCAGCCATTTGAATGGCGAAATGTGAGCAATCGAAATTACAAATGCCGCAAACTCCTTGCACGAGTACAAGCATGTGTGCTCATTATGGGATTGCGGTTCTTCTCCCTCGTAGTAGGTCTGGGCTTGCTTCCATGTCCTTTACACTTACGAAGTGTCAGGTAGCTAAATCGGGCCCGGCAGACTTGGAGCCCGGGATACCATCTCATCGAAAGTACAAGATTGCATCATTCTCAGAAGAGGGGAAACTTTGGCCTGTCATCTGGCAGGTTTGCTAGATGGCCCAAGTCCAAGGTTCAGGAGATGAGACGAATGCAACGTTGTCTACGCGATGAGCGATGGCAGATACTAAATAAAGCCTCACAACATGACATAAAGGCAGCTGAATACATCCAAAGCTTGTTTTGTACCCAATTGGGACGTCACTGCTGGCTGAGTCGTCGGATGTCGCTGTGGTTGGATGATTATACGATTTGAGTTGCCGCTTGCGATGCGGAAATGCCGCCACAATGCCATCGTGCATGCGTGCCCGCCGTTGGCGCGTGCGGCTTCATCCGATGCAGGTGGCCTTCTTTTTCTCCTTCTCTGCCCGCTGCAGATCTGTCTTGGCTCAAAGGGGGAGAGCTTGTGTCGCAGAGCCAACGATCGACCGGGCAGTTGGGCTTGTGAACACCCTTGATGGTAGCCAAGTCTCGTTAAGCATAGCCATAGCTGTCCATCAGCCAGTGCAACGCTCCTGGTCATGGTCTTTAAGACTGTTTCATCTACAGAATTGATTCTAAGAGAAAAGACAAAGGCTCTTCAAGGAATTATCAGATCCCACCGGCATAATTTACTCCTCCACCCGAGAAGCTAGAGGGGGGTATTCCCATGGCAATGCAACACATTCGTACAACGCTGACGCTTTCAACATACAAACCGGGTACTCGATCTAGTGACATAAGACATGACATCTTCTAATTCCTATGATATGATGTACTATTGGTGATAAACCCGACCTGCTGAATCGCGAGCTCCTCGATGAATAACAGAGAGAAAGTAAACTGGTCGAAGCACGTAGTACGACATCAAAATCTTGCGCACCAGCCCTCCCGTTAAATCAGGCCACCAACAAGCCCTACATTGGATGGAATAGCCATACAAGGCACGTCACAGCCACAATGCCTATTGATTCTGTTACCAGCATTATTTGCCATGACCGTATCGTGGGGGGCTTCGCTTATCACGCCATCTCGCAGCCTCGACTGGTACATATCTAAGGTACTGCAGACAAAATGAAGAGAAATCGAACTTTTCACAGCATGGACGTAGATTTAGGCATCAGATAAGAAGAGAGCATGCTTGCGGGGTATATGACTATAACAATATCAAAGTACCTAGTAAAAGGTTTGTTGTGCTAAGGGCCTAGATATTCCTTGACCTCATAGTTCTTCTTCGCATAAAAGAACCAAAGTGATATGGTGATAATGGCAATGCCCGCAAGCACAGCCGAAGCATAATTCATTTGATCTGCAACAGCAGGTAGGTAATAGGGGAAACAGTAAAAGATGAGTGCAACCGCCGACCATGCAAGCATGACTATATTCGCAGCGAAGCCAAGTTTAGGATACCAGAAGGGGCCGTGTTTGAAATTCGCGCGGCCTTGGGATAGTGCCAGGACAACCGGGATACTGTAGCTGATGTATTGAAGTAGCAATCCTGTAGATATGAGGGAGTTGAAAGCAAGGTCGGATGCGAGGTAAAGGCAGCCGAAAATGGCAGTCCCTGATGCGGAGAATATCAATGACCAGGTAGGCGTATGCAGCGGGGAGGGTGCAATCTTGCTCAGGTGACGGTGCATGGGGAAACCGGCCTCGCGACTGATGGTCCACGCGAGCCGAGACTGCCAGGTCTGAATTGACCAGACGGCGCCGATGGTCGTGATCATCACAGGCACCCAGAGACCCACTGAAGCAGCCTTACTGCCTGTGATGCGATAGAACAAGGCCAGGGCCGAGTTGTCGTCGGCTCCGTCAATGATGGGGACGTTGATGAGAACAGACGTGACAACAAGGAGTCCGGAGACGAGGCCAACGACGATAGTCCACATCAGTGCTTTTGGGATATCCGTGCTTGGCCGGGGCATCTCCTCAGCCAAGTGAGTCGCAACGTCAAGGCAGGAGAAGCTCCAATTGGCGCCGTTCATTCCGATGATGAAGGCGATGCCGTTTTGCCAGCCCGAGATGTTTACTGTGGTAGCGAAGAAGTCTTTTGCGGAGGCGTGCTCGTCCGACATGGCGAACAGGGTTATGAAAATGACGACGATTGTGGTGCAGCTGAACAGCAACATGATCTTGGAAATCTTTGGAAGAAGACTCTCGAAACTCGCGCCGAAGACGGTGACGATATTGAGGAGTTGAAAACCCAGGAACCCCATCCACCGCTTGTAGACAAAAGATGGGTCGAGAAGCGTGATGATGGAGCAGATGCCGACCGGGACCGAAAGACACGCCGACGAGCCCGTGGCGACGGCAGCAAGCCAGCTGATGACGGCCGTGATGTACGACAAGAACCGGCGAGAACTCGGCGGCGCCAGCCGGTGGACCCAGATATACTGCCCACCCGGGTGCGGCATAGCCGAAGCCAGCTCCGCGAGAGTCGTGGCCGTCGCGAGGCCGACAAAGGCCATGACTAGAAAGCCCCAAAAGAAGAGCGGCGAGCCGCCCATGGGCAGGGTGCTGCCGAATACTAACAGAAGGCCGATGGCCGTGTTTGTGGTTCCGTAGCCGATTCCGAGGGCAGATAGAGTTGTAAATGGCTTCATGGTTTGCACGGTGACGTCTCCGTGGACGATGGAGCCGTGCTCCGTGGCTTCATTTTCCGCTTTTTCGGGCATGGCGGCGACGGTATTTTGAGTTGTGGCTGCTGAGGCCTTGTCGAGTGAGGAGGATCGCTGATCCATTGTGATATTGCTGGCTTAAGTGTTCGCCAGGGGCGAGATCTCGTCCAAGATGACTGACTCTGTGGATATATGCGGGGGCAGTGGAGGATTAAGGGAGGGGCTTGGAGGGAGATTGCCTCCCTCAAGTCTTGGGGAGGGAGTATCGAGGGACCAAGTTAAGTAGACGCACGTCTCTCGTGCATGTTTGTGTGACCAACTTGATGCTACTAGACAGCAGCACGAGACTCGCGTTGATCGACCAGAGGTAGTTTGATAAGCCGAGATACCATCTCGTCCGCAGAAGACGGCTTGAAGATAACATATCCCGGATTCGTTTCCTGGGGCTGCCGCGCTATCGGCTCGCATTTCGCACACAGTTGCCCGATCCGGCAAGCCAGAGCGGGCCCCTATCCGCTCCCGGTGCCCCGCATCCCGACCCCCTCATTCGCCGACACCGGCAGAGATCGCGGGTGAGCTGCAGCGGGACGATGAGGGTAAAAATTGACACGATCATATGGTTCGTCTGAATCGATACCGAGGTGAATGTGGATGAAGATTGCGTCCTCAGAGCTCAGGATCTGTGTTCATGTTCATTTCACTCAAGAAGCTCTGGAGTAACGATTAGTATCATCCCTCCAGCCCTTACCACGGTGTCATCAACTTACATCAAATCTCACCGAAACTTCAAGATGGGGGTTGAAGATGAGCTTCCTTCTTACCTCAGTGAGTAATAATCACAATCAGACCTCATAGGCATGCTTTGCTAACCAATTGCTCCAAGATCCCGAAACATCCAGGTTCCTCCTAAAGGTTTCCAAGGCCATCTCCCAAGACCCAGGTCTGCCCCGGCCAAACCCAACAATATCATCATGGCAGGTTCCAGAGCACCATCTGGCATCAATCCAATCCCCCTCACTTCCCCAACAAACAGACTTCGCCGTCATTGGGTCCGGTATCACCGGTTGCAGCGTTACGAAGACGCTTCTCGAACACCAGGTATCGCGCAACTCCCACGTCACGATCCTCGAAGCCCGGACGCTTGTAAGCGGTGCCACGGGCCGGAATGGCGGGCATCTCGTCACTGCTTCGGGGCATACCTACGGGCCCATAGCTGCGCAGCATGGTGTTGAGGCAGCGAAGCAGATTACCCGCTTCTCAATCCTCAACGTTGAGCGGATCATGAAAATGGTTAGAGATATGGACCCGGAGGCCCAAGAGCGGTGCCAGATTCGTGATGTTCTCAAAGTCATGGCTGTCGGGGATGAAGAGACCTGGACTGCTGCCAAGAGCTCGGTATTGGGATTCCAAAAGGCCGTCCCAGAGCATAGCCAATATCACCAAATCATCGAGAGAGACGATGTGCCAGAAGTACGTGATTCAGGATGCTGGGATAGGGTCTCTGAGATTGGAAGACTGACCCTTTGATCACAGAGATGGAACATCAAAGATGCGAGCGGGGCTGTAGAGCACAACGCCGGAGCCATCTGGCCGTACCGTCTTCTCATGGGAATCTACGAAGATCTCCTGAGCCAATACCACAACCGGCTGGCAATTGAAGCCAAGACGCCCGTTCTGCAGGTCCAGTTCTCCCCGTCCGGCAACTCAGAATACCCATATCTCATCACGACTCCAAGAGGCATCATCCGCGCCAAAAAGGTCATACACTGCACCAACGGCCACGCATCACACCTCCTACCTCAACTAGCAGGCCGCATATATCCCTTCCGCGGCACAATGTCCGTCCAGAAACCTGGTCCGACCCTCAAGAACCTAGGTGCTTCGCGCTCATGGAGTCTGTCTCACAAGCCGACCCTGGATATCCGGAGCGGTCTCTACGTGACGGGCCTCTACTACCTGCAACAGAATCCCATTACAGGAGGAATATGGATTGGAAACGAGACGGCGTATATGAAGGATATCTTGACTTCTGATGATACCTACGTCCCGAAAGAGGCGAGGGAAGCTCTGTCAACGGTACTGCCGAAATTCTTTCTTGGGGGGTGGGCACCTGAGGCGAAGACGTCCGAGGTGGAGGCAATTTGGTCTGGCATCCAAGGTCACACGGCTGATGGTCTCCCGATCGTGGGGCAGATCCCAGACTCTATCTCTGGAGACGCCGGTGGCGGACAGTGGATCGCTGCCGGGTTCAATGGGTACGGGATGGACAAGTGCTGGCTGACGGGCGAGGCTTTGGTCAGGGTGATGTTTGGGGAAGACGTCAGTGATTGGTTCCCGCGAGCATATATTGTCACGGAGGAGCGTTTGCGAGGGAAGTTGACGTCGGATGAAACATTGCTCAAGTTTGCAAAGCTCGCGAATCCTCAGGGGGTCAAGCTATCCAAACTCTGAGCTCATTCCGACTTGCCGATCTAGAGGATACATAGAAAACTGTCTTAGCCAAATAGAATATAGTTCATGAAAGAGTCATATACATCATATTTACTTCCAAGCTAGCCCATCATCGTCCCAAGATTCTTCTCACGCGCGATATCGAGCCAATACACATCCTCTTCAGCAGCATCCAGCGCTGCCCACGTATGATCAATCAACTCAGAAATGACCCGACTCTTCCGAAGCGGCAAAATGTGCGTATAAGCCGCCAGCCGTGACCGCACAAACTTGCGCGCCCTCGCCACCTCGATAGACGCGGGGTCGATCTCCAGCACATCCGCCCCGGCCTCGCCGTACATAGCGTCCGGCTGTCTTAGGTGCTGCGGCTCCCTCCTCAACTCGCTCGAGATAGCCACCATGATGAAAGGCTGCGCGCTTCGCGTCCGCGATTCAAAGGGTATATCGCGCAAGATGCCGAGGATGTACATTGCCAGCTTCGTCAACCACGTCCTCCTCTCTCTTGCCGAGGGGACTTTATTGCTTTCCAACCCCGATCCCGCGGTCGCAGACACCGGAACTGGACGTAGTAGCCGTTCCCTGTCCCATGGCGCGTACCGCTCATTTAGCAAATCTGGAAACACGCGGTACAGCTGTAGGAGACCGGTACAACGGTACGCCTCGTCGATAAGCTCCAGATGCCGCAGCGGAGTCTTGGGATCACCCGGGTCCGTGACGCGAGATAGGTCCGGCGGACGATGCGCAAGGAACGCGCGCTCGAGTTGTCGTGCGGAGCGTAGAGCGGCGCGGAAGACATCTAGGTCCGTCTCGGTGAGGAACTTGACGGAGGCCATGTGTTTCCGGTACTGGAAGATGAGGATGCCCGTGTCGGTCAGCAGTCGGACAGTGGCGTGGGATATGCCCGAGTACGGGTGCGGCTCAATAGACTTTGACGGGTCCGCCGGGCCTATGGATGTGGTGTGGTGGTAGTCGCCTAGTTGGGTGCTATCTGTAAGGTAAGCGAGGAGCATGGCCCAGTAGTCCATGGTATCGCTGAAGAAGGACAAGCTCGCGTCTGCGTCGCTGCCGCACGTCTCGGCGGAGACTTCTTTGAGCATGCTACAGCTTGCTCTGAACATGTCTGTTGCGAGGTTCTGGGGGCTGAGCCAGCTCGAAGTGTGGCCGAGGAGCGTTGACGAGAGAAGCATGGCCCGCTTGTGTGTTGTGGTCATGGAAGTTGGTAGAGGAAGCGCTGAGGGTCGATCGCGGATGAGTTTGAGGGCATTGCCGTGTTCTCTCCGGGCGACGGGCAGGAGGTGCGGGAAATCTTCTGAGAGGCAGGCTGCGGCCATGCTCTGGACGGTGTGGTATAACGCGCCGGAGGACTGCCACATTGTCTCGACGATGTTGCGCATCACATTTGTTTTGCTGTCCCAGGCGCAGTAGAGCGTGATGACCTCGCGGAAGAAGTATTCGGAGAGCGAGGTTGGCAGATGGGAGAGCTCTCGTGGGCTGCTCTCTAGGAGTTGTTTACATGACCTGGATTGAGTATCATCGAACGAGGGCAGAATACTGTTCTCCTGAACTACGGCCGCGGGGCTTTCACTCGGGAACAGATGGTCCATTTCCCGGTCTTCAGCCTGAGATGACGACGTCGTCGGGCTGTGGCCATCAACAGTCCAAGCTGAGCTAACAAAGGGCGCATCCCAGAATGGCGTTGTGGGAATGACATTCTGGTTGCCAAGAAGTAAAGCGCACGATGAAGCATCAAGGGAGGGCATCTCCTGTGGTAGAGCGGGAAGATCCCACTGTAAGGGGTTTGCGAGCCATGGGTCCACGTGTTGCAGCACGTTAGTGTCGACATGGTTTGAGGTTGGCGAACCGGCTTCGATGGGCTGTGGACTTGTTTGAGATGCGGACTCTCGAGGTCCTCGTTGTCTAGGTGAGCCTTCAGCTGCGGCCTTCTGATCGACGCGGACTTGGTGCTTTCGCGACCAGCGCACGTTGAGGGCGTAGCCTGGGCACTGGATTCCTCGCTCCTCACACCGAGCGCATCCTGGTTTTCTTTCGTCGCATTTTGTCTGACAGTAGCGTGTTAGTTTGTGCGATGATAGAGCACCGGAAAGATCTCAGAGTGTTCATACCTTTTTTGACTTGCATCTGAGGCATCCGCCCCTTGATTTGGTATGCATTGCTCTGGAGGACTGCATGGAGTGGGGTGAAGTGAAGACCCTTGATATTCTGAGAGTCTTGGTAATGAGACGAACGTGATTCCGGAAATCCCAATCTACATTGATGCGTGATTTTCGCAGTGAGAAATACCTAATGAGTGCTCAAGGCAGTGTGTGAGAAGCCAAAGTTGGAGGTTGGAGTAGATAAGTTATCGTTGAGTAGACCAACCTAAACCTCTTATCTCATTCGAGTCTAATAAGGTACTCCGTAATGAGCGAATGCTAGCGCATCCCGAGACCCCCGGCCCAGCGTTGTGACAATCCCCCGCAATTTTCAACTGCGTCTAACGCGAACCCGGTCATGCGGGGAGGGGTCTCTCCGGCAGACGGCAATTCAGACTCAAAGTTTGCATAACATCGGAACTCAGCTCTTGGCAATTAAGCATCGCTCTCTATTTTTTGAAAGATTGGAAAAGAGAAAGCGTCTCGAATCAAGAGGTTCATTGTTCACACGATTTCCCTGATCCAACTCATGCACAACTCACACTCATATTGGAATCACATGTTATCAAATATAATCCTTCACTCACTCACTCACTTAACCACCGCCCCTACCATCCCCAGCCTTAGCACCAGGCTCTCTCACCATAGTAAACAACCGAATCGCATCCCCTTCATCATCACAAATCATCTCCCTCTCAAACACGAACCCCCACCGTCCATAAATCTTCACATTCGGCACGTCCTTACTAGACTCCAAATAACACTTCACACCCTCCTCATCAGCCCGGTCCGTGACAGCCTTCATCATCTTTGCTCCCACACCCTTTCCCTGCGCAGATGGAAGCACGACCATGATGTTGAGGAAGTAGTATCCCCTGGGATCAGTCCAGATCTCGCGCTGGGCTTTGGCCTGGGCTTCTTTCCAGATGTAGTATCGCTGTATCACTCGTTAGAGGCGAGTTGCAAGTGAAAATGAGATGAGATGAGATGGAAGATGAAATACCTTGACATTCAGCCCCCCGCGTCCATACCACAAGTTATAGTTCACCTGTCCGAACCAAAGCCGCCATCCCTCGAACCAATCATTCCACGTCGGCGGGGCGTCGGCTGGCTGTGGAGGGAGCCACATAGCCACGCCGAGGACCTCGTCACTACCATGCTCTTTCGCGACGTGGAATATGCCGTTGCGCATGCCCCATCTCATACGCAGGGCTAGGGACTCGTAGTTTCGTTGCTGGTTGAACTATAGCATGGTAAGCATCATTGGAAATGTAGGTAGGATTATGATCAAGGTCGTACCTTTGACTGATCGTATACCCAGACATTGTACGGGTCGCCGCTGAATGCTTGCCTGTGGGGCGCAGAGCATTAGTATCAAATTTGAAGGTGAACTTGGGTATCGTGCCAATGTCTGTAATACTCACTGCACTGCCTTTACTGCCCCTGGGATGTCCGCTTCGGTGAGATCCGTAACTTCAATCGTCATCTTCAATGATATATGATGAACTATTGATGATGTATCGAATAAAGATGAGATGCACCTGACCGGGCGGTTCAGACTCCAAAATGAGGTAAGCACAGCATGAAAGTCTTGGAAAATTGAAGCAAAACTCTCAGCCAGACTTCAAAGATGCAATGTGAGATTCAATGGACCTAAAGCCCAGATTAATTCCATTGCTGGCTGATAACTACAAAGCAACCCCCAATCTCCAGGTCGCGTGTGGTCTGCGGGGTACAGATAGTGTTAGTTCAAGTTGATTATCAAAGGGAGATAAGATCGCATAGACTTTCCGCGAAAGGCAAGGCGGGAAACTCGGCGCAAGCTCAATCATGCCAAACCTCACTCACCCTGCCCCGCGTGCCGGCGCCAACTCGGCTCCTCCATCGATGAGAATTCAAGACCGGGACCGAGAGAGAGAGTTCTCTTGCCAAGGACCCCTGAACTCCAACCACATTCCACACGAATTCCACCTGACGGCGGTACTACGTAGACAGACCGACAGCGGGACCCTTAGACTTCTTCTCATTTCCCCGCAGAGCGACCTATCCGTAGATCATCCGCCCAACGGGAACCTGTGCGACAATCCGAACATGTGCGAACCTACATATAACCTTTCCCTTCCCTCCCACCGGAGTGACGTCGGATGAGTGGCGAGAGGACAAACACTTGGCCACTGCAGTCTTTTTACACTTCTTTTTCTATTTTCTCCAATGTGCCATGTTTCAATCCCCAGCCAGACACGGGACGCGTCAGTGAGGCAGGCGCAGCCGGCGCTGAGACCAGCTTCGTCCGACTCAAGTGAGCGACACCGAGTCAGTGAAAATCAGTATCAATTGCTGTTGCTGTTGAGAGAAAATGAGTTTGAAGATGTGATATGCCATTGGTATTCGCTTAATTATGATTATTTTAGTTATGCAATGCTCATTCGCCATGAGGAATGTGTCAAAAGCCCACCAGAAACCTGTGGTGGACGGGGAAAGTCGTCGAAGGCTCGCTCACTCTTTGGGGGAGCCTTCCGATGCTTTCCGGTGAAATGAAGAAAATCTCATCTCAACATCAACGTGTCGCCATGCTTCCTTCCATGCATTATTTTCTTCAAAATAGGGGGTTTCGGTCTTTTCAAGCGTGACCATTTGCAATCCCCGAACCCATAAATCCAAAGATTTTCTTTCGAGTCTACACCTCCTTACAGATCTTTCTTCTGATCCTGGGGAATGGGGTTTCCCTTTTCGTCGACAAGGCCCTTGGCGCGCATGACCTTGAGGGCGTCGTGGAGGGGATCGAGCTCGGGCTGGGGCGCGCGGTGGGAGTCAAAGTAGTTGTCGGCCCAGGTGAAGTACTGGCCGTAGTTGACGGTGAAGTACATGTGGTGGAGGGTGTGATGGGCGGGACTGTTGATATACTTTTCGAGCCAGTGACCCGAAATCATGTCGCCGTCGTGAATGAGGATGGTCCAGATTTGAACGAGGACGAATAGGCCCATGTAGAGGTACTTCTGGATAGGGCAGAAGAAGACAAAGACACTAGGAAATGTCAGTTTTGTTGTTGCACGTGGCTGGTCACCAAATTGAGGCTCAAGTGGCTCCCACTTGGTGATGGTGATTATTGGGGGCTGACTAACTGGTAGGGCAGAGATTGAACGTAGCCATCGAGAGGGTGGAAGGCGAGGGCAGCCCAAGGCGTAGGCACTAGATACAGTCAGTTGAGGCCATAGAAATGGGTGTCGGTCAATCGACCGGGAAAAGAAGGAGTGAAATGGGGTGACATACCAATCCACTTGTGGTGTGGCTTGTGGATGTACTTGTAGACGGCGGGGTGGTGCTCGAGGCGGTGAATCCAGTAAATGGCAATATCGTTCCAGACCATGAAAATGGTAGCGGAAATGGCCATCCACCAGAGACCATACTCTTCAACGTGGGTGTACAGCAGACTCTTTCCGCGAACCTCGGCGAGGAAAAATGGCAAAGTCAGGATGTTGATGACGGGGACGGCCTTCATGGAGGAGATCATCTCCTGGCGGATCTGGTTCTTGAGGAAGCGCGGGTGATATTCGAGGCGGCGATCAAAGATGAGGTAGTAAGACAACGGACTGAAGATCCAGTAGAGGGCGCAGGCGCCCAGCTGGGTGATTGCGAGGATGGAAATCGTTTGACGTAGGATACTATCGCGGGGCCAGGCGGAGCCATACGAGTTCGAGAGGTCTAGTTGTGATGATGAGGCAAAGGCGTCGCCGGTCGCGTTGTATGCGCCGGTGTTGGCAGTGGTGGGCGCAGGAACGAAGTAGGCGTAGGCCTTGTCCAGGACCAATGGGTCGAGGAGCTCGAGCGCGACGTCCATGATGGGCCGGCTTTGTGTGTGGCTTGAGTGTTCGTTGTTTTTTGTCTCTGTTCGGCAATGGGATGCGCTGGGGATTTGGATAGATAGACGGAGAGACGCAGGTGGTGGGATGCGTGCGGGAGGTTGTTGGGATGGCAGCTATTGGTGTGTGAGGTGAGGGAGGGCAGGGAAGTGAATGTGAGAGAAGGCGAGGTGTAGATGGGAAGGAAAGGAATGGCAAAAGAGTCACTTCGCCGATAAAGGTGTTCCGATGAAGTTGCGCTCGCTCGCAGCTCGGTCGGTCGGTCTGGCAGTCCCTCTATTGCTGTTGCTGGCAGTGCTGTTGTTGCTGCTTCGGCGTCTGCTTTCTGCTCAGGGGCAAAGGAAATGGCAGAAACATTTTTGGGATCCGTTTATTTTCACCCACTTTGGCACATTGGAGCAAATTAGTCAACCACCGCCCACCCCTCCCACCAGAGAGCTCCTTCCGTGGTGCGCGCTTGCGACCAGTAACATTGGGCGACAAGGGACGGGACGGGAAAGAGGGATGGCGAAAAAGTGCGACCACCACCTGCCTGCACCGCTAGAAAGGTACAAAATACAACAAAATCAGCACATCAGGCAAGAGGGAGGAAGAAAAAAAAGAAGGGACCCGCCAGATGAAATGATGGCGCTAAGCTTCATCTGTTCATTTAAACGAGGTCGGGCTGATCGTTTTGGCCACTCACAACAGCGTCTGCCCTGCATCTTCCCCTCTGGCGGGGTCTTCTCATCGGTACGTAGCTCCTCAATCAGATACGTACCCACTCCCGGCGCATTCTGATGGTGGTAGTGGTGTCACTTTGGTTGTGGCCGCCGCGCTGCGCAGTGATGGACATTGGCACGATTGGACACACCCATCAAAGCAGCATGGCTGAGTGCGCCAACGCCGTGCTTGTGCCATCTGATTTGCCAATCCCTTTCTCGAGTACACCGGACCTGTTCCTTCCCCTCCATTACCACCTATAAGCTCTCCTCAATTGAATGCGCTGATTTGGCGCATTCAAGCAGATTGTTGAGCTGCACACAACATCGAGCAACCGCAACAAATTGTGACTTTCGGGCTACTCGGTGTCCGTGCGGCGCCCCGAAGACGGAGTTACGAAATATCATGGTGGGGCTGATCTCGCCGGATTCCCAATGGGATTTCAAGGAGAAATGGAAAGCGGGGCGGATCTCTCGGGAATTCGAGCTGCCAGTCGAACCATTCTGCCACCATTCTTCCATGGCCATTCTCCATCTTCGCCACGGGTGAGCACGGGGAAGACATGTGGATGGCATATCCCAGCTTTTAGGATGCGTTATCCTTTTCTGCCATCTGGATGTCCTGCCATCACACTTTCATCCGTATGGCATATATGGTATTGATGAGTGATACGCCTCTGGCGCGTTGATCTCGAATCCGAGCGACTCTTCACTGGACCTCATGTTCAACGCTTCTGGTGTTGCTAGAGTACCACACCCTACCCAATGCCCCTCCAGTGACAAAGACAATGGCAATTGCTTTTCGGACGACTCAGGCAGGGATCCAAAGCAAATGCCGGTTTCGACCATGCTACAGCCTGCAACGGCTCGCTCGTTTGAAAATGAAACGACACTGATCAGAGCGAATAAATCACCCGTTGGCAAGCTCTCAACAGCGACCCAATTGCTTACATCCTCTTGATAGCTTGGTTAGGATGGTCCTTAGCGCACTTTTCGTATTCGGATCGCCCATGAGCTCGGGCGCTCCACACGATCGACATTTTAACTCTAGCGCCTCACGGAGTGTGGCAGCAGAACAGGCTGAACAGCTGCCCAATCACGTTAGACAATGAGCCAAAGCTGTGGTAGAATATCTATCCCAAGTCTAGAACGTTGGATGGTAGTTGTCAAAGGCTCTGGCAGAAACTCTAATATCAACCTTCTATCAAAAGGCCTTCGAATATCTATATCCAGGCTCATGTGGGATACCTCCGGAATAATTGATGGCGATATCAGTGAGGTGCGGTATCATGGCGATAACGTTGCTTATGTAATTGGCATAAACATGGGAGGAAGGAGCCATCGCAGTACTTGCGACCCCCCGTCGCTGCTGCACTGTTGCCTAAGCCCTTATGGGAAGCTCATTCGAGATGAACAACTTCCCTTCTCCGCAAATCTCGTCCCAATTCACTTCCATCTTCTCAGACCTCTCCCCCCATCGACCTCTCTCTGCCCGCCTCCAACAACGGCGCGGAATCCGGCCTCGCAGCGCCAAGATCGGACGTGGGGACCGTCTTCGGACGTTCGTTCCTAAGCCAATTGCATAACACGACTCTCGCTACTCCCACTTGTTCCTTGTGGCGATAAGCGGATACCCAGACCAACGACGTCTCCCAGCAGAGCGGTTCGCCGCCGTCGGCCCCGGTTGGTTCGCACCCA
>JFBX01000081.1:0-72944 GCA_001563135.1 Colletotrichum simmondsii | reverse complement strand
CATACCCAGTATCCGCAAGCCAGCCGAGCCGCGCGATGCCAAATACAGGCAGGCCGAGTCCAAACTGCCACTTGTGCCGGAGCCGAAGGGTCAAGGTGAGAGAATGAGACAATCAGACACACAATTCCGTATGAGTACTCAACGAAATCCGAATCAAAACGGGTCCCTCCCGCCCTCCCGCTCCCGCTCGCAAGTGCGTAGCGTCGCCGCGTGTTATACCTACTTTGTGCCTTCGGTTCACTGATGGATACATGTACCTACCTATCGTACCTACTTTGCCTTATACGTGTGAACCATCATCCCAAGTCTCCATCGCCTTGCAGCTGACAACTGGGGGGTCCGGCCGTGCGCGCCGTGCCCGCGGCATGCAAAAAGTGCGATTTAGGCCGACCTCAGTGTCAAAGATGCATCAAGTACGGGGTCCAGTGCCCCGGCTACCGCGACGATGACGGGATGCGCTTTCAAAACGCCGATCCCACCTCGTTTGAGCGACGGAAGAAGAAGAGGAACCTCCAGCACCAAGACCAGGACGATGAGGCGACGTCGATGACCAAGTCAAGGGCCGGTACCTTACAGATCATAGAATTCACACCTGAATTATCGACAGCGGCATCGACCTCAATCTCGGCGTCCCCTGCGTCGAGCCGTCAACCGAGCCGGCAGTCCACACCTGCCACGAGCATCACCACCGACACCACTACCTCGACGCAGCTATCCGTAGCACTTCCCGTGCTCAAGACCCTCCGTCAACACTGGACCGCCGAGTCCATCCCTCTGGTTCTGGGATTCTACGAAAGCCTGGACTTTCTCCCAGGCTTGTTCCGGGGCGCCGGCCAAAACCACTGCCTTGTGCTTACTGGCCAGGTATTTACCAGGGCGTACATGATTAATAAGTTCCGTCCCAGGGCCGACTATCGCGAGCTGTCCATCGTTCTCGGCCATGCCTTGGCCGCGGTACAGGAGGCTATCAGAAACCCGAAGACGTATACTTCCGATTCGACGATCGTTGCGGTCTGGTTGCTTGGAAACTATGAGGTGAGTAAAGAAGCTTGTAACATGCTATTCGCAAGACACTCAGCCCAAACCTCGGTGTGCAATGTGCTGGGTTGTTGCTGTATTGCTTTTGGCGACCAGGGGACTAAAACGAAATTCTGACAGCTGATGATTGGCGGGCTGGAACGGAGATCATTCATTACCAATAAAGAAAGGGGTTCGTCGCCCGAAGTTCCCTGGCACATCCACGGCCAGGGCCTCCTCAGCCTCATGCGGGCAAGGGGGGACCGGCAGCTCTACACCCGGTCCGGCCGTCAAATCTTCTGGGTCATGCACAATATGATTGTAAGCAAGACACTCCAAATCTACCTGCTCTGGTTTACTAAACCCGTACGTTAGCAAGTCCAACTCACGATTGCAAACACACCCTGTCCCCCGGACTTTGAACGCTGGCTCGACATCATTGAAGCAACCCTACAACCCAGCGAAGGCCTTCTTCTTCACACTGCCCGCTACCTCTCTGCAGCATGCTCCCTTCTATCGAAACTGATCCCACTAACACTGAGCGGCGATGCTTCCCGCGCCCGGGCAGCGTACCCGGCCCTCATTGCGGAGAGCGACCGGGCGGACCTCGCCATGGCGGAGTGGATGCACGCGGCGCCCGAGTTCCAAATCGAACCGGGGCCGATGTGGGGCTACTTCTGGAACTCGTGGCGGAGCGCAAGGATCAAGGTGCACCACATGATCATTCTCATTTCGAATCTCGTCGAGTATGGTGAGCCGTCGCTGGTCCCGGAAGATTACGACGCAGAGTGTGGCGGGTGTCCGTTGTTGAACCCGGAAGTCCTTCACGCCCGCCGTGAATTCTGCATGGGCATCATCGCGACGGCCGGTCGGGATGTCGTGGAAGGGATACCGAGGTCGTTGGGCGGGAAAATGCCGGACCTAGACCCGGATTTGCCCTCGTCGTATTTCGATGGCGTGAGGTTGATCTGGCCGCTGAGCCACCTGTATATTCTGCCGACAGCGCCGCGGCACCTGCGAATCGTGGCAAGGGATGCGTTGTTGAGAATCGCCAAGGAGAAGGGGATCTTGACGGCGTTGAAGCCGAGGGCGGGCGGGATGCTATTCCCGGAGGCAGCGTTGAGGGGGATTCCGGTGGATAATTTGGAGGATGTTATTGAGGGCGGCGGAAGAGTGCATCAGATTGCGACCAAAGTTGAGGCGCAGGACTGATGATACTCCACAAACAAAGTCTAATGAGAGTGAGCTCCGAGGGCTTGGAGCGCGTATGTTGACTTCTATGAGAACTTCTATGAGATGTCCGAACTATGAAGTCGGGGTTTAGTAACTTCCGTCATCCGGGTACGGTACGGACCCGACATTTCGCTGATTTGTCGTTGGGTTCTACGGACATATCGATTTAGTTGTGGCGGCCGTCGGCTTGTTCCCTCGGTGAATTCGCCCGTCGGTGCTAAACTCAATTGGCCGATGAACATGACATCAATACCCAAGTACACAGCCCTGCCAGCCAAAGTGGAAAAGTGATGTTCGTGCGCCTACCTAGTTCTTTCAGCTTAGCTCTGGGGGCTCTGGAGGCTGCTTACGCTCGCATAGCTTGCTGCTCCCCCTATGGCCGATCATTGACGATCGCACCTCTACCTTTTACCCATTCTTCGCAATCGGACTGCCGTAGGTGTCTGCAAGTTGTTCCCCATAAGCTATCTTAGGGTCGCCTATTGGAGATTCGATCCCACAACCCGAGCATCTCCACATCCACGATCAGGCTTCAGTGACTGCCTCAGCATGAGCGACTGGCAATTCCCATGCAAAACCTAGGGTATCAAAATGGACTTCATCAAGGGATTTGAGAGACCCCTCAATAAGTTCAAGGGATGGGAACTAGGCACCAACGACCCTCAAACGCGCGCAGCCCATCGTGAACATGCATCGTGGATCCCAACCTTTTTACCCCGGCTCACTGGCTCAGGGAACGAGAAGCTTGTTTCGACGTGTTAGCGCCAAGTTCGCGTTGCTGCGGCCTTGCGCCGTTGAAAGCGGGAACTTCTCTACGGTGTAGAGTTACTGGTGCGAAAGAAAAGAGTTTGATCAGTTTGTGGTAGAGTACTGCAGGGCGTAAGCAGAGCCCGGCATTTCTGAGCCGAGTAAGCCTGCCCCATGCCGGAAGAGGAAAACCATTCGACCCCCGATTTTTCTTTTCTTTGCTTGATCTGGGTCCTGACAGCGCCTTTGAACTTTGACGTAGTTGCGCGGTGGTGAGTGGTCGCTGGTGAGATGTGGTGGTAGGATTCTGGGTGCGTGCCGATTATCCGAGTCGCGAGATAGGGCGCGACGTGAAAGTATCCTGGGGCTATTCCTGAATAGTAGCATTTCTCGAGGTTCTTGGGGGCAGAGTAAGAGTCAAGACTCTATGGCTCAGCCACGGGATTGACGCGCTCTGTGGATTTACATCAATCTCAATGACATGCCCACGTTAGTACTCCCAACTACGAAACTGAAGGACAATACTAGCAATGAGCTTCCATACAGAAACGGAAAAGATCTTTCCCTGTAGAGATGACCAGTGAGACGCATCGTTAATCGATAAGAGGCCTACCCGCTCCCACGGGCTTAGATTGCGTCTAGATAAGGTACGGCGCTACACCCCCCTTGTGCCCCTCACCAACCTCACAAGCCCTGCCGCCCTACACGTCAACCACCCCCGGGGCGCCGCTGATGCTCTTCGACAGCTAATTGGATACCGCAGCGACCGTTGGCTTTGGAGGAAGGCGGAGTTGTGGTTAGCAGAGGATGTTCCCAGCGAATGTAAAGTAAGCGAATGCGATGGATGGGGACGCCGATGCAACGGATGCGCAGGCTGGCGGATCGGATGGGGCCCCGAAGGCTTGTTTTCTGACTTACAGCTAGCTGCCTGCTGGTATGGGGCCGGGGGGATGTATGGGAGGACTCCCTCGCGTGTAAGGTGAGGTGGTTTTGGAAATGATATAATTACCTGGCTTGGGAGCTCTAGATATCTGGAGTATTTCGATTCATTATCAACCTACTTCACTTTAGAATACGAATAGTCCAACATACCTACTTAGTCTCATCATGCTTATATACGAAACTCTTATCCAGGCCAGGGGCCTTCTTCGGGACAGCGATAGTAGCTCGAACAGCACCAAGGATACCTGCCCACACATCTCTCTCGCCGAAGGTTCGTCTTTGCACTCATACTTAGCCTGTCATCACTATGGCTTCTTTTGCTAACACCAGCTCAAGATGCATCTCAACCCCTCTTCGGCAACATGTCCTTCTACACATTCAACATGATTCTCTCCGGCAGCTTCGCCGCCGCATCATGTCTCATCATCTTCACCCTGATGATCCTCCATGCAACACATCTCAGCAAGAGCAACGAGCAAATCAAGTGCGTCACTTCCCATTGCCATCCATAACATCACAATGCAGACACAGTAGAGCTAACAGCAGAAAATAGAATCCTCAGAATCTCCCTCATCATCCCCTTCTGGTCCATCATCTCTTTTCTGTCAATCTGCTTCCCCACGGCCGAGGTCTACCTCCACCCCTGGCTCGAGTTCGTCCAGTCCATCTGCCTGGCCACCTTCTTCCTCCTCCTGTGCGAGTTCGTCTCGCCTAGCGAGCAGCACAGGGATGTCTTCTTCGCCGGCATGACTGTGAAGAATAAGAAGGCTGCCAACGGGGAGGAGAATGGTCTCCAGTGGTACAGAGTGAGTTGACAGCATCCCGTCAAGTATCGTAGGGGTGTACATCTAACATGCCATCGCAGAAAATGTGGTTCGCCGTCTTCCAGTACCCAGTCGTCGCTCTCCTCGTCGCCATCTTGACCGCCATCACCCAAGCTGCTGGAGTCTACTGTGAATTCGAGAGTAAAGTGCATTTCGCTAGACTATGGGTAAGTCCAACCCAAAGTCACCGCCTGTAACTCATCTAACGATTTCCCCAAAGCTACAAATCATCAGCACCGCCTCCCTCACAATCGCCCTCATGACAGTCATCCGCTTCTTCATGCAACTCCGCACAAAGCTCTCCCACCACCAACCCCTCGCCAAATTCTTCGCCTTCAAGCTCGTCGTCACCCTCACCTTTCTCGAAAACATCATCTTCTGGATCCTCAAGGACACGGGCGCCCTCAACCCGACATCCACCCTCACCGACGCCGACCTGCGCATCGGCATCCCTTCCATGCTCATCTGCATCGAGATGCTGCCCCTCGCGGCGTTCTTCCACTACGCGTACTCGCACCGGCCGTACGTCATTGGCGGCGGGAACACGCGCCGGCCGTTGGCGGGCGATTTGGAGGCGTATGAGCCGCAGACGTATTCTGGTGGGCCCGGGGGTGTGTGGGCGCTGGTGGAGATGTGGAATCCGATGGAGATTGTGGAGGCGATTGTGTTTGGGTTGAAGATGAAGGCGGAGGAGAGGAAGCAGTCTAGGGCTAGGGGGCGTGGGTGGCAGTCGACTAAGTATCAGTCTGTTGAGGAGCCGTATGAGATGGGTAGGAGATGAGGGAGGTGATGGAAAGAGTTTGGTGGGCGTTGATTTTAAACATAAATTGAACATTTCATAGCACATAGACTTTTCCTAGCAGCTGTATATACCCTTTTTAGAAGTTCATTCGCTTATTCTTTACTTACCCTCACCAGCAAATGCCATGTGAACCTGGCTAGAAATTTAGTCTACAACCATACCATAGTCCAAGCTGTCTGAACGAGAGATGACTTGGGCCGCGGCCACAAGGAACCTTTGAGTCAATCTCGACTGAAATTCGAAACGAACGGCCAATATCGTTAAGTTGATGTACAGTAGCTCGTATTACTATGTAGGCAAGTATATATACCTTGAATACTACGTCTAAAGGGCGTTGACCTTGGCGGCATGCTCATAAACAAGCGGCTGGGCCTCGGCATCATCCAAGTAGATGGTAAAACCATCATTATGGTTCCGGCCATACGAGTAGTTGGAGAACCCGTACTGCCAGTACATATCCGGCATCTCCTCCTCCAGCGAAATCGCCTGCCACTTACCCAACACCTCCGTCCTGGGCGTATCATCCACCTTGCCAAGGTACTCAAGCCTCTTATCGGCCGTCAACCACCCATACTCCTCATGCACAACCGGCTTCCCAACCTTCTTCCCAGACGCCGCGTGATCGCGGATCCACTGCTCCGTCCACTCGACCGTCTTGCTCCACCAGTCAGGGTACGAGTGGAACGTGCCAAAGTCGATGTTCGGCAGCGCGAGCTCGTGGTCGAAGTCGCTCCCGTCGGCGCCATTGTACGCCCAGTCGTCCGACTCGATGTTGAAGCCGCCCTCGCCGCCCCAGGTTACGAGGTGCTTGTTGTCGAGGGATTTCACGTAGGCGCTCATCTCGGTGATCCAGGCGCCGAGGCGCTCGGGCGTGCAGTCGTCGCTCCGGGGGAGGTTGCGGGTGCCGTCTGCGCCGCAGCGGGGCTCGTTGGCGAGTTCCCAGGCCATGATGGCTGGTGAGTCCTTGTAGCGGGTGACCATTTCTTTGACGTAGCGCTTGAAGGCGTCCTTGATCGCGGGGACGTGGTAGAACTAGGTTCGTATTTGGGTTAGCATTCGGATACCGCCGAGTTTTGTTTGTGGAAGAGAGTGAGGGGTCACTCACGTCGTCGTGGTACTTGCCACCCAAGTTGACTGTGTAAACGTCCATTCCGCCGTAATCCGCCCAATTGTTGGTGAGCGCGACTATCAACTTGATGCCGACCTTGTCCGCGGCGTTGACGACCTTGTCAAAGGCCTCAATGTTGATGACGGAAGTGCCGTTCTCCCACCTCTGGAAGACGATATCTGTGTCGCCGGCACCCTCGCCGCCATACTGGGGTAGACCACCAGCATTGTACGTGACGTTCTTGTCGTTGAAGCCCCAGGTGCGAAAGACCTTCAATCCAGCGTCTTTGGCTGCCGTCAAGCCGGCCTCAACATCGGCTTGGTTCTAGGAACAACAGTCAGTTTCGGTCATATCTAGCCAAAAGCAGTCAATTGGCATGGACTCGTGATGCATCACGTACGTTGTCAAAGGGAAAGTAGTAGGCATTGCTACCCGCAAAGTTGAAGTCCTCGCCATCGAGCTGGAACTTGGTGCCCTTGACCGTGACGAAGCCCTTCCTGATGCAAGCCGCGGACGCGGCTCCGCTGGCCAGGAGGCCAATGGAGAGCAGACCGGAAAGTTGAGGTAGCATTGTTGGATCGATTGACGGGAATGCCTGCAACCAATTCCAGGAGACTCTCCTCTCGCGGAGACGTACGTTGTGGCTACGTGCCATATATATTGACCCTCACCTTCGGAAAAGTTTACATCATTGCAGGAAACGCGATCCGAACCATACCATATGATCCGAGGCGTTTCCCGATTCGAACGACGGAGGCCGTTGGGCCGCGTGCCACGGGTGCGTCGACCGGGGCACGCGGGGGGAAGTTGGAGATGCCAAGGTGAGGGACCGGGGCGCTATGCTGCTTTTAACGCGGAGGATGGCTGTCCGAAAGTTGGGGTCGGGGCAAATTGTCAAATGAGACCAGGCACAGGTGAAGATAGATCGAGGTGTGGAATTGGCAAACCATAATTACTTCGTAGACCGCTGGGATGCGATCGTGCCTAGTTAAATTTCAACTCAAGATGTCAAAGTGGATAGCGTCCATCGTGCCATTTACGTGACTCCTCAATGACTCCGAGACTCTCAGCTCATAGTGAGTCGCGGATGGGCTCGACTTATCTCTCCGTAGACCCTTCAAGTGATCACCACAGTGTCTGACAGCTCCTCGAGCCAACAATCAAGTACAGTGATCTTCAACTGCTTGCTCATGCCAAGAGTAACCTAGCGTCAGGGCCATCTATCCGACGGGATGAACGTCATGCTCGTCCGAACAATTGACATGGGGAATTGGCAAAGCCGATCTCAGTCTCGCCTCCAGTCCCCAACCCACAATCATGCTATGTCCCCGCGGCGGGTAGCCGGCTAGTCTTCCTAAGCAATTCCAGCTGGATTCAATAACCAATCAGGCGGGAACGCTCCCAATTGCTACGCCGCCTGCATCTCCTGGCATCTTGCCTACATCAACATGAGGTAGAGTCGGCGCTTCTTCCAACAATTTCGCTGGAACGGGAGCAAGAAGATGAAGGCGCCTTGACTGTCAAAGTATGTTGGGCCGCACTTCATGTCATACTGGTGCAGCTTCCACTTCCAGAAAAGTGCGGGGTTGTTTACTTTCACTGCGGGGTAGTTCTGAGTTTGGTCATGGTCTTGTGAAATTGCGGACAACTTTCACGATGAAGAGGAAATTGGCAGCTATGTAAAGAACATGAGGCAGATGACCACTGTGAAATGAAGCCTTGCAAGTTCTCTCTGGCAAAACAAAAACATAATCATGAACAAATAATTGCCTGGAAGTTCGCGGTAGACACAGCACGCACACCGGACGACAGCGTGGCGTCTCTTAGAATCGTCGCCAGAGCCAAGGTCAAAAATGAAACTCATGATTGTAGTCGCGAATTGCCTCGTGGCGGAATCGAACCGCCGATCTTCTCATGTCACTAGGTACTAGTGAGACGCTATACCACTTAGCCAACAAGGCTTGCTTCTGTATGCTCAGAATGCGGAATATGTTGGGCGACGACGAGTGGAACGATAGGTGGAAGTTGAGTGGGTTTCGAGAACTGGGGCCTGGCATCTTGGCCCAGGACAGCCCGATATGGAAGGACATGCAGGCCATGCGTAGAAGCACTTGAATTGCAGGGTGGGCTGAGACTCCCTGGAAACTTGATCGATTCCTCCCTAGAACTGGTCGATACTGGCAAGATGTATGATTCTAAGAACGCTGATCTTTACACGTACTCAAGTCCAAAATTCGAGTCGTAGATTAAAGAGAACCTTCCTCTCAGTTTCACCAAGTACAAAGTGTACTAGACTAGATATGGGCAGAAGAGTATAAATTTTGTGGTCGAATCGGGAATGACTCACTTTTACGCCTAACTCGAGTGGTTGAGCCAGACAAACCATGGGCTGTTTTGAGACAGAGGCTTTGCGACTATGCGAATCACTGTTGGAACCCGTCAATCCGAGGTTGTCAACAGGGAGTTCAGATATGGAACAAAAATATGAATAATGTGAGCTTCCCACTGATCTTCAACTTCTGTCAGACTGAGAGCAAGGCGAATACTGTTGAAAATACCGCAAGAGCAGCTAAGAAAGAACCGGAGGAGAAATTAGTAACCGTTGTGTGCCGTCTTGACACTGTCCCTGAAACCTAGGCTAGACATCCGATGCTCTGCTCTACTGGCATCGCTTGATTTCGGCAATTCAAGGCAACGGCCATCAGAATGCCATGTCAAAGTTAGTCGTGCTGTGATGGACCAGGGACAAGGTATGAGGCTTGTCGACACGCGCGTAGCTCATGAGCTGCATCAAGGCCACCGCTTAGACTGCCACCTGTTACTTTTTTTTTTTTTTGGCCTTCTCCTATAATGTTGACCAAGTTTGCTTTCAGCATCTGTTCTGTCAAATTGCCAATTTGAAGCAGGGAATACAAACAGTTGTTGTTTGCGTTACCCAGCGGCCAATAGTTGCACAAACTCGAATCTAAAAAAACTTTTGTCACTTGCAAAATTACTTCCAACACAAGTTTAACTTGAGCCCTCCTCAGACGTATCGAGATGGATGCTTTGACCTTGGGATCCAGCCCATTTAAACAAAACGGAACCAAAGCTACAATTCCCGCATTTGGCGGACCAGCGACGGGGCTCGTCCTCCGTGATGCCATCCCACTGCCGAAATCCACCAATTACCGGCACTAGTAGACTGCCGCTGACAGTCTGATCATTAAAATCTGGGGAAGTCCTGGAGCATGGCACGTAGCATGCGTCAAGGATCAGTTGATTGCGGTGTGCCTTCCACGTCCACGGGGTCCTACCTTCATTTACAATACGCTCGCTCACTCGTTGAGTCGCCCCGTCAAGGGCAGTGAGGGATCCTGGCCAAGAGTCACGGCCATGGAATTCATACGTTGGGTCAGACGATTCATTTACTTTCATTACAAATGGCCGGGAGAAAAGTCGGTTGAGATGTCGAGTATATAGTAGCGAACCCAGGTTGAGCATGTTCGAGCTCTTTCTTGCGCACGCCATCCTCCTTGACATCAATCAACTTTTCCCGTGTACCAAGCTTTGATCGTCATGAAGTCCGCTATTCTATCCTTGTTGGCGATCGCGGCCAACCAGGTTTCAGCTCACGCAACCTTCCAGGCTCTGTGGGTTGATGGAGTAGACGTAGGCCCAAGCCTTTGACACAAGAAATTGCAGACTTGCGCTGACTGATAGCAGTTTGGGGGACAATGTGCCCGACTTCCGCTTTCGAACTCACCCGTTCAAGACGTTACTTCCAACGATGTTCGATGCAATGCCAACGGTGGCCCAGTTGCTCGCAAGTGTGTGGTCAAGGCCGGATCCTCAGTTGTGGTTGAGATGCACCAAGTACGTCACACCATACTGTTCGACATCGAAGTTGAAGTCAGATCTAACGTCCTCGCTTACAGCAACCCAACGACCGAACATGCACCCAAGAAGCCATCGGTGGCGCACACTACGGCCCCGTCCTCGCCTACATGACCAAGGTCTCCGACGCTACCACCGCCGACGGCTCGACCGGCTGGTTCAAGATCTACCAAGACGGATGGTCCGCTGCGGCCGGCAGTGCAAACGGCGATGGCGACAACTGGGGATCAAAGGACATGAACACCTGCTGTGGTAAAGTCCAGGTCAAGATTCCCTCAGACATCCCCGCCGGAGACTACCTCCTTCGCGCCGAGTCCATCGCCCTGCACGCGGCCGGCTCAAGCGGTGGTGCCCAGCTGTACATGACTTGCTTCCAACTTACCGTGACTGGCGGAGGAAGCGCTTCTCCCGGAACTGTCTCGTTCCCGGGCGCGTACAAGGCTTCTGATGCTGGCATACTTGTCGACATTCACAGGGCCCTAACAACTTACGTCGTGCCGGGCCCGACTGTGTATGCCGGAGGCTCGACTAAGAGCGCCGGAGCTGCTTGCGTAGGCTGCGAGTCTACGTGCACCGCTGGCTCTGGACCTACTGGAACCGCATCGAGCGTGCCACTACCGACGGCCTCTGGTGGGCTGCCTGGCTGTACTGTTGCCAAGTATGCTCAATGTGGCGGCGAAGGGTACACCGGCTGCACCACTTGTGTTGTAAGTTGATATTTGTCTAAAACCATAGGAAATTACTGCATGCTAACGATGTGTAAAGTCGGGCTCGACGTGTCAAGCTGTTTCGGCTCCCTACTATTACCAATGCGGTTGAACTTTGTAAAAGCCCGAACTTGTGTCAAGGGGCTGGCTGTATCTTTGAACGTCAAGTAGAACGTCCTGAGAACAACGGTCGCATCAAGCCCGAGAGACCTTACTATTCTTCAGGCTGGTGAGTTATTAAATTGGGGGTTACTTTGTTGTATGTCACACATAAGGTTTACAGAGACTGCCTCGTCTGTCAACCAAGTCTAGCATCACACCGTCACTTCTCGTGCAGTGCCTCTATCATGTATCCATACACGAATCCTGTCACTTTTAACCTTAGTTGGCTTTATATTAGTGACATATCAATTTTTACTGGAAGCATGTGACAGTACATGTACTCTTGAAGCACGGCTTTCACAATATGGCTCCGTGAATTGCTAGCCTCAAGGCTTTTGCGACCCATTAATAAATAATATTGATATGCAATATTGAAGTAATGGTGTTCTACAATTACAAAAAGGATATACTGGACAGTCTAGACAGGGTACGGGGCTGGTTTTCAAAGGAGATTAAATAGCAAAATCAAGCTTGATCAATAGCAACTAGCTGTAATCGAAATGGGAGTCTTCCGTCCTGCCAATTCCACTCAGGTATAGAGTACTGGATCAGAGCTTACTCTTTTCTTCATGTACTTTCGCGTGGTGCCTGGGAGACCAAGGGATTTCGCTAGTGATATTGAAAATATGATAACCGTCATTCTATTTAGGTCGGCAAAATACTTCAATACTGCCAAAACGACAAAATCATGCTAAGTGATTAGGGGTGTAGTACAGACATAAGAACACAACTTTTATATCCCGTACTACCTCCTTGTGATAGCTTTTAGCCCCCCCTCCCAAAGAAAACAATTACAATCCTCCCCTTCTTAGCTTCTCAGAAGTGGCCAACCTCTGGCGCTGTTGGTGGTGGACCCATTACTTCGATTGTGAAGTTTGGCCGCCCAGGCGCCCCAGTTGTGTATGTTCTCCTTTGTCTTTGGGGGTGTCCTAGCACCTCGACCTCATCTTCCGACCAGTCAACCGCTTGTTCATCTCGAACGTGCTCATGTCTGGGGCGAGATGCTCCACCGCTATCTCGGAATGATACCTTTCGTGCCCTTGATTGGCCGTGTGGTCTTTCCGATCTCAGCGGTTCCGGTGAAGCGTAGCCGCTGTCACCGGGAGACAGGCTACCGTGAAGTGGCATATTCGTGTCTCTTTGAATTTGGGGCCCAGGGTGGCTTTCACTCCTCGTTCGAGATTTTCTTGGTCTTCCGGTCCAATAGGCTTCAGATTTCTGGGCTTGTCTGTGTTGTGGATCGGGTTGACTATAGATCGTTTGATTTGGCATGAAGGGGTTGCTAGTAGCGGTAGTATCCCTGTCTCTCGGTAGATGACTGCTGCCAGAATAAGGAACTTCTGATGCAGCTCGTCGATGAGATGGTCTGTGGGGAGCTTGAAAGCCTCCAAGATCTGACAGCGACTGTCCATGTACTGCCTTCAAGGTTTCCATGACAGTAGCTTGTATAAGGGAGCCAGTATCTTGGTCATCATAGACTGACGGAACAGGCGCCGAAAACCCCCTAGAGCCAATATCGGAGCGGAGCATTCGCCTGCTGGACTCTGAGCGCATGTCAATATCTCTCAGTTGAGCATTGGCACCGTTCTGGAATTCTTTTCGCACAGTCTTTGTCACCTCTTTGACCAAAGAGGCTTTCAAAGCTGCTTCTGATGCTTTTTTCCTTTCGCGTCTTTCTTGAGCTTTCCAACTATCATGCACTTGCTGTTGCCTGAACGCCAGATCTTCTAATCCCCTCTTCATCTCTTCTATCTCATCATCTCTGGTCGATCGCTTGGGTGGTTTCTCTTGCCTTGGCTTAGGCTGCTTCTTCGATTTGGGCGCGCTTGCTTCCTCGTAATGTCTCTCGACTGGCTCTTGCGGTGCGGGGTACTGCGGGTAATGATCCTTGCGTTGACGGGGGAGAGCAGTCTGTGGGCGAGGGCCGGTATAATAAGCATGACTGCGAGGTGTGGCAGCGTACGGATGAGGATGGACTGGTCCTTGATGCGGTACATAGTAAGAACCGTAAGGCTCGATCGGTGGAGGATATGCAGATGGTGGTGGTCCCATAGGCCTGGGCCCGCCCATCGAACTTTTCCAACCAGCAGTATGAGGTGCTGAAGTATAGTGCGGCATTGGAGGTGCATACATTGGATGTACGCCAGAATGGGGAGGTGGTGGAGGAGGAGGAACTCCGTGGTAGTTCATTGCTGGGCCCTGAGGCTGTTGATTGAACCCTTGAGGCTCGTTGGGACCGGGAGGCGGGGGATTCCGGTTCGGGGGACCTCTGTGTCGTGAAGGATCTGCGAAACCTTCTAGGTGACCGCGCCTATACGGGACTGTCTGGCCGGTAGCAAATCTTGCTTCGTGATGAGGGCTCAAGCTATCTGGATCGGCGTATGTTCCGTCCCATGCAAATTGTGAGGCAAGATCTTCGAAGTTGCCGACTGGTTCTGTGTGACGTTGATGTTGTCTGTAGGACCTTCGTGTTACGTCAGGTTCCGATTCGCTCCAGTCCGTTTCTTCTGGAATATCTTCCTGTTGGGTTGGTTCTCTTTGTGAAGAATAGGGGAGCGCTGAAACCATGGTATTAATGTAAGGTGAATGGGTGTTTGATGAAGCGGAGGATTGTTGACTTTCAAAGCATACTTTCAACAGCCAGATGTGGATAATGCGACACGGTCTCAATTTGCTAGAGTCGGGGTGCGTGGTGTGGCTGCTGCTTTATTATATTCGTCATCGCATTCCGATCCACGCCGCTCCGAATGAAAACGCGCGGGATAGGTTCGGCTCTCTTCGAAACATTTTCTTGCCGGTCGGCTTCTGAAGACCGCCATCGAGCGTTCATGTCATTGGCTTTGGGGGTGGTTGTTGGTTCGTGTTGGCAGTCATGTGTCGTGCGGCGATGAAAAGAAGACCACCCGTTCGCCGTTTATCCAGCTGCTCCGATTAGACAGGCCGCCGCTCCGGCCTTCACTTACCCCGTTTCATCCTTGGACACAGGGACCGGACATGACTTTCAAGCAGGCTGCAGCTGCCTCATGGACGCCTTGAAATCTGCCTTGAAGTCAACCGGCTTGTCGCAGCTTACATATGCGGCCAGTGGCGCTAGATAGGCGCTAATGTACTGCGAAGTGTAGAAAACCACGTCAAGAGGTAGAGTACTTGCTTATACTTGGGTTAAGCCACTGGATCTCTAACGCCGACTTAGGGAGAGGGACAAACAAGGCTCTGCTAAACGCTGAAAGTCAGAGCTCAGCGTCGCAATGAAGCCGAAGCTAGGAAATGATCTCGTGTTACAATCATCAAACTCAAAAGCTGGACCCTGAATTGAGGCCGCACCTCTTCTAAAGCAGCATTTTCAACAATTTATTCATACCAACAGAGCGAAACGCTTGTAGGACGTTACACACTAACGAACACTTCAGGCAGGCTGGCATGCAATATATATGCATGTGGTAAGACTTTGCAGCCGGTCGCTCGATGATGGTGGCAGTGTTGACGTGTTTTTGGATAAGCGACGTGGGGATTTGAGCCAGTAGGATAGCCCAATGCCACCGATATCATGGTGTGAAGCTCAGCCCCCATGACATGCTTCTGTTCTTCGAGTCCCCTGCAAGTCGGATTGGCGCAATGATGTGGGCGCGAAATGTCCTTTGTGATTCGTTGGCTCTTCGGCCGCGAGCGTGGTCCAAATGCTTAAACATAGAGAGGCTGCTGAATCCGAAACTCTTCTCCGTCGCTGGGTTGTTTAGTTGGAACATATCTTCAAGTCTGCGACTTAGCCGTCTTAATCAATCGCGGCTATCCCTTGGTGTTGGTTACAGCACAGTGCTTGAGCCTGCGCATCTATTTCCAGAAACTCTCCAACGGCGGCTATTTCGGATACCTACCTTGGACTAATAGAGTTCGAACATGGATCCTCTGAGCATCACAGCAAGCACTCTTACTGTCATCCAGTCGGTGTTGGCTACGTTCGATGCTATCAAACACATCAAGGGTTTACCCGCAGCCTTCAAGGAGGTGGGGAAAAGCCTCCCACTCGTCGAGAACACACTGCAACTCGCTCATGAAGCCCTGAAAGCCGAGAAACCAGATGCCGCGGCCGAGAAGGAACTGATACCCGCACTGGGTGACTGTCAAAAGCGGGCTTCCACTTTACGCGACATCTTCAAAGACATTGAGGGCGGCAAGAACCAGGAAAAGGAGGCCAAAGAGTGGTCCGCTCTTGTCAAGTTCTATCATAACAAAGTCGTACCATTGGGCAAGGCTCACAAAGTTGAAAGCTTGATGCAAGACATACTCAAAAAGCTCAAGGTACTTGCTATTCGTCAGATATTCAAGGCAAGTGCGGAGTTGCAAAAGCAAGTCGACGGCCTAGAGGACGCAATCAGGAGTCTGTCAGAAGTGGACCCATCCCTCCCAGACTCGGACTTTGATGCCGCATCTAACAATATTACAATGAATAACTACGGCAAAGCGAAAGGGTTGGTTTCGACAGGCAGCAATGCGGACATTGCGATGGGAGACAAATATCAATCAGGCCACAACATGTACTTTGGTAGGAGATCAAGAGACAGCGATTCTGACTGAAGGTCTTCAAGTTTGGAAAAGCTGACGAATAGTGAATTCTGTGTAGCAAATCATTATTATCAAACTTCTGGCGCTACTGGTTCGTTCCCATCTGACCGATCTGATTGTATCTCCTGTTCTCACCAAAGAAAGTGGATCGCCCAGAACTACATATCGCGGAATGGCTGAGGCTAGTGTCACGCCCGCTAGATGTTGCAAAGATGCAAACCGAAACATTCCAAATCGCTTTGAAAACTCCCGGTGCAGGGCATGCAATCATTCAACTGTCGGCATTCGAAAAATGGTGCGCTGGAGAGATTCGGAAATTTTGGTGCTATGGAATTCGTAAGCTTAGATCTTCGTTGTAAAAAGAGGTTAAAGACCTAACGAAAGGGCGCGTTTAGCTGGATCTGGGAAAACGGTTCTTGCGTATGCATCAAACTTTTGATCTTGTAACATTCCTTCTTTGATCTCAACAGCTTGTACTGATCAAAGCTTTGCAGATCTATCATCATCGATCATATCTCCAATCGAGTTATAGGACATCGCACCAAGGAAGTCTGTGTCTACTTTTACTTTGATTACACAAAGCACTCCGAACAGGGGATTGTCGAGATTCTATCTACAATACTGTTGCAACTCTTGCAAAATCAGGACGTTCTTTCCCCCGAAACTCAGCGCGTCGTTAATACTTGGAAAAGGACTCGACAAGTCCCAACTGAGGAGGACTTTTTCAGAATGATTGTGTCGCAAGCGGAGTTGTTTTCCACTATTTATCTCGTGGTAGACGCTCTTGACGAATGTCTCGACAGCCCCGTTGAAAACACTCTTGCGATCTTCTTAAGGAGATGCCAGGACTTGCCGAAGAACTTCAGGATGGTCTTTACGTCGAGGCCGGGATCCCATTTCCACCGAATGATAAGCCCAGATCATAAATGCGAAGTCAAGGCGGATGAAGCTGATGTCAAAGCTTACTTCGAAAAATTCATCGAGAACCACTACAATTTCCAAAAGGTCGTGGAGAACGGCTGCATAGCAGATCCGTGCTTCAAAGACAAGATTATTGCAGCCATTATGAAAAAGTCTCAAGGAATGTAAGTCACTGAAGTCATTCAAGAATCGAAGATACTGAATCTTACTCACATTTGACATAGGTTCCTTCTTGCACATCTTCATATCGAATCCTTGGCTTCGACTCTGAGTCTTGTTGAGCTCATCAACAAACTGTCACACCTCTCAGCAAGCCCGCAGGAGGTCTATCATCAGCCAATGGACCGCATAAAGACTAACTCTGTTTCAAAGCGGATTTTAGCTATTCATGCCTTGTCCTGGGTCGTTTATGCTAAGAGAGCTCTCACTGTCGATGAGCTTCTACACGCTGTCGTCATTCGCAGTGCCTCGCCATCTTCGTTCACCAACAATGAGCCGAGAAAATATCTCCTGCCTACATCATCCAATATGTGTACGGAAGAAGTTCTTTTATCAGCCTGCATCGGCCTCATCGTCGTTGTCCCCGGTGGTTCTGCATCCGAAAGGATTGTTCGATTGGCTCATGCCACTGCAGCGGAATTCCTCTTGGCTCAAGAGATCATCAGAGATGAGCAAGCTACCTTTCTGGAAACCTGTTTAAACTGTCTTTTCCACGCCTCAAGTCAGAAATCTTGCTACTCTGAGGAAGAGCTCAATAAGCACTGCAAGATGTATCCTCTCTTCCGTTACGCAGCGGCGTACTGGGGACACCACTTCTCCGAGGTGCCAAAAGTAAAAGGAAGTAATTACAAGTTGGCCTGGGACTTTGCATCAGACCAAGTTAAGCTAGGTAATGCATTGAGAACGATGACAGACCCAAGCATCTCGCACCAGACAGACGTTTCTGGCGGGCATGTCTCTGCATACTTCGGGCTCGAGAATCTGGTCAGGAGAGCGATGTCCAAGGCTAGCAATGTTGACTTCAATGCCAGAACAAACAGCGGAGATACTCCATTACACTGGGCAGTAGCCCATAATCAACAAGACTTCGCGTCATTTCTGATCAACGCAGGAGCGGATCTCAATATTCAAAACACTAATGGCAAGACGGTTCTACACATGGCGACTGCGATGGGCCACAGGTACTTTATCAACATTCTGATAGAGAAAAGAGCAGACCTCGAGCTCCAAGACTCCGAGGGGTATACTTGTTTGCGATGGGCTGCCCGTTATGGCTATCAGAGGACTGTTAATATGCTTCTGGAGGCCGGAGCAAAGATCAGCGCGTCTGACAAGGATGGATACACAGCGTTACGCTGGGCAGCACGAGAGGGTTACAAGTCGATCGTGAAGACTCTTATCGACAGAGGCTCATCAATCGAGTCGCCGGGCTCAGAGTGGACGCTGATGAGATGGGCAGCACAGGAGGGCCAAGACTACATCATCAGCCGCTTAGCTAAAAGAGGTGTCAGTTTGAATGATGCGGATTCCGAGGGACTGATTGCTTTGAACTGGGCTGTGAAGTACAAGCGAGAGATGACCGTATGGCAGCTGATCAAGGGTGGTGCAGATGTCAATAAGCCGGACAAGAAGGGAAATCGACCTCTTCATTTGGCTGTGCACAACACTAGCGGCGATCAAGACAGAAGCTCTCTGAATATCGTCTGGATACTCTTACAGAATAAGGCCGAAATCGACGCTAGGAACAAACACGGAATGACACCTTTGCATCTAGCAGCGGCCAGTGGAACCGCGTCAACCGTCTGGCTGCTACTCGAAAACGGAGCGAGCCCAACTCAAGTTGACACGAATGATCACAACGCGTTATACAAGGCCGTGACTGGATTCCATCTTAAATGCTGCCAGATTTTGATCCAAAAAGCGGGACATCTCGTCAACTCCAAGGACTTGTCATGGCGTACGCCTTTGCATGACGCGGCCTCTGGAGGATCGCTCCCGATTGTCGACATGCTCCTTCGCCACGATGCGCATATAGATGCTCAGACCCGTCAGGGTCAGACACCACTTTATCTCTCAATCCTCCAAGACCATCCTAGTGTTGCCGAGTTGCTAGTCAAGAAAGGTGCAAACTTACAGATCCTCAACACGAACAAGCGATGGACGGCTTTACACCTTGCAGCCTGGACAGGAAGTCTTCTCATTGCAGAGATGCTCATCAGTAATGGGGCAGACGTCGAAGCGCAAGATCGACAAGGGTATACTGCGCAGCATTTGGCGCTTCAGGCCGAACATGGCGTCATCGTGGATTTCCTAAGGATGAGTAGAGCAAATACACAACACCTGGATCCCGAAAGGTTGAAGTCAAAGGACTTGACTGGAGAAAGCAAAGAGAAACCATTCATATCTACCAACACCTCCTTCCTTTTCGAGGAAGCGAAAAGTGCCGAGTCCACACAAATAGAAGAGCGCCCATGGTGGAAGGGAGATAAAAGGTTCGCGGCTACTGTGGAGGATGAGTGACCATTGGACATCGTTGGATAGTACACTGAATTGAGGCTTTGGCTTTGAGACTCAGAAAGGATGGATTTGATGGAATATTGCACTTCTTTCGCATTCAATCGACATTAATAACAAGACTGTGATCTTGAAGGAACCAAAACTTCAGACTTTCTCCTCAATCTTATCCAGCAGATCCAGAATCTCTCTTGCAGCCTTCTCTCGACCAGCGCCTTCCGGATGCCGCTTGGCTAGTGCTCGAGCTTTTTCCCGCATCGCTTGCGCTTGGGGGCCAAGCACGACTTCAGTCAGCTTTTCGGAAAGTTCTTTTCTCTCCCAGTAAGGCTTGGCCTTCCTGTTGGCCCACTTCCCAATGCCCAAGATCTCTGACCGAATAGCGAAGTCATAACAATCGCCCCAGCCTGGCAGAATGACTTGTGGTATACCAGTGCTAGGTTGGAAGTCAGCGAGAGCTCTTGAGTTGATTGAGAAGGTGCTTACCACAAAGCCTCATGGAAAGAGTTAGAGCCGCCATGACTGACACAACACACCAGATGTCCAGACTCTAGGATAGACTTCGGTTCGGCAGTAAACCAGTCCGTGATCTTGACTCTATCCTGTTTGATGAAGGGACTCATAATTGCCTTGACGTCGAGCCATGGCCCAGAGTCTTCGGTTGCGTTCTCATTCTCGTCCAACTTGCGCGGCATCTTCCAAAGGACTTGAAGTCTAGCTTCATCTTCAGAATCACCTTTGTGTTCTTCTGCTCGATCAAGAAGATTTCGAATCGCATGCGCAAATTCAGTCGCCTTCGGAAGATCATAGAAATGATGCGTGCCGAGGCTGATGAAGACTGTTGGCCCTCGACTCAGCCACTCAGCAAGTTCAGGGTCTTCGATTTCAATCTTGGGGGCAGCGCGGGTGATAGGACCACAAGGCGTGATGGACTCGGGGATGGTCTCAAAGGGGAAATCAATGTCGGGACTATTAGCGACAAGGATTCGAAGGCCCCTGGGCGGTGCTTTCAGAAGGCCAAGCTCGTTCCAAGTGATGATCTCGACGCCGGGTCCAGCATACTTGGCGAGATATGCCGAGACACGCTTATATCTCGAATCTGCGAAGAGTCCGTATCCGGCGACGAGGTTGAAGAAAACGTTGAGGGGAACCAGACGGAGTGGGATCGGAAATGGCAGGCTTGACTGTATACTTGGCTGATGTCAGCTATAGATACAAGGTTCGACTCTACTTTACCTGCACTCACATGGGATACTTCCACAGCATTGCGAGCTTGGGTTGCATTGGCAGCGCAAATTCTTTGATGGTATTTGGAGCCAGACAAATCCAGTTGATGTTTGCTTGGTTGGCAAAGGTTGTAGCTGGCGCAAAGAATGCCTCCACCACAGTCACATCCGGCTTTACTTCCTCGAAGACTTCCTCGATAGCTTTATAAGTCTCAAAAAACTCCTCTGGGCTCCATGGAAGTGCCAAGCCGGCAAGTGTGAGCATGTTGCGGGACGTATTGACGAGCCCTGGCTTTGTAAGCCAAGTAGCCAGCGCCGGATTGTCAGGTCTATCCACGGCCTCGAAGTGGGAGAGACCGATGACTGGATGTAACTTGACGGCGTTGCCATCCGGGGCTCCTTCTATCTTGTTGCATTGGTCGACGAATCGTCGGAGCTGAGAATCGAAGCCTGCTTGTGAGCCAATGTGTACTTCGACATCGGGGTTGATCTTTATCAAGGCGTAGGTAGCTGAAAGAATGACATTAGCCTGGCCATAATCTTTGTTGCAGAGAAACAAGATCTTTTTCTTAGTCGATGACATCTTGAAGGGTGGTCTCCGGCTGCTGGATGTACGGTACCATTGATGTAGCTTAATCAGGCCCTGAGGGAAAAGTGCTAGAGCTATGTTCGAGGTAGCCTGAGCTTTATATAAGGCAGTCTTCAGTAGTAAATGAAAAACCTTCGGCTCTCTTCTGTTACTTTAGCTTACCCACCCGCCTTCCTTCTTGGAAAAGCTCGGAAGCACGCCAAGACATCGTGAGTTGTGAGCACTGATTGTAGGTGCACCACTCGCAGCAATGGTATATACATCGTTCTGATAAACCATTCCAATGAAATTGAGAATTGGTGCGCTCTCCTCGCTGTATTGTGATACACAGCCAAGAAACCCAACATCGCTGACGTGAGATAGACCGGCATTGTGCACTTCAACGTTACAAATTAAGCCAAAAGGGCAGGAGCATGTGGACTGAAGTGCGCTTTAGCTCCACTGCGGAAGGATTCCCGTTTGGCACCTTATCTCAATGTTCCATTAGATTTACGCCAGATGCGTTCGGATGATGTCCCTAAGCGGAGTTTGTGCGACATTGTGGTCTGAGTGATGTGGCGATCATCTGCCGCTCGAATGGGCGCAGGAAACCTGTGGGAGACACCCGGGCCGAGTCGTCACTTCTCCCAGGTCACGAACATACCATTTTTGGTCAGATATGCTGGCGAGCGGAGACCAATTGAGCATTATTACCCGATGCTGCAGTCGGACAGTGTTGTGAGCCTGTTTGATTGGATCACAACTGCACTGAAGGCGACATTGATGCTACGCCGAGATTACTTGCGTTTTTCTGACATCTAGACTGCAGCGGGTGTTTGAAAATTTGTGTTTATTGAAATTGCGTGTCTTATTGCAGATCACGTCTGAATTTGGAGTGATCCCTACCTCCTTGTCCCAATAGAGTGTTGTGGGAGTCGAGTTCAGTAACGGTGTAGTGATGAGTTCCAGAGGCACTCATCTCATGCTTTGGTACTTCTGCCCACATCTCATGCTGAGGTATTGATCCACCATACAATTCAGTTTGTGGTACATCCGACTGCAACTCCCCTGGAGCCACAGGGTGATAGTAAGCCTGGTATGCTCCATCACCCTTTGCATGGTCAGGATATGGAGCAAGTGCAGTCGCTGCTTCGGCTATTTGCTTCTGCTTCCGACGTTTCACGAAGCAGAACAGAGCAAGCCCGATGATAGCACCGACGACGGCTCCAACTACAGCTCCGACAATGGCGGCTATCGGGGTAGATCCCTTGGTATCCTTGTTCTCTGCTGGATCTTGATTGGTTTCTCCAGTCGTGTTTGTGTTTGACTTCCTAAATAGTGCCTGGACTTCGTTGGAAGACCACTGGACGGAACTGATACCACTAGATTGATGTTAGCACCTTGGCTCACGCCGTCAGCTCTCAAGCAATAGGCATATTTCTCTTACGTTTGCTGATACCAGTCACTGACTGTCTTCGCGCTTTCGTAGTCCTTCGCGTCTGCGTCGTAGTCCGTCTTCCACTTCCAGTCTGTCATGTCGAAGAGACCGAGGCCTTGCGGCCAGGGGTCGGCACTTGTATATCCTGTCTTACCATCCGCTCCTCCGACTGATAGCATTTGACGACGACCGACCACTGCGCAGCAATGATTCCTCCTTGGATTTTCCGACTCGTAAGCGACTTGATTCCAGAAGAACCCCGGGAGGCTTAGAACGAAGACATCGTCATAAGTTGAACCTGTCTCACTGTTGGTGCCGCCGGACACAAAACTAGAACTAGATTAGCATGAACGAAAGTTGTAAGAGATCGATGGGAACACTCACATTTCATAGGTTCCATTGTTGCCTTCGACTCCAACGCTGCAAAAATTGCTGCGGGGAGTGGGCGCGTTTCCAGTAGTCTTTTGCCAGTACCAATCCCTGGTCACTGGATCCATGAAGGTCAAGTTGCTGAAATCCTGCCATCCGAGAGGCTTTGCCTGATCAGGTTCGAGACCCCACGTTGCGCCACCCATAATGGTGATGAGACCGTTCGAACCGAAAGTCGGGATATAGACGGCTGAGCCTCCCGTTAAAGTGCCGTACTTGGAAAAAGCGTCATTCGTCTCGTTCGCCCACGACTTCGTTGTCATATTGTAGGACAAGATACCCGGGAGTGGCTGCGAGTAAGGGTTGGATGTCGTCCAGCCTGACGATTGTCCTCCAAACCAGAACCCGGCGTCGGGGGTACTAGCGAATGCGCCCCCTTCATTCCGTCGCAATTCCTGAAAAAGTGTTGGGTTCGCTGGCGTCTCTTTTGACCAAGTCCCACCTCCTTTACCGTCTGCTTCAAATTTCCAAGACGTGGGCTCGTCCAACGGGGCTCCAAATGGGCTATGCCCGCCCCAGATCCAGAATGTGTTCCTCGCGTCGTTTTTCCACATCGCCTGTTGATCCATAGTCTTTGGCGTCTTCGAAATTTCCCTGATCTTGACGCTGGTTGCGGACCATGACGTCGTCAAATCAATCGATAATGTGGAGTTGACTAATATTCGCATCGCGTGAGAAGGTGTCGGGATTGATCGCTTCGTCGTTGAAGTAACTGACCTGCGTTGGAGCCTCGCGACGTTATCGGGTTCCCTCGCGGGTCGAGCTGAGAGACCTCGCCGCCATCGATGTAGGCGTAGTCGCCAAGAACCGCGACTAAACGGCCAAAATCAGTTGAATACGATTACCAAGAGTATGATATTTCCTACCTCTTGCTTCTGCTCGACGGAGAAAAATCTCTGGTGAGGGTACGTCTGACAGTTCCCAGGCGCGTTTCGACTGCGCATTGGAGAGGCTGGGCAGATGCAACACACATCCCAGCAATGCTCCCTTTACCAAAGGCTTGAGCATCATCGTAAAGAGTGAACAAAACAATCAGGAAACGAACGATGCGACAGCATGCCAAAATCAACGAAAAAGTGAGGAACGAGGAGGAGAAAGTCAAGCCTCAGCCAACAAGCTCCCCGCCATGTTTGAAGGAAAGGCTCCAAGAAACTGGGAATGGGAGCGAACTCAAAGTCGGCTTCGGTTGAGGCTGGTGCTGCCGAAATTAACATCAAACCCAAATCATGCTGAAAGCCTGCAGACCCATGACGCTAGATCAGAGGCGATGAGCAAAATGGCCTGGTATTGGGCAAAACGGCTCGCGAAGGATCGTTAGCGCCCTTGGCATGCTGACAGGCTTCCAAACCCTCATCCCCTTCGTAGCCTGATTTGGCTTTGGCACGTTGTTCAAAGAGACCTAGCAACATTGTCTCACTGTCTCTTAATGGCAACGGCTTGGTCAGAGACGGTGGTGATGTGTTGGACTGAATGACACGCAATAGTTTGGCTTTGACTGACTGAGCTTTCCATTTGAAAATGCTCAGGAATCTTGAGTTGAAGCTCTTGTAGAACAGCGATGGCGGCAGATTAGCGCAGATGACCCCTGGGGTTTTCTACGGACCGAACACACAGGCAACAGCTTAATCAACTTAAGGTGCAACAAGCCTTGCTCCGTGGACCTAAATCGCCCGCGGCTATCCGAATAGCGAGATTGTCATCCCTGTAACACAGACCCTTGACGATTTGGGGGCTGCTCCAGGGGCTGTGCAGCACTCTGCTGACGCCTTCCAGATTCTTTGTTGGTTCGGCTCAGACAAGGCAGAGATGATCTAATTATCACTGTTTCACGGGATTTCCGACATTGTTGCAGACAATGTGCTCACATTCTCAACCACAAAATATTGGACTACTTCTGAGTAACTGGTCCCCGATTGGTCTCCGTAAGTCCAGTTGAGTCTGGTGATAACTGTGAAGCCTCGGTTTTCCAAGATGAAGAAGTACTATTCAGGCTGTATGAAATTGCGAAAGATCATTAGTAGAGCCCAACTTTTCCCTCGACGGAGAAGATAGACAGCTGCATCTAGAAAATTCGAGATCGGTAGGGAAAGTATGATAACGGCCGTCATAAAGAGGAAAGGTTGTCAGAATATCATGGCATCAGGCTAAGAAGAGATACTTGGATTTTTCACTCTCTACCCAATATCATAAGCTGCATTCTGTATCGCTGGACCCTTTTCCACTAGCTAAGCCATGACTATGGCTGACCCCGGAGATGAGAAAAGCCCAGCTGAACCAGATAGGCCAAAGACCGTCGAGAGTGCGTTGCAACTACGAGCTGAGAGTATAATCCCGAAAGGTAAGCCAGAAAAAGACGCTCAACAGGAAATGGATAAGAGTTCCGCACACAAGTATGTTTTGTTTCCCCCATTCACTGGCGAACCAGACGGCGAAAGGTTGGAGGAAACTCCAAGGAAACAACCGCTTGGGCAGGCAGAGACTCTGAAAGGGAGTCAAAAGAAACAGCCCTCAGTGGAGGTAGGATTGAATCAGCGAGAGCCACCCAGTGAGCCGAAGCAGCGGCCACGCAGGGCCTCGTCTTTATGGTTCTGGTACAAAAAATGAGGTAGTTCGATAGAGACCTTCAAAAGTTCAGTCAAGGATCTGCAACGTAAGATAGGAATTATTCGGATGCATTCATAGGCCGTTGTAGGAAAGAAAATGCACACACACTCACGCCAGAATTCAACTGTAGGAGATTAACTACTTTGCCTATCCAATAGCCTTCACTACTAGACTGAGTATGCAGTCGAGTTCAGGACAAAATCTGACTCATTTGCAGCACTGACAGCGTACCTAGCTCAAGTAGTCATTCGCCGGACAAACGTCCAGGTTTCAACTCTAATCTGCACTGAACGTCTTAATCTTGCCAATTTCATTAGAACTCAGCTGTCTTCCCAGGATAAGACCAGGCCAAACAGTGGTTCCGTGGAATGGAAGCAGAGACTTTCCGGCTCCACAAACCAGCTCAAAGGAAACTCTAATGCAGCTGAAGCAAGTCAAGTAAGGTCACAATCGAAGATTTTAACGGGGCTACCGCATGATGCACACTAAGTCTTGGCTAGTTGAATGTCGTTCGTTGTACGGCGCCCAGACTCGACGCTTGAGCCAGAGTGGGACGCGAGCTGAGCCGTAAACCGAATATTTATCCTGAAGCCGCGGAAAATTCTCGCCCATACAAAACAGACCATTGTATCACGACGATTCATGACTTTGCCCCTAGGTAGGTAAGCCCGAAACTCGGCCGGGAAAGGAGTCAGAGGACGAGTGACGGATCGAAAGAATCCAAGAGATAGAAATTCGGCCCCGGTGGAATCTCGTACAAAGTTATAATATGATTTAGCTTTCCGCCGGTATGATCCAACTAAAGAAGCTCATCATACAATCTAAGCTAATCGGTTGCTGTGCAACTCTACACTACAATACTTATTTCTAATTCGCGTGTACTTCTTGTTCACAATCGATGAGCGCGATGTGGTCGTCTTTTACGCTTGAACTGAAGGTGCTGGTCACGAGCATATGCCTAATCCAGTCCATACAATGTCTAAAGACGGTCGAGATCCCCTTCACCCGCATGAACGACCCGAACAGCAGGTTCGTTGCATCGATGCAGATCTCGGTTGGATCTCCGCCGCAACAAGTCATGGCGATCTTCGACACGGGAAGCAGTGATCTATGGGTTCCTCAGCTCAACAGCCGTCTATGCAAAGACCGCTTGGCAACATGCACCGCCAGCAACGGCAAGAACTCTAGCGTCTCAGGTGCATTTGATAACGCAAAATCGACTACCTTCAATGCCAATCGCTCCCCATTCGAGGCCACGTACGCGAATGGGGTTGAAATTCAAGGAACTTTCATGTCAGAATCAGTCACAGTCGGGAACACGTCCGTCTCGAATAACACAATGGGATTGGGTCAGACCGGCAAGCTGACATCGCCTCTGATTGCCATCCTTGGTGTTGGCCCCTCGAGCTCAGAGGCGTCCGTTCTTGCCAATAATGCCAAGCCATACACGAACTTTCCGGAGAATCTCAAAGCACAGGGGCTCACCAAGTCGTTGGCTTACAGTGTATACTTGAATGATTTCAGTTAGTCCACAGCTCTAAACTCTGCTTATACTCATGTACTTCTGCTGACATCGCATAGGGTCGCCTGATGGAAGCGTCGTGTTTGGTGGGATGGACACTGCTAAGTTTACAGGTCCAATGCAGATGGTTCCTCTCGTTGGACAGAAGCTATTCAACTCAAGTGACTTTATAGTACCTTGGACGTCCTTCTCGTTTTCGGCCGAGAAGAATGCTAAACCAACTGCAATTGGCGGAAACAAGTTCCCGCCCGTCCTCGTTGACACAGGCAACCCATCGTTGTCCTTCCCCGCAAAGATTCTGGACCAGATTGGACCGGCAATCAACGTTCAAACTTTGCAGGATGGAACAAAAGCATTGAAATGCAGCAGCGGCGATTCGGGTGCCAAGTTCAACTTCGAGTTCCAGGCGGCCAAGGTCGAGGTCCCTCTGTCGATGATGTTCATCCCCCTCATGAAGAACGGGGCACCCGTAACTGACAAGAGCGGTAGTTCACTGTGCACACTTCCGTTAGAGCCCATTGATAGCAACGTAGCATCTTTCGGTGCTCCTATGCTTTCGGCTGTGTACACAGTATTCGATCTTGAGAACAAACAGCTCGGGATGGCACAAGCTAAACTCAACGAGTCAGCGACAAACATCCAGGAATTTGTGCCGGCCAACCCATCCAAGGGAGCAGCCAAACGGCCACGGGCGCAAAGCGCGCGCTTTCGACAGAAGTGATCTTAGAATCATAGGTGCTGATAGATCGATTTGCTTGTCGGCTGGTTTCACAAGCTCCATCTCTTTTCACATTTGTTAGTAGCCTTTTATAGAGCCAACTGGGTATGCCATCGTAGCACTTTCAACATAGCACTTTCAACATGGAACAATTCGCATCTGATAGGCGAGCCTCAAGACAAACCGTTTCGACTACAAAGCGCGTTTTAACATTCTCCCTACTATTATATCTCACGAATCAGAGAATTATTCCAATGTTGTTGACATCACAGATGTCGGTGAGCCACGTAGTTCGACAACCTTGAAAAAAACAGGGAAAGTTCAAATTCCTAGGTGTCTCGACCCAGAAAAATCACGCATTGACTGGCTTTGCTTGCGCGATAAGTTATCAACCTTCTCCATAATATTGTTCAAATCCACAGATAAATACGGAGTTGTTGTCTTGCAGCTCCTTGCACCACCAAATCGGAGCCTTGCCTCGGGAACCACACGGACTAGTGGGCGGGTACGCAATGCAACATGTAGATCAACTTGATACGGGCGTGCTGCAGTGCCGCTTTGGTGGATCGATGAGAGGCAAACAAAAACAACACAGCTCGTGCGAAGGCATCGTCGTCTTCACAAGAACATCTTGTCCCTACACTTCCTCTTCCTCGTCAAGATCTTGTCCCTCCGCCTCTAGCATATCATCAGCCTCTGTCAGGCGACAAATCCACAGGTCTCTCTTTGCATCAAATCCACTTGCTTGCCATAAAACAAACGCGCGAGGATATGTCTCCCACGTCATCAATTCACGATCCAGGCGAAAGCCAGCCGCTCATCTCAAGGCATCGACGACGCACCGGCACATTCCAACTGCCATCATTCAGTGGCCAGCGACTCGTGTCGCCCTTATCCATGCGACGTGCCTCCCTACAGGAAGTTCACCCACACCACGAAGACGTCGAGCCAGTACTGCCGGCCGCGCCAGTCGCCGCCCACCAAGAAACTCGCCTACACAAGCCACAATGGGCGCTCAGTGACAGGCCACCAAACACATGGGCACAGATCCGTCATTACTGGCGTGAAGAATTTGCGTGAGTACCTGAATATCGGCTGCATCCATCTTTATATCACTTCAATCGCGGACATGGTTCCCCACCGGAGCTTCTTCCGCCGGGGTCACCCACGGCAATGAAGCTCTTAGAATTAGTTCCATGCTGACCGCATACATACACAGTGAGTTCTGGGGCACCTTCATGATCTTGCTATTTGGAGCTGGCGTCGAATGCGAGACGCGTCTGAACTACCAGTCGGCCGACATCCGCGAAAACGCTGGTGACTTCTTGCAGTGCCGTTTGGCCTGGGCAGCCGGCGTAGCTATGGCCGTATGGATGTCCGGCGGCGTGTCAGGTGGACATTGTAACCCAACCGTGACAGTCGTCCTGGCTCTTTTCCGCGGTTTCCCCTGGCGTAAGGTGCCCAGCTTCTTGGCCGCGCAGGTCTTGGGTGCCACCTTCGCCAGTCTTGCCGTCTATCTGAACTACTCCACCAGCATCGCGGAGTACGAGGGCGGTGCTGCCCGCACTTTGATCGGTGAACACGCTACTGCCGGTCTCTTCTTTACCTTCCCCAAGTCTGGACTTCCTTACGCCGGCGCCTTTTACACCGAGTTCCTTGCCTCTGCTGCGCTGGTGGCCATCGTGTTTGCCCTGGCTGATAAGAACAACCTGTCACCGCCAAAGGGCACGCAACCCTTTGCCATGTTTTTGGCTCTGTTGGCCATTGGGTCCGCTTTGGGCATCAACACTGGGTACGCAATGAACGGTGCCAGAGATACTGGCCCGCGAATTGCGTTGGCTATCGTTGGCTATGGCTCCGATGTCTTCACTCATGACTCTTATTACTGGCTGTGGGCTCCCTGGGCTGCGGCTATTATTGGTGGTATTGCGGGTGCTTGCGTTTATGATGGATTCATCTACACCGGGCGTGATTCTCCGTTCAACATCCCAAGGAAGGAAGATGACTAAATGACTTAACTCGAGGTACATATTGACCCTAAAATCAGAGTCAACTGGAGTAGCATAAGGTTGCACGGGAACTTTCCGCAGGTCACAAGTCATTGAGAAAATGTGTGGGATGAGAATAGCTGGCTAAAAGTTGGCTGTCACCTCAGGCACGATAGATATAGACTAGACGTAGAATAGCAATGGTATTACTTGGAATAGGTCTAGACCGATCGTAGGCGTAAATACTTACGATGTTTTCATCACGTTTATCAACGACACGAGAGGCTATCGTCAGAACAATGGTTTTTTAACATCTGAGGCTCATATTTCCTCGGGTCTAGGACATACGCTCGAAGACAGGTTCACATGTTAATGATATTCTTGAACTTCACCCAAGTAATACGAGACATTCGGGTTTTTGCGAGCCTCAGGCCGAGTTCATTCGTGGAAATTCCATCTTACGTTAGATAAAACTTCCAATATAACTGCGATTGATGGACTTCCTCCAAATCACTTGCACTCCATTTCGGGATATCAAGGTGTGCGGAAAGAATGTGGCCTAGGCAAGCTCCGACTTGCTCGTGCTGAATGCGTATCAAGCCGGGGAGAGATTATCACAACGGCAACCAACTTCAACCAGTGAAGCGCGGACGGACTTCATGCAGTCGTACCATATACAAAGATCTATTCAGTCAGGTAATTAGATTTTCGCTTTATACCCATGGGTACAACGGAACATCACACGTGCCCAACCTATCTATCAACCATCCTTGACTCAACTCAAGTCATTGTAGCTTATGGTCTTAACAAGAAGCCGACGAAGTGATCCATGACGATGCGTAACTTTCATTGCGTCTACTACCAATCGGTATTTTGCGGTTACACAACCGCCAAGTCGGGGAAAATTTGGCGCTGTGGTGATCAGTCCAAAAAGAGGAGAAGTCTGGGGAAACCAAGATCAACACGCACTTCAATGGAACCCTGCGCGACTGTTAAAAGAAGTGCACCCGGAACCGAGAGACCGCAATTGGTGCGCGTCACATGCGATCCGCCGGCTGAATGCAAAGCTTTCGAAAATGTTCGCGAACAATCTTAATTCGGCACCGGAGCCGCAAAACCCGCTTATGTCTAGGTCGGTAGGGGGCTCATAGCACAGGATCATACTCTTCAAATTACTTTTGGCAATATGAGAGGTAGTATTGGAGCCGGTAAACCATGCGGCACAAACGGCAGTCTGAATAGAGCATAGTCCAGTTTCACTTTTGTTAACCCACGAATGCCAGATTCATTAGATTCGTATCCCGGTGCGACCCTCTCGGACTCTCTCGCATTGGCGAGCAACTGCCGGTCTTCGACCTAGGAAGAACGACGTGCAATTAACAGTTGAATGGCCAATCACCGCCAAGTAAAAATACAAACATTTTTCATATATATAAAGATCGGACGACTGCCAACAGATTCTAGTCAAGGAGTTCTTCCAGAGACTCAAGCTTCTTTCATCAATTGTACATACTCCACAACGCTAAGATGATGCTCAAAGCCAATGCGGGCGTGGTTTCAACCACCATACTGCTCCTTGCGTCCGTGACGGATGTCATCGCTCAGACGTGCAACCTCCCGTCTACCTACCGCTGGACATCGACCGGCGCGCTGGCCACCCCCAAATCCGGATGGGCTTCGCTCAAGGACTTCACCACCGTCACTTACAACGGTCAGCACCTTGTATACGCGTCGACTCACGATCAAGGCTCAACCTGGGGCTCGATGAACTTTGGCCTATTTTCTGACTGGTCTCAAATGGGTGCTGCGTCGCAAAACGCAATGACCCAGTCCGCCGTCGCGCCCACCATTTTCTACTTCCGACCCAAGAACATCTGGGTTCTCGCCTATCAATGGGGTCCTACTCAGTTCTCCTACAAGACTTCAAGCGATCCCTCCATTGCGAACGGGTGGTCTGCAGCGCAGCCCATGTTCTCCGGGACCATCTCCGGCTCCAGCACCGGTCCCATCGATCAGACGCTCATCGGCGACAGCACGAACATGTACCTGTTCTTCGCCGGCGACAATGGCAAGATCTACCGGTCGAGCATGCCCATCGGAAACTTTCCGGGCAACTTTGGCACCGCTTCGACGGTTGTCATGAGTGACACAACCAACAACCTCTTCGAGGCTGTCCAAGTGTACACCGTCAAGGGCAAGCAGCAGTATCTCATGATTGTTGAGGCTATTGGCGCCAACGGCCGCTACTTCCGCTCCTTCACGGCCACCAGTCTCGGCGGAGCGTGGACGGCCCAGGCCGCGACTGAGAGCAACCCCTTTGCCGGCAAGGCCAACAGCGGTGCTACCTGGACCAACGATATCAGCCACGGCGATTTGGTTCGTAGCGATCCCGACCAGGCCATGACAATCGACCCGTGCAGCCTTCAACTGCTTTACCAGGGACGGTCCCCTAGTTCAAGCGGCGACTACGGCCTGCTGCCGTACCGCCCAGCAGTTCTCACGCTGCAGCGATAGAACTCTTCCGCCGGGCCTCAACCTACTGGACACCTGTGGCATTAGACTCAACACTAGGGACTATTCTTAAGTGCTCCCCTAGCTCAGTGGTGGACCAGATAGCCAATCGGGGAAAATACATACGGAGTTAGTCCAGCAGAGTGCTTGCGCAACGAAGGGCTTCCCTTTCACATGTAAATATTGATCAAACATACAACACTTCTAGGCCTGGAGGTCTTCACAGATTACCTGCCATTGAACATGGAAAATATCATCACCATACTTTCATGCTTTCGCCTCAAATCTGATTAGGTCCTGAGTTCAGCTCCATTCGTTAATCTTCCTATCTGCAGGCTTACGACGACCTTGCCGCTCCATACAAACACGTAATAAACTGAAACTTATATGCCGCACGACGATGAAATTCGTAATAGTGACATGGCCTAAAGACGGACAGTCGGTCACATCCATCGTACTTTCTGCACACCGTCGGTTGAGATATGTATCAAGTAAGCAGGTCGAATAGCCTTGGCAAACCTGTTGGTTACATGCGCTCATATGCAGTTCCTCGCCTTTGGCGAACCACGACGCCTTACCAGGGGCATCTCCTAACACCTACCCCGCACTCGAGATGAGAGACGTCAGATTGTCGCTTGGGAAAAGGGCTTGCTAACGCTTCGTTGATTGCTCAATTCATACAGGCTACAGCCGCCTCGTCAAGCTTTCCCAACGTCCTTCAGTCAGCTTACTAGATCACAACGTAGTCAAAACCCGACATCATGCGGCTATTACATACAACTACATTTGAATTGCGAGAGTTCTCCGGCACAGACATACCTCCGTACGGCATTCTGTCCCATACTTGGGGGCGCAACGAGTTCACATTCCGAGATTTCCAACGAGCTGGGTACCGCGGCGGGATCACGAAAATCGATGGCATGTGTCGTGTTGCTCGAGACCAAAGGCTTTCTTGGGTCTGGATAGACACTTGCTGCATAGACAAAAGCAGTAGTACGGAGCTATCTGAGGCCATCAATTCTATGTTTGCATGGTACAGACAAGCTGCAACATGCTTTGTGTACCTTGAAGACGTTCCCGGGGGTTATAAGTTTAATCCCAAAGACAAGATCTTTGCCAACAGTCGCTGGTTTAGTCGCGGTTGGACATTGCAGGAATTATTGGCAGCGACCACAGTATTCTTTTACGACCGGTCCTGGAACTTTGTGGAGTGGATTGAAAAGTCCGGTGACACTGACGGTAGAACCCGTCCATCGAATATGGTACTCGGGAAAAGGAAGATAAGCCAAGTTGATAACGAAAATTTCGACATGAACTCCAACATGAATAATTTCGCCTCGGCTCTCGGCAGTATAACGAACATAAACTTGACTGCATTAACCAGAAAATTCGAAGATGTGCATCAGTCGTTCTCAGTGGCGGAGAAGATGAGTTGGGCGTCGAGAAGAGAGACAACCCGCTTAGAGGATAAGGCGTACTCCCTCATGGGCCTGTTTGATGTGAATATGCCGCTGCTATACGGGGAAGGTGAAAAGGCTTTCTTTAGGCTCCAGGAAGAAATCATCAAAAAGACTGATGACGAGTCGATATTTTCTTGGGGCTATGGAGAACCTGCTCGGTTTGAAGGGGGCTTGTTTGCCAGATCTCCGGCCGACTTTCTCGGGTGCCGGAATGTCACAATGATCGAGACCGCGGGCAACACCCCGCACTACTATCTAACGAACAAAGGTCTGCATATTCAGACACGATTCTCTGAAACAAAACGGAGAATGGGAACTTTCATCTACGCCATGATCCAATGCACGGACAGATATTTAGCTTCGGGGAAGAATTGCATAGCTATTCCCCTCTACTATGTGGGCAACCTCATCGTCCGCCCACCTGGCGCCGTACCTCTGTTGATTGACGAAGCCGACCTCGGCACGGAAGCCATCTACCTTTACATCCACGTCTCCAGAAGTTTCGACAGCTTCAGAACAGACTTCCCGATGCCGGGACATATGTTAAGACGGGTGGAAAAGTCTACAACAGTTCAATTCACTAGCGCCCCAGGCAATATTAAGCTTGCTGAGGTGTACCCACCCAGCTGGTATCCGCTGTGTACCACATCAAAGTCACTGATAGTAGTACAAGACTTGGCGTCACCTACGACATCCGCTACTGTCTGGATGAGATTTTGGGATCTATCATCTGGCCTCGATTTCGCCTTACGACTAGATTTAGAGTGGGAGTTGGCACCTTCCCAGAGACCAGATCAGCTTGGGCTAGCGCTAGTGTCTGTACGCCCACTTGTAAAGCTCATACCGCAGGACATGTATCTATTCGACGAGGTCTTTCATAAAGGGCTATCAGTGTCTGAGTGGAAAGAGAAGATATCCTGGGGCGACGGTGAGCTGGGTTCCTCCTGGGCCCAGGATGAATTCGAAGGCAACATTCGATTAACATTGCCACCTTCAAAGGGGGAAACGCTTCTGACAAAGAAAGCTGTCTCAGCTGAGGAAGCAAGAATAAAGGCAAGAATAGAGGAAAGATTTCATTTAGTGCAAGCAGCGAGGGGATTGAAGAGGTGAACATACCTCAACTTGTAACTCAGGAAGTGGATATTGGATTAAGTTATACCCAATGTAGGAATCATGGATAAATAGGACATAAGGTGAATGGCTGGATTCGTAAATTCCACTGTATTCCAAGGTCAATGCGGTGTCATCATACTCTACCTAGTAGCTACGTGCGCGTGAGCACCGTTATTATATGATTGCACGAACGCTTGCTCCGCACAAAAGCGCGCAGCGACTGTTGCATTTCCTACCTGTCAGCCGCGATCAAACCAACAAACTCGCATAGGACGTTACTAATTACAAAGTGTTCGTTCCATGGCTGACGTATTACGGCAGATCACTTCGCGCCTTTGTCGCAGCCGCGAAGCCTGAAGGTGATGTGGTCTCACGACCGGCATCTCCCCACCTGAGTCCGGTGAAAAGACGCCAAAAATAGGGGTCTCGGACACGCACGAAAGGGTGCGGGGGCCGCTAGTTCGACGTCCGGGCCTCCGTACCTGGGGCCCGGGCGTCTGGCGGCAGTCCGGTTGCCAGGAACGAACATGAGATGGGCCTTGATCCCTTGACATCGGACTGTTCATTACGTCCAGTCTGTTCTTCTTTCGGTGAACTATAAACTTCATCGATATCCTTTGCTAAAGTGCATTCAATTTGTCTTTTTATCTTTCGCCTGATATCCCAACTAATTCCCTGTATTTACTTCTACATAATACCTTTCAGACACAATGGCGAGCCCTGCTGGAAACATCTCCTTTGAGGGTAAGTCATGGAAACCATGCAGAATTGCGGAATGATCACTGACGGGTTCATCCAGACTATCTCGGCCTCTCTGGCTGCATCTTCGAGTGGGCCGACAGCTACGACTCCAAGGACTGGGATCGCCTCAGGAAATGCATTGCCCCTGAGCTTCGCGTAAGTCATCCGTCTCACGGCAATGTGTTTCACTGCCTTCTAAGTAAGACGTTTGTACTGACCGAATGCAGATTGACTACCGCTCCTTCCTCGACAAGATCTGGGAAGCCATGCCCGCGGAGGAGTTCATCGCCATGATCTCGGACAAGTCCGTCCTCGGCAACCCCCTCCTCAAGACCCAGCACTTCATCGGCGGCACCCGCTGGGAGAAGGTCTCCGAGACCGAGGTCATCGGCCACCACCAGCTCCGCGTGCCCCACCAGAAGTACACCGACGCCTCCCGCAAGGAGGTCGCCGTCAAGGGCCACGCTCACAGCTACAACAAGCACTGGTACAAGAAGGTCGACGGCGTCTGGAAGTTCGCTGGTCTCGCTCCCGAGATCCGCTGGTCAGAGTACGACTTTGAGGCTGTCTTCGCCGATGGACGTGACTCCTTCGGTGCTGAGGAGACTACCGACAAGAAGAACAATGTCTCTGTTGTCGAGAAGGAGCTCAAGGTTGCCGCTGCTGTTTAAATAATGTCAATGTAATGAGGGAATACCTCCGGTCTTGGGAATGGCGAATCGGGACATGTAACTTACTATGGGTAATTGGATTCATACATCTAAGTTGAGGCTTTGAATGAAACATGGGTACATGAAATACAGTCAAAAAAACCACGTGCAATACTGACTGTTTGCATCACTCATAAAAATGTCAAATCATGAGCAGAACCTCTGAAACCGTCGTTGAAATGGGCCGCAACCCAGTCGGATGCTCCTTCATTCGATGACAGAACAACATTCCAGACAGGGCGCACTGAGACTACAACTTTCTAAGAGAGCTGTCAGAGTGACTTTGTATCATTGGCACCATATTGGTGGGTACTTTCTGCACGAATCTTTTGGTACCGAATTCCACTTCAATTGCGGCCAGATCAAGGTATGAGTAAGCTATTGACACACCGTCCCATCGACGATATAGAACATAACAGGTAACGGTAGTAGTAGACAGACGATTCACGTCGGATTGGCTATTAAACTTACAACATTTGACACGAAGGTCAAGAGGATACATTTTCCCCCGCGATTGAATGTACGTCATCTATGGAACATCGTTGAATCATGTATGTAATCAAATTCAGGCTTTCCTGATCATTCAATACTCAAAATTCGCGCTTGATACAAACTTTCGCTGTGGCTTGGTATTCGTCTTACCTGGATCAGGTGAAAGCAACCTGCTGCCCTTTCGCGCAAGGCTATCGTACCTTGCCTACCTTAACCTGAGAAAAGGAACGAATTGTGAAATTAGACAAGTGCCCAGCGAAACCGCGGAGCAATAACGGTACAGAAACACTCGATCCACAGAAGCACAAGTCCGTAGGTGGTACGTACCCGTGTACGTGATGAAGTTTCCATGCCTTCAAGGTAGGTAACACGGCCTACAGTCGACATGGCTTTCATCAGAGGCTTTAGCAGCGCTCGTTCCCAATAGAAACCGTTCTGAACAGAATGAATGTGAAGACTTAAATATAATCCCACTACTAAGACATGATGAGATTCTAGAAGCCACTGAGGTGATCAGCCGTGACTCCACGGCTCAACGGGGAAGTCGTGATGGCTTCACAATTTTGGATCGCGTTGCTGACAAAGACTACATCACGTGGGAACGGTGGGGCGGGCTCAATGATGACATAAGATGGGGCTTTGGAGGGGCACAGCTCGGCAGTGCACGGAGCAGCAGGGGCCCGAGCCGTCGACGGGAACTTGGAGAGCTCCGACGGAGCCTGGCAAGAGGTCGCTTTCGCAATGATTTTCTTGTCGACACCAGCTTGAACAGCCTCATCTTGCGACAGGAAGCGGGACTGGCCAATTCTTGTTCGGTAATCTTTTTCTAGAACTCGTGGATGGAACAAAGTCGTGGCCCAGCTAGAATACCTTGAACCTCAGTTAGACAACAGCTCCGACAAACCCTCAAACCGTACCTTCGAACCACCATCATGGACTACGTCGACAAGCGACTCCAGGAGGAAGCAGTGAAGCTGCACGTGGACCAAGGGCAAGTCAACGAACTCACTCTTGTGTAGAAACCAGCCAGCTAACCTAATTACCGTACAGCAACGCCTTCTTCACGCCCCTCAACATCCTCTTCCTCCTCGTGAATATCTACACAATCTACGTTCTCCTCCGCCCAACCCCGCCTCCGGTCCTTCCGAAAGAGCCGCCCGCGACCGTCTTCCGCGTCTTCAACCCGCGAACCCTCCTCCCCTACACCGGCGAGAACGATACGCCGATCTACCTCGCCGTTCGCGGCCGCGTCTTTGATGTCTCACACGGTCGCAACTTCTACGGCCCCGGCGGTCCCTATTCCAACTTCGCCGGCCGGGACGCTTCGCGCGGCCTGGCACTCGGCAGCTTCGACGAGGATATGTTGACGGAGGACCTGGACGGCCCGTTGGATCCGCTTGAAGGACTGGGACCGGACGAGATTGAGGCGCTTCAGGGATGGGAAGAGAACTTCGACAGCAAGTATCTTGTTGTCGGCAGGCTTACTGCCGTCGGTGATGAGGAGAAATAGACTCAATACTGGTAAAGTTGGTAGAACTGATAACGTTGTGTTTCCCAGCAGGGCTTCAATAAACTTAAACGTCCAAAAGAGCTGTCCCCGACGAGGTTTCGCATAATTCTGATACTCTCGGTGTCACTCGACTCGAGATTGACAATCAGTATCCAAGCCACTTCCCTTTGTTCCACACGCTGTACAGTGTTTGGGAACAGGTCCAGTACCTCTTCAATTCTCGAAGGCCGCACCGGAAGCTGGACGCGTTCGATATGGCATTGTGACATCGCGGACTTGATGACCAGTCAAGCGCCCACGGCTCGTCCCAGTGCTTCGAACGAAGTTGACAGCCGGCCCGAAGAATTAGATTCCACAGCATGCATTGTTGCGCTCCCCATTGTTAAGACACAATGACATGACGCAAGGGAGCTGCGTGGGGAGGCAGCCGCCAAAAGAGGGCCGCTTTCAGGTTAGTCAGATTATAGCGTCACCACCAGGAGCCAGCGAGGAAAAATTGTGAGTGAGATGAAATGATGCTGACGGCCTGACAGTGGTGGCTGGACCCCTCCCTTCCCCCTGTCTCTTCCGTACCAGTTTCCTTTCTCTCCCCCCTCGAGGCTTGCGGTGAAGCTCCAGCGCAGGCAGCGATATTCAGGAGATTGGATTCGCGTGGCTTGACGGTTATTTTCAGGCCGTTGTTGCAGCCTCCGAATGACCGTGCCACGACTCCATGAGTGATCCTTCGCTCTGGACACACTGTTGTTGCCCACGGTCACCACCTTGCCTGTGGTCAACTTACTGCCTCCGGTTCCAGCGGCATCCGGGTTGCCGGGGAAGCTGAGCCACGGGGGTTGGGGCATGAGATGAGATGAAGTATCCGGAGGTGTGCTTATGCCAACTCTCTGCTGATGGTCTTGGGCAGGTTGCCCTGGAATGTCGATTGACCAGGCTGCTGAGACAATCCGTCTCAACCTGAGAGCGTTCGATATTCTTCACTTTCCTCAACAAGAGTACGACATTGCACCTTCTTCACAGGCGGCCAAGATGCCACAACAGAACCCGAGTTCATTCTTCTTCTCGTCTTGTTCCCATATATCACTCTTTACAATAAACCAGAGGAACACAGCAGAACTGGGTGTGTGGCTGACGGTCATTCAGCCAGCGCAAACGACTGGGGCTTATGAGCCTCTAAAATTAGCCCCGGTTCGTCAAATCCGGCAAGGGTCGCAGATCCTCCGACGCATGCTCCAGTCTACTTCGTTGTCCCGTCCCGATTCCATGTCTTCGATCTCACCCACGTTCCTCATAGAGAAGCATCTTTCAAAGTTTGCTCAGGTTTCCCCTGCGGAACGTCCAGAAGCAAACACAGCCCCTGGACAAGATTACTTCGTGCCTCAACCAGTATCTTGCCACCTTGTGCATCTGGTTCTCAATGTGTGTCTATGGATAGTTACATGTACCTGCGCTGATGCTCAGCCTTCAGCCCTACATATAGGCAAAAAGGGAAACGAACCAAACATCAACGAGCAATGGCAAAGAAAGAAGGGAAACAAGCTTCTCTCCCCCTAGTCGCATCATCTGCACTGCATAGCTACATTCCCACTCTCCGTCATTTTCTACGCGCTCTCCCCGTGCCCATTGTCTCCATGTGAGAGGTATCCAAGCCTCAGCCTCCAATCCGTCAATCCGTCCGTTGTTGCGCTAGCGACTCCAGCCATTCCTTTGCTCTAGCTCGGCTCCATCTAGATTCATAATCGTTGTTCCGGACGGTGTTCCTTAAAACCCTCCGTCACGCCTCCTTCATCATTCCTTCTACTAAGTACTCGGTATCTCTGCTAATTTGTTTCCCCCACTTCCGCCGAACTCGACCAGCACCCCTTGACCTGGCCATCACCATCTCTGGCGAGCAGACCCGAATGCGTGGATACACAACGGAGACCCTTTCAGACGACGGAACCAACAGCATTGAGATACTGCCTCGACCTGAATCAAAACCAAATTGAGCGAGATTCGAGTTAAACTTTCATCGACGCCGCTCAAGTGCATGACGCGCATTGTCGATCCCTAGCTCTACAGTAGTCACCACCCAAAGCGATCTATCTTTCGGCCCCCAAAACCCTGGTTTTCGACCATCAACATCATCGACTCGAGATTAGAGCACAGAGAGCGATACGCTCCCGAATTGTTCACAATGGCGTCGGCGCGGAGGAACGCAACAACGAGGAGCTTGCTGAGCATCCTCCTCCTCGCAGCACCAGCTCTCGCAAAATACCAAAACAACTTTGACCTCTACCCGGCAGCCGCCCAACCATGCCTCTACGCCTCCTCAGACGCAAGTAAATGCGATGGCGACACAGTCGCAACGATGAACAAATGCCTCTGCAGCGACGACAAGGGCAAATTCGTCACAAACGCAGCCACGTGTCTAGGAAAGGAAGCAAAGGATACCCTCCGCACAGTCTACCAGTCCATGAGCACCGCCTGCTCAGACTCCAAGACGCCGATATCCATGACCGAAGACCAATTCCTCAACCTCGGTGCGACAGGCGCCACAGCATCGCTATCAGTGACTTTATCCACATCAAAGACAGCTACGCCCACTACCATGATGACGACCACCACAGGCGGAGCAACCATCACCCTCACATCAACACCTACACCCACGACATCGACTCCAGCACAGGAAGATAAAGGCCTTAGCACGACCGCCAAAATCGGCGTTGGCGTCGGCGCCGGCGCAGGAGCCATCGCCCTCGTCTGCCTTGCCGCCTTCATCTGGCGCATCAAGCGAAGCCGCGACGCCCACGACGAGTCCCACCGCCCAATGCTCGGCGGCGGCATCGGTGCCACGGGCCACAATAACCCACAACACGGGCCCTTTACCGAATACAGCCCGCCCGCGAGCGTCGCCGGCGCCGGGGCGGGTGGATACGCCGCGTACATCGGTGCGCAAGAATACAAGAACGAGAATAAGCAGCAGCAATCCGGCTGGAGGCCCGTCTCGGAGATCACGGCTACGAGTCCCGGTGGACAGACGTGGGCAACGAATTCTCCGCAGCCGCCGTATGCGCATCTTCAACCGCAGCAGGGGGCAAACTTGGGTGCCTGGGGCCATCACCCGCAAGCTGCGTATGTTGCTCCGCCGCAGGAACCTGCTCAGCAGGAGGGTGTGTTTGAGTTGGCTTCGATACCTGTTGCTGCCCAGCCTCCTTCGCATGTGCCGCAACCACCGCCTGGTGCTGTTGAGATGCCGGCGACGGAAGTGCAGCCGCAACCTGCGCGGTATCAGTATCCTTCACAGAGGCAGTGAGGGCATAGGGGTGATCAAAAATGGACATAAAGGGGTGTTTGGGGGATGTATAAATTACTATGATACCTTGGGAAGCTTTTGTACTCATGGGGACTCGGTGTTCTGGTTCCTGGTAGGGACTTATAGATGGGGGGAAAAGAGACGGAAAAGCCATGAAATATAATAGCACTTTTGATCCACCTGAACCTTCGTTATACACCACGATTGAATGTATATTGAAAGCGATTTCGAGATCTTTATGGTTACTTTATCTATGCGACACATGCGAGACCTAATGATGCAGCCTTGATCATAGGTAACTGATACTAATCGTATTGATTTTGACTTGGCCCGCTGAGGACTACTACTTGTAGACCTTGTCTACATGCTATCGGCTAGGTAAGCGAACGCTCTAGGCCTCCACGACTAATGCTTCGAGCCACCACCGCCCGAACCTCCACCAGACTGTCCGCCGGAGCTAGACGAGCCACCACCAGAGCCGCCACTCGACTTGTAGGTTGGGTGATTGGGGTAGTTTCTTTGCGCAGCAGCCGCAGCCTTCTGAACGAACTTCTTCTAATCATTTTGTCAGCTCTGAAATACTTCAATGTTGTTTCTGATGTACAGGAAAGATCCTCTTCCCGGCTTCTCTTACATCCTTGTTCCCCGCCTTGATACGGGCCGCAGCCTCAGGTGTCATCTTTTCCTTCACCATTGTGATTGTTTTGACGATATGTCTGTCTTTTATTGCAGAGTATGTTGGATATGCTGATGTTGATTAGAGGTCGATTGTGTTTGTAGCGTTGTTGAGTGCTTTATGTGATGATGATGATGATGTTTTTGTTGGCGATGATGATGAAATGGATGTGACTGTAGTCGAATTCTTTCTATTTTATATCTTTTTACATCAAATAGACGGGAGGTAGAACATACACGTATTAGTGAATTGATTGAGGTGCCATGAATCTGGCTGCGGATTATCTCTCTCATGATTCACTGTCTGCTAGCGCAACATTTTGCGACTTATTCACTGGCTTCTCATGATGCAGACATTGACTTCACACAAAGGTCAAGTGGATTGCTGACTTTGGTATTGACGTTGAATGAGTGAGCTTGAAGACAGGTGGTATTCACATGATAATTCGGTTTTGAGTGCATGTATGCCATGTTGGTCATCAGAGCCATCCCCGAAATGAGTACATATCCATACATGAACCCCCCCCAGCGTGTCCCTGCTTGCAGATACCCCTTAATGCTGTTCTCACAGGATCCAGATATGCCTTGAGGTATGGAATTTACGGCGGGCTAGAGTGGGTATATCTGGTTGAACACAGAAACTTTTCTCATCGCCACTCCCGACTCGAGTCGTCCATGGGCGGGTGCCCATCTTGACACGACGATCCTTGTGGCTACTTCTTGGCGCTCTCACCAGAAGTGTTCTCGGCATTTCCACGAGTCTGTATGTCCCGCAATTGACTGCACCTTGGAAGCAATTCTGAAGTCTTCATAATCACTTGATCCATCTTTCCTATGTGGCACACACAAGTTCTCGCGGTGCAATTCTATCATAATTAGGCAATACTCCTTGTATCGATTTTGAGTTGACCTGCGAGGGGAGCTACGTCTTGTAGAGCTTGTCGAGATACTATGGGCTACGTAACTCCTGCCTACTTAGCAGATAAGTTGAGATACTGGCATGACTGGAGTCGTTACTGAGCTCAATCCATTTTCCAACCGTATCAAGGCTCCCATGGCTACTTCTTCGAACCGCCGCCGCCGCCCGAGCTACCACCAGAACCTCCACCAGACTGTCCGCCAGAGCTGGAAGAGCCACCACCAGAGCCGGCCGAGTTGCTTCCAGTCGACATGCCTAATTCTTCCCAGAGAGGATCATTGGGGAAGTGCATTTGAGCTGCTGTGATAGCTCTTTGGGTTCTCTCGTCCTAGTATGTCTATTAGTTCCTGACGTGCATGAACTTGATATTTTATGATGAGAGAGTTGGGTGACTCTTACATTCACACCCCAATTTTTGATGAAGCGACGCACAGCATCTGGTGTCATCTTCTCCTTTTTCTTCGCGTTCATTAGTTATGTTGTACCTGGTGGTGTTTCAACCCCTTCGAAGTCTCCAACTTCCTTACATGTTTCCCCATCTTGAAGGTTTATCAGCTTGAATAACTTCTTATGCTTGAATACCGTGTCTATTCTGCTCAGAAGGTGAATCGTATGTGTAAAGTTGTTAGGTTGTGATGGCGATGTGGTATCAGAGAAGCTTACAAAATGATGGCTAGCCATTAGCTATTTATGCCTCCCTTCCTCATATAACATGCACAAGCTGAATATCGAGCGAACTCAATTACGTCAGAAATTGAGAACTTCAATCACGCAGCCTGGCATTTTCCCGAGAAGTTTGCGCGTGGCGGCAAATGCAATCCATTGAATCGAGGCTTGTTCATGACGAACAAAGGCTCATGCCTCCGAAGGCAATATGATGCTAATCAGGTGCAGCGATGAATCTTTACCCATAATATCTAACCGACCCTGCCAAAATGAATAGGTCCCTGGTCAATTCTTTCCCCGCCGCATTCAAAGTTTTGCTTGCTCAAACTGTCTGAATAGCTGCTCTCAATTGCTTTACTCTATCAAAGAATGCAGTGGCTATACTGCCAGGGGCAGACATTCACGACGCGGAGGAACATTTGCCAACTTTCCCATCCGAAAGAAGCTCTTCCATAGGTTTGTTCCCTAGAACTCCTTGTTCAACGCCTGATCTCAGCATGAATTCTGCATCTGGAGAGCTTGTGACCTTCAGGGACTTCGCACATGCACGGCCAAGCTCGGTGGCTTGCAGACTGCGGGCGCAGCAGGTGCTTGGGGGCGGTCAAGTAGGTCTAGTCCAATCTATGATGAAGCGTCTATCATTTCTTGTTCGCTTTCGTTGTTCACACTCGCTTTGGGGAGTCATGCTACAGCACTGGGTGGCAGCTTATCACTGAAGACCGCAGTCCACTCGAAGGCAGACCGACAAACCCATGATGTGTACGACAGGCGTGAACATACATCCATTGTCCAAAACATCTTGACTTTCAATCTGGTGACTACTTTAGCCGTAGATACATCTCACAGGAAGGGAATCAGGAGGTAGATCTCGACTCAATCCCGATATATGTTGGGAGCTCAGCCCTCGTGAAGCCGCGTAAGAGTGATATACATATCGGGAGTCTAAGCCGATGGCCTAAAGCTTTCTAAAGTCGTGACAAAACGCCGTCCCCAGCTGAGATCCACCAATTCAGGTCTGGCCCGTAACAGCATCTGTTAAACACCAGACAGAATACCTCTGGCCTGCTGCAAATAAAGTCCATCAGGATACGATTGAGTAACATGGTACTAAAAATACTAATCATGTACCGTTTACTGAAGACTAGAAGCATCCCTTAGATAAAATACTACCTGCTTGCAGGATTGCCCCATGACTTCCTTATCTGTCACGAGTTATCAAACTGGCTATTGGCTAAGCCCGATGGGCATCACCTCTACCACGCAAGCTACTACCAGGACTAGTATGCTTGCTAAAGGTGTATGTGTAGACTTCTTTGGCTGCTCTGCTGCCTGATCTACGATCCAAAGCCTTGATGGTTTTATGAATAGTCCACTTTATATGACCAGTCTCATTGATCTCAGAAACTCATTCCCTTGCATCCCACTAGTTCGATAGGATGGAAATAGGACTAGGACGGCACGAACATTTGTCAACATATTTGGTTTGATCTCCCCAGAGTCATTCGTAGCTTGGTTGGTTTCTGCGACGCCTGTTGTATCCGTTTGCTGTCCAAACATTCTTTTCCCCATCTTGCTCATTCTTCTGATCCTAGGACTCAGATTAGTCCGACCAAGCCTCCACAAGGTGTGTACTATGGGTACCTTTAACATCACTTCGCCGTTTCCTCTTTCCTTACCATGATGAACGTTCATCGCATTGGATCTTTAATTATAAGTGGTAGTTCCAATGGGTCGATTTGGAATTGGTCTGTACTATAGTCCGTCGGAGCGGTCAATTGAGAATGGAAGAACTGACAAAAATGAAGACTTCTTGACAATTCTGCCCTATCTTCCCACGAGAATTCATACCCAGCCATGTCAAAATTCCCAAGTGAACAGTCTTCTCCAGGTGACATATGATCGGCAAGGGGAGTACCTAAGGTATCACGTGGCGGTAAACAGGGCTTGTTCAATTAATGTAAGTCCACCATGAACAAAGGAGCATGTTTACCCGACCCAACACATCGTCAATATTTGATCGGCTCCAGGCAGATCCTCGGCGATTGCTAATGCAGATGAATGAATCCTGTTCAAGTCGATCTCGAACCTAAAATTGGAGGCGGCTGCATTGAGGAACATCATTGTGCAACGATTTGAGATTTCTTGATAGGAGGTTGTTCGTGTCCTCCAATCAACTTTCGATGGGTTAGCATGACGGTTCTCACGCGCAAGAGGTACTTATTCAGCCTGGTTATTGTTGCGATGCATGATCTGCCATCACCCTGTTGGCCACCGCTGCCTGCACTGTTCGCTGTTCGATTGCAGATATCACTACTCCATACGTAGATTGACGATGCAATTGCACTCATAGTATAAGATAGAAGAAGACGTAAAGGGTTTTGGCGAGTTTCAACTTTTCTAATCGTCGGCCGGACCAAGCACATGATTGGTAAACGGCCATATGTTCAAGGTTTGTTCATCATCTCTCCAGCTGCGGTCCTTGCCATTTTGTTTGGACACATCATATTTGGAGTAGGCCGGCTGTTGACGCCATCGCATCGCGCTTCGTTTGTGGGCATCGACATCCCGGCCGCAATTCAGCTCAAACAGCATAGGAGAGCAACTTGCTTCTCGGATACAATAGTCAAGGGGGCAATGTCCTCTAGCAGGAATTGGTGACGATAAGTGGCGAAGCAAAATGACGCGGCTGAACAGCGCGACAAGAGCACGACTTTTGCAACGGACGCGTACCATGTCAGCAAGACCGCCAACGGGCTTTCTGATATGTTGACATGTTATCAAACCGCATTCCCTCTGTGCAACCGTATTGCGGCCCGTATATTGAGAGTCGCATTACCTCCTATTCGTGTTAGGACTGTACGAGTCTATCTTTGGGGCGCCTACCCAGGCGGTCGCTAAACGCATTTTGGTTAGCTGGATACGAGAGTCCGACCTCATCACCAATCGGGAGCTCTCGCTTCGGGAGGCTCTGACTGCACTTGGCTAGGTGCCAAGAAGATGGCGCAAGGGGTCAACGCTGACTTGATTTCGCAGTCTTTCGGTGTCAGATGCGAACTGGCGAATCATGCCATGTGGCTTTCGGGATTGAGGCTATGTTGACATGAGGATTGTAGGCTCCAGCGACGAGGTCGTATCTGTCTAGCCCCTTTCCGAATAGGGCTGTCGACTGCGAGAGTGCGAGAGGATTGGAATTTTGAACATGCTGTCTTGGAGGATGCGAAGGGCGGAGAGGGCGCGTAGAGATATATGTATGTGGACGGGATCGCATCAATTTGATCAGCTCACCAAACTTGCAACGAAGTGCAACCAAAGTTCTTTCTGTCTCAGCTCCCCTAAGTTGTTACCCTCTTAATCTTTGTAAATCCGCAGACATCATGTCGGAAGTATGCCCTCTTTTAACCAACGCCAACTGCACGGTGGAAACATGTCCTCTCAGTTGCGCTCAGGTTGAGTACCTTCCAACTCTTGCCGGTAATGCAGTCTACGCCGCAGCCTTTGGGCTGCTTCTGATTGCCCAGATTGGTCTCGGTATCCGGTATAAAACATGGGGGTTCATGGTCGGTATGGTCTGTGGTCTCGTTCTCGAGGTCGTCGGATACGCCGGCAGAATCATGCTGCATAACAACCCATTCGACTTCAATAACTTCATCATGTAAGTCTTCTACCCAGCCCTTCCCAAAAGCTCCATGGCCTTCGTAGGGATCTGACAGATTGCCCACAGCTACCTCGTCCCTCTTACCATCGCACCCGCCTTCCTCGCCGGCGCCCTCTACCTCTGCCTCTCCCGTATCATCATTGTCCACGGCCAGCACATCTCTCGCTTCAGTCCGCGCACCTACGCAATCACATTTATGACGAGCGACTTTATTTCACTCGTTCTCCAGGGTGCCGGTGGCGGTATCGCAGCTACTGCAAACACACACTCTGGCAGCGAGACAGGCAGAGCAATGATGGTCGCGGGTGTCGTGTTCCAAGTCGTGTCCCTGCTGGTCTTCATGCTCCTGTGGCTGGAGTTCGTCTTCCGCCTCCGCAAGACAACCGAGGGCAACAAGGGTGGATCACGCTTCGCTGAGCTCAGGTCGACGAAGAAGTTCTTCTTGTTCCAGTGGGCGCTCGGGGCGGCTGTTTTGCTTGTCTTCATCCGCTCGGTTTATCGTGTTGCGGAGTTGCAGCAGGGCTTTAACGGGCCTATTGCCAATGACGAGGTGTCTTTCATGATCTTGGAGGGGCCCATGATCTTCCTGGCAATTCTCGCGGTAACGGTTTTCCATCCCGGTATTGGATTTGATGGTCAGTGGAGCAGCGCTGCTTGGTCTGTTAAGCACTCCAGGAAGGCTGCCTTTGAAATGAGCAGCTCGTCCATGGAGGAGATTCAAGGCAACCATGCTTGAGATCGTTTAGAAGAGGGCACATGCACGGATTTGAGAGTTGTTCGAGTATCTAGTAACAGGTGGAGTAATGAACATGGACTGTGGATTGGACTGGAGTATAGGACTGGATTGAAGACAAGGAAAGTACCGGCTGTATAATAACTTGAAGGAAGGCCCTAGAACATAGAAGATATGGGCGCAATTGATAGATATCCACCACATCATAACCTGATGTATTCCGTGAAATTCTGGAACTCTCCAAACACACCCATTGGTCTGGTCTGAAACTTAGCCTCAAGCGTGCCTGGGCACATTGGGCTGGCCACCACGTTATGATCGAATGTCCGAAAGTCAAAAGGCAGCTCGCACAGGTTATAGACCCGCGACTGGTCATCGGGCAGAGGCAGACCGAAAAGTCTCGATGCCTCGTCGGGTAATGATCCTTCTCCACCTAGATGCTGTTCTTCCAGCTCGATTATGCGCTTGGCGGTGAGGTATGCGTGATGCGCGTTCCATAAACCTTCTCGTCGAGGTGCTAGACGGAGCAGTTCCAGGGCACGTCTTCGTATTGAGGAGTGACGGCATTTCAGCGCAGCGTAAAACAGCGGTGCCAAGAGTTGGACGTCGAACGACAGAAGTTGTGGTGTTGCCTGTACCTTGCCTGGCTTGATGATTTGCTCTGCGTAGGTTACCAGTTCGTCAAAGTCCGATTGGTAGACATCTGTGTCTGTTTCCTGAGACGTAGTGCAGACTCGTATCCAAATGTACATGACCTTGTAGTTTACGAGAAGGATGTTGATCGCGTCTGGGTTGGGCGTATTGCCCACAGACTGCAGCCGTTCCAACAGCCCATCGAAATGTCTGAGCCATACGTCTAGTCTTGTCTGCAGCTTGGCCTGCTCGACAAGGTCATCAATACCCACAAGGAGAGTGTCTGCTTTGGGGGTGACCGAGTTGATGAACCGAATGCAGGTGTCAGCGATAGCGAATATCCGCCGTCTAGCGTCCTCAAAGTCCTTATGGGGAGATTCATCCTCTTCCATATGCATGTAGACTGGCGGGGTAAATCTGCCGGCCAGACAGGAGAGGATACCCAGGCGAGAGAACATCGGAAAGATGTGATCCTCAATTACTTTGAGATCGTTGCAGGGGGGCCTTGACCCTGTCTTCTGTGTGGCGCCACCGTTGGATCGGAGGGGGGCCAAAATGTTGAACCCGTTGTGGATGTGAAGCATTGATAAGTCGGCATCGCCTCTAAGGAACTCAATGCATGTGAACAGAAGACAACAGACCAAAGGCACCAAGTTGGAGTTTGGGTTCGTCTGAATTCGAGCAGAGAGGCTCTTGAGTGCGAGCTTCCATTCCCTCTGTGCCTCGGGATTGGCCTTCACGAACCCTGAGGGATGCCGCAATGATGACTCTACATCGCGATAAACTGCACTAACGGCCGACACTGCATGTCGGATCGACGGCTCAGAGTGTGACAACTGTGGGACAAGCTTCCTCCAAAACTCTGAATCAAACTGTCCGTCAAGTATCGTGCCAATGTTGGTGTGGAAGAAATCAAGGCCACTTGTGTTTTCGAAAAATGCTGGCTGACTTTTCGTGGGGGGAACATAAACGGTGATCACGTTGTGACGGGGTGATCGTGCTGGACTTGTCGACTTGTACTCGCATTTCCGGCTTCCGACGGTGCACCGTCGACAAACGGGCTTCGCTTCATCGCATTTTACGCGACGAGCTTTGCAGGTGCTGCACCCGGTTCGGACTTTGGATGTGCTTTCCCGGGTTCTTTTGGGCGGAGAATTTGTGTCGACAATCATGGTGAGCAATGCTGTATGCTGTATAAAGGAAGCAACCCCGGGTTTCGAAAGGTTATTACTCCGTACGAGATATGAAAGACATCCGACGACGGCAGGAATGAGCTTCAGATCGCCAATACTTGAGAATACGAGTTCAAAATTACGCAGCCCGTTGCGAGCCGCTCAGCCACCACAGACTACGAAAGGTCAACAATTTGGAACTTTTGTGCTTAAACGAATGGGGAAGACATGTCTCTAATAAGTATTGCGCCAAAAATGCTTACCTTGCTAGCGCCCTTCCTTCAAAGGCGCAGCGTGTCCACATTGAAGTTGGCCTTGTAGCTTCGATATTAAACCAATGACATGAGAGGACTAATTCGATGCCGCCCGCAGGGCTTTGTCCAACGGCTGCCTAACACCCAGGAGATGCAACAGCGCGATTCTTACGTCATGCCGGCATTTGAACGGTGATTCACGCCGGATCCGATAAGAACTCGGCCTGCAGATTGGATCCACAGTCGGCGAGGGGCCGTGAAGGCCCGGACCGTCAGAAGATATTGAAGATTGAGAAAGCCAGAAGTGCACCAGCTTTAGGGAACAAAATATCTGTAAGAGGGCTCGAACGCAATACAGAGTCAATTTTCACAAGACATTGGGCAAATTCGCAAGATGTAATGAGTTGAGAAGACTGAAGATTCTACCGACAAACCCACGATGTTTAATAGTAAAAGACTCTGGTCATGTATCATAGGGTCCTGTGCAGTCGCGAACAGACAGAGATTATAGTCATTAGGACCTTAAGACCGTTGCACCCATCTTGGGTCGATCTAGCCAGCCTCTACTAAGATGGTATGAATATATGGACATAACAGCAGAGGTTCCTAATTGTGGTCCTCGTCAATGCTGATGGACCTCTTCTTCATGATCAGAAATGTACACAAATGCGGTGTAATTTACTACTCACAAGATCATCGAAGTCGCCCATCTTCATGGCGGACGCGATGTGAGAATTAAACGACATGCTCAAACAGTTCCTATTGATCTGCGCCATGTCGAAAGCATTGCTGTTGTCCTCGCGTCGCAAAGCTCACCAAACTCGCAGCGTCTCACTCAATCCTTTCACCGCTGAGGTTTGTCATCATTGACACGGGAAGTGGGTGATCTACAGCATAAACTCCTTCCGAGACGGGATGTGGATACTCGTCCGAAACAGAAACAGACAGTTGTGACAGCAAAGCCCTGCTTTCGTCGAGAGCTTGGCGGGGAAGAAGCATGGGTGTTCCGGGTAAGGTCTATGCCCTCCCCCTCAGCTCCAGTTGCAAGCGCTCTGACAATACTGTGCAATAAGATTTCGCATCTAGTATCTAGAGTTGGCACTCATCACTTGGTAGCCGAATTGACTGAACGAGGTTTGGTGAGATAATGTAAGGTACCGAAAGAAATCAAAACTCAAAGTCAAACCTCATCGAAACTGGGAAATCGAAAGTCAATTGGCAACGGCCGCCGGTTCGGCGCGTCCAGGCACGGGCTCCAGAGTCCAGCTGTTGGTTTTCGCCGGCCCATGCTGTTGACAGCCCTATCCCAGCCTCTCGTGCCCCGAAGACTCGAAAGGTTTCGGGGCTTTTTGATCAGACTTTGCGGAGTAACCAATCGAATGATCTTCTTTGCCAACCACACCAACATCCAGACATTTGACCTATTCCTAGATAGAGCATGCCCTGATCTTGAGACTTTCTAGAACTCTTCTCGATCTATTCGAGACTCTCAATTGCTAGGGACTCGCACTCGACATGACGAACCATGTAACAAATTTTGCTAAATCGGTACACTCATCGTTTCTACTTCTTTCCTCACCAGATTGCGCGTTCATGACGTCTGGTCGACAAGGTGATGATCTTACAGTCAAAGCAACGGTAAAACCAACTGTCGACAGGCGCACGTCCAAATGCATAAATGTGGCACCTCACACAACACGCTTTTGAGCCTCATCTTTTTCCGTCAGAACAAGCATAGGGCCCGCAGGTTCTGCCATCTTCTCATGCCATTGTCCCTCTTTTCCGCTGCAAGAGCAACGCTGACTATAGAAACATGGGACGACTGAAATGAAGGCTGCTGTTTCACGGCCCATCCCATCTACATGTATCCACAAGCCGCGCGAGAGTCGCAGGGTACTTCACTGCACATGATCTTGGGGATGTGTGGGGAGGTCACTGGGTCTAGAGCTTCATCTCGACGTTTGATGCCACCGGATAATCCGTGAACGCAGAAAATACCAAAAAGAGGTCACGGAGAGGACCGTTATTGGATGCTTTGGCATGATCACTTTCCTGGTACCGCCATCTATAAACAACATTTGCTGTCATCCCATCAAATGTCTTGGAACGGATCCTGATGAGACTCTCGTTTTACCAGGAGGCTGGCTTGAGGTTCCTGGAAATTCCGGGTCTCTTTGTAAGACGTTTCTAACAATTACTTCATATAAGGAAAGATTCTTCATGAGAATGTTAAGATGATCGGAGAGAATTTCCAGATGTCTGAATGAGATCGAAAATACTACGCAATACAAGGTACGTGGGGGTGCCCTACCGATGATCTGCACTAGTCTGCCGCGCGTAAAAAATGCCCCGTCTTGCCTCTGCAATTTCAATCCAAACGTTTCCATCTACTACCTTCCTCATTCGAAGGCAAATGCGCGGCCCAATCCTCAATGAAGAGACTGAATACTGATATCAGGACAACTTAGTTTCCAAACGGCCGGTCCGGATCCTTTCTCCCAACCTTTTTCGATGCTTTCTTGTCCGATTCTTTCGCTCATTTAATCCCCCTTTCGCAGGCTGGATACTTCCGGACGCGAAATACAACGTCCGTGTCTTTGCCATTGACTTTTTCCCTCCTTTTTTCGAGGCGACTGTTTCAACCCCCTTTCTTATTGACGTTAACCTTTATACTTTCCCCCTAATTCAAACTCAAAAAATCATGAACGACGACAAAAACGATGGGCTTCTCGTCCCAATCGACTTCAACAATGTCAGCGGCGGTAGACGAGAATCGAGGATCGATAAGTACGCCAAGCGCAGCTCGCAGATGTTTATCCCATTCAGCGTCGTGGATTTTCGACATTCCCAGGCGCTGACCCCGGCATCCCCGCGCTACCCGATGCAGACCTTGCAGGAAGGCGGACGAGGGCTCGCGAGGATCGACTCCATCGATACGATCACAGCTGAGAAGCAGGAGGCTGCCATTCATGAAGAGGAAGTGCTTGGGAGTACTGAGATTTATGATAAGGATGGCAACATCCGGCTCGTGCCCGTGAGTGAAGTACCGCAGATGAACTCGAAATGCATTGACGGACTGACCATGAGTATTCAGACTCCAACTCCGGACCCCAAGGATCCTCTCAATCTGCCTGAGTGGCGCAAGTGGCTTGCTGTCGCCTCCTTATGCTTCTGTAAGCTTCTTCTAGCCAATTTGGACGGAACGTCCCAGCCCTTTCTAACGACGCATAGTCGGCTCCGTCTCGCTTGCTGCCGAAATCGCTGTCGCTGGTCTCTTGCCCGTGTTCATCCTTGAGTACTCTGGAGTCGACCCAGCTTCAACTCTCAAGCATGCCGATCTCAAAGGCAACCCAGACCCTCTTGCCATTGTGCCACCCGGCGTGACTCCAGTCTCTCTAACGTCTGTCTCTCTTCTGGCGACCATCCCCATGCTTAGTAATGGTGTTGCTACGTATCTCTTGGTCCCTCTTACGGCTGCCATTGGTAGACGTCCGGTGCTCATCCTCACGTCGGCTTTTTCTTGGGGTGGAGGGTTCTGGGCCGGATACAGCAAGTCGCTTACAAGCCATATTGCTGCCAGAGTCTTTCACGGTCTTGGGTCTGGTGCTGTCGAGGCCTTGCTCCCTTTGATTGTCCAGGACATGATGTTTCTTCACAAGAGAAACAAAGCTGTGGCGTCCATCATTGCCAGTCAGGTAGGTTTATGCCATCTGAGACGTCATGCCATCAACCCTTTCAATCCCACGATTTGCGGTAAGGAGTAAGCCATATCAAGTAACTGACATCTTCACGTAGGGCCCAATGATTATGCTTTTCGGAATCCTTGGTCCCTACATTGCTGTTAACTGGGACTGGCGATGGATCTACTGGATCACATCCGCCGTCGGCGTCCTGACCTGGATCATGCTCATCCTGTTTGTACCTGAGACCCTTCGACAGAGATCCAAAGCAGAGCTTGCTGGACATCAGTTATGGCCCATAGCTGCGGGCGAGGACCGCACTCAGCTAGACTACGCCACATACGGCGCGCGAACGCGATGGGATGACCTCGGGTTCTTCCAGAGCGGAACTCATTGGAAGGATGCCGGCCTCCAGATCATTGCCACTCTCAAGACCACAATGTTCCCCGCTGTCTTGTGGTGCACCCTGTTGCAGGTTGCATTTGGAATGGTCATGGGTGCGACGGGACAGGCGACCTCATTCGCTCTTCTCGCTGCTGGGTAAGCATTTACCACGGTAATTAGTTCTGGAACCAAAATACTTTACTAATGCATTTCTTTTCAACAATAGCGTTCCTTTCGAACTCACCGGTCTTTCGCAAATTCCCCAGATCTTGTCAACTATCGTCATATTCGTTGTCGGTGGACCAGTCGCCGACTCAGTGTCTCTCTGGATCTCGAAGAAGAAGGGTGGCCGCGAAGCCGAACACCAGCTTCCCAATCTCATCCTGCCCATTTTCTTCGCCATCACGGGTGCTCTAGTGTTTGGATACGCCGACCAGAACCACCTTCATTATGCCGTCTTGCTGCTCGGGACCTTCTTTCTCATGACATCAACCTTGATCACAGCGCCGATTGTGCAAAATTATGTCATTGAGAGTTACCCCCAGTGGGCTGGTCCCGTGCTGGTAAACGTCTCGACTCTACGTGTCTTCATATCCTTTCCACTTAACACACAGGTGACAACTTGGCTTCAAGAATTAGGTGAGTCTGAAATTCGCTCTGAGTGTTGCACATCATGTTGACGAAGAATGCTTTTCAACAGGTCCCATGAAGTTCACAGTCTATCTATCCATCATGCTCCTAGTTGTCTCGACCGGTATTCCGATTCTCTTCATCTTTGGCAAGAAATTGCGCATGAAGACATCCGACAAAGTTTCAAAGAGGCGATAATCAACCATTGCATGAGCAAGTACTCTAGTTGGAGTCCTGCACTAGAGGCCGCCACAGACAGCAGCCCGTACAATAGCATAGAGTGAGGATTGCCCTTTTCCTGGCGGTTCTGATACAGGAGGGGCCAAATTTCTCCGCAAGATATTAAAATTGGGCTTCTCACAGCGGAAATATCTGTGTCTCGACGGCGCGACTTTCGTTGTGTGATTTGGATTATGTTGCAATTGGCAGACGAGCTAAAATATCTATGCGGGGAGTTTAATGGTTTAGGGACGGGAAACTAATGAGAATCGGCATGGAAAATGGCTTCATTGACATTGGTATGCGGGACGACGGCAAATAATATAACGCTTCAATGTAATATTTTGCAAGGCGGAATCATATGTCTGGCTTACACAGAGCCACCAAACCTAATTCGGGTTGCTTGCTTTGTATGCATCGTGACTTGCTTTGGGCCCTTTCTTGGACCATAGGTCATTAATCACCGATGACTCCCCTTTCGAAGATTCGAGCTGAGAGTGCAAGGAAAGCCCACCGCCTTCAGATGAGGCCAAACCTAAACCCACACAGCACGTCAAGGTCGCAATATCCAGGGTTGCATCCATTCAAGTCGCTAAGTAAGCACGCATCATTCAATTCGCCAGTGTCAACCAAAAGACGGTTGCGCTAGTCTGCAGTGAGATTCAAAAATAGTCCACTGGGTAAGAACACGAACCGACCACCTAGATCGGGCTAGGCAACGTGAGCTGAAATTTGCCGAAGCAGCGTTTCTAGCGGCACAGCAATAAGCTTGTCCGAAAATTTGGGACTTTGGTCTTTCGTCAATGCATCTCGCGAGAGTATGAATAGACGGCATCTTCGCGCTGTCTGGTGATTGTTTTCGTGGTTTTGAGATCACGGACTTGATTACTTTCCATATTAATTTGCTCTTGTTACTCGCTACCGTCACTCGCTACATTACTGTCACTCGTTTACTCACTCGCATTGTAACCATGTCACGCTTGCTTACTGTCCTGGCATTGGTTGGCCTTGGTGCCAACGTGGCAATGGGGATTCCTTTCGACCAGGAGGAACAAAACCGGAACGCTGAGTGCGATGTAAGTATGAAAATCCTCCAACGTTTTATCAGGTACTGATATTCCCGCGACGTAGAATGGTTGCTTCTTCGGCAGCTTCCCCGGGGGCTCATGCACAAATGATGCTGCATGGCCCAAAAATGCGCCGCTTCTGTATTGCCCGGTAAATATTTTTCGGCTGTTGTGAAGCTAGATTAGCACTAACGGGAATATTTTCTAGATTCCATTCAACGACAGACTCTGGAATGTGAAGCGAGGAATATGCCCTTCACATTTGACACGGAGGCAGTATGCGGCATCAAATTGACAACATCCACGTCCGCTGCCCCCACCGTTACGGTCACTGTTACCGGTGGAGCGGGAACTCAGTCTCCATTGGCATCGGCATCAGGTAGCTCATCTGTCCTGGTGGCCACCACAATGGCATCAACTCCTGTGATAGCACCCACACTGAGCGCGGGCGTCAACACACCAACTGCTACACCGAGCACTGCATCTGCTGGGCGCTTGATTATGCGGGGCTCCATGATCCTAGCCGTTGCGGCCGGCTGGATGTTCTGGTAGTGTAGATGTCTGGAGCCATTATCGAGAACAAAGTGTTCTCATTCTTTCAAATGATCAGGATACGCCTCTTAATCACCATTGCAACCAACAGAAACCTTTAGACCCTTAGACATTCTACCATCTACCCTAATAATAATGACAACAAATGCATGATGCAGTCAATTAATTTTGATCCCTTTCCCCAAAAGCTAGTATTGAAAACTAGAAACTCTATCCGCAAATCCGGTGAACTCGGGAAGCGATTCAGCGAACGCCCGATGGGATGCTAGGCTCCCCCACGCTCACTGGTGGAGTCGAAAAAGTCCGCCCAATCACTTCTCAAATGCCCTAGAACGATGGGTCGCTGTCCCCTGCGAGCCGCAATTTTAGGTGGTGTTTGCGCCATCCCGCCGGTTTTCACGGGTGGCTTTTCATTTCAGTAGCGTATATTCTCAAAGCTTGCATCTGGTCCTGAAGCGGGGAAGATGGAGGGGGTGGAAGGCTTTCAGGGGTTGAGATGGTGCCTTATAAGTCTATTCACTGGAGTGATCCATCTGATATTGTCATGCCCGTTGTGAAAAGTTTCCAGCTTTCCGGTTTCTGGTAGCGACTCGACGTTGGTGAATTGTCACGATGATTGTCTCGAGGGCCTACCTGCTCGGCTGGGCAGCAGCAGTTGCGATTGCTTCGCCAGTCGCTGTTGGAACTCCTTTCAGCTGGAAAAATACGGAATATGTGTGAGTTCTGAAGATTCTCACAGATGCTCACTTGAAATCACTGACGCGGGAAAGGGCTTAGACTCACATTTGGTGACTCTTACACATTCGTCCAAGGAACCGAAGGTCGCTGGGCATACAGCTTCATTGGATCCCAGCTGAACATCTCTTTCACGCCCGAGCAGCTCCTCGGTGACCGTATTGTTCCAGGGCAGAACACGTCTTCTGCCGGTGGGCCTAATTGGGTCCAAGAGCTCACTGGCTGCAAAGAGGGCCACCCTCGGGACTGCGAGAAGCAATTATGGGGATTTGCATACGCCGGAGCTGATATCTCGACTACTTTGTGAGAGACTCGCCGACTCAGTCGATCAAATGGGCAAGAGTAAAAACTAACAATAGTACAGCGTGCCTCTGCACTGGAATCACACCATCTCGTATGAGAAACAGGTTGAACAATGGGACACCTACGGCAAATCTGTCATTGACGCCGACCCCGCAAAGTCGCTCGTAGCCTCCTACATTGGAATCAATGACATTAACGACCTGGCCAAGCTCGAACTCCCTGTCAACGGGCTGAACACCTGGGGAGAACTGTACACTGCAGTCATCGCAGAGCAGTTTGCAGCCTTGGAGACGGTATATGAAGCCGGTCATCGCAACTTCCTGTTCCTGAACTTACCTCCACTCGATAAGAATGTACGTCAAATCCGGCACAGTTCTCGTTTCGACAACCATTTGAAGAATCATGCTGACGATACTGCAGCCCGCATCGCAACTCAACCCAGCCCGTCTTCCAAGCACAGACATGATCAAGACATTCAACGGCGTAGTCAACCAGACCGCAAAGGCTTTCTCAGAAAAGCATCCCGACGCGACTGCTTTGGTATTCGACACGTACAGCTGGCTTACACAGGTCTTTGATAATGCGGCGTCGTACGGGTTCACTAATACGAGCTCTTTCTGCCCTAGCTACAAAGCTTGGGATATCGATACGAACTATGCCGCGTACGGGTGTCAGCCGATTTATGAGTACTTCTGGTACAATTCGGGCCATATTACATACCATGTCCATGAGCTTCTCGCGCAAAAGGTCAAGGAGTTCCTAGTTCAGAAGAGCGCCAGTGGATGCGGTGGGAAGAATCAGACGCTGAGTGCGTGGGGGACAAGATGGATTGGCGGAGAGTCAACCTGAATCCAGCGAACAATGTAAGATCAATGCATTGATGTTGATCAATCAGGATTGTTCAGTATCGGCTTCGCGAAGACGATTGCTTATAAGGTCCATCTCATTGCAAGCAGCCGCTGGTAAATTTCCTAAAGCCTATCTCCCCGAGGCTCGGAGCGATGTAATCAAACGTTATCGGCTCTCAAGCTCTAGTCCCGGAAGAAAAAAATCCTATTTTTCGAAGCCCACCTCAAGCGTCCTAAATAATGATACCGAAAACAAGAGTCGTGGAAAGTTCAGATTCTTTCCTATCCTCAGAATATCTTTGGAGCTGTTCCCAGAAAGTTACATAGAAGGTAGTTGACCGAAATGACTTAATTGTCCGGTGTTAATTCAAGGAATCTTGTGTATAAGAAAACACTTCTAATAACAAGTCATAGAAAATGAGAGGCGACTCGATTCAGATAAATGGCTGACATTGTCGGTCTTGAATTTGACATAACTCTGCAAGGTTGAAATTGTCAGCATTAGCCGTTTGAAGCTAGATTTCCGTGATGCTCAATGATAATTGCTCCGTGCCGCGAAGCCGATCAGGCCTAAACGCCGACCGAGATAGGAAGGTCCAAGTTCTGGTCGAATCAGAAGCTCGGGATAGAGGTTTATCTGAGTTTCTGACCCCACTCTGTCGTCGTTCTCGCGATCCTTCAGGACGTGTGCAACGCGTCACGTCATGCGAGACAGGCTGATCCGTAAGACTCTCCTCCGATAAATACACTGTGATAGTCATCCATCGCATCGAAAGAGAGTCAATGGCGGTTGGATCCTGTGAGTTGTGTTTGTGAAGATGTTGTCCGCTGCCTCAATCGCGCTTGTCGGGCTCGCGGGTCTCGCGGCCGCGCAGTTCCCGCCCACACCCGAAGGGATCAAGGTGCTAAAGTCCAAATTCCACGAAAATGTCACCATTTCGTACAAAGAGGTGAGCGCACATTGTTTTTGATATCTCTTTGGTATTCCTGGCTAATTGAGTTTCTTGCTTTGCAGCCCGGTATCTGTGAGACCACGCCCGGGGTCAAGTCGTACGCCGGATACGTGCAGCTGCCCTCAGGAACTCTGAATGACGTCGACGGGGAAGCTCAAGACTACCCGATCAACACGTAGGAAAACCTCTCCCGAAGCTCTTTGCCATCAATCGGACCTGGCACTGACTCTTGCAGATTCTTTTGGTTTTTCGAAGCACGCAAGGCTCCGGAGAATGCCCCCTTGGCAATCTGGCTCAATGGTGGACCGGGAGGCTCCTCAATCATGGGCCTCCTCGAAGAAAACGGGCCCTGCTTCGTCAACGAGGACTCCAAGACGACCCGTCTGAATCCGTGGAGCTGGAATAACGAAGTCAACCTCCTCTACATCGACCAACCGACCCAGGTTGGTTTCTCCTACGACATCCCTACCAACGTCACCATCCACGCCGACGAGAACTTCGAGAACGGACCTTGGGGCATGTTCCCCGCCGACTTCAGCGATGGTGTTCCTGAGGGCAATTACACCTACCGATACGGCACTGCATCTAGTCAGAAGCTTTCGCAGACATCAAACACCACGGCGCATGCTGCGCACGCTCTGTGGCACTTTGCGCAGACGTGGTTCTTTGAGTTCCCCGGCTACAAGCCCTTTGACGACCGGGTTAGCTTGTGGGCCGAGTCGTACGGGGGACACTATGCGCCTGGTATCTTCCGACACTTCCAGACGCAGAACGAATTGATTCAGAATGGCTCTTCGCCCGAGGAGAATGCCCAGTATATCCATCTTGATACGCTTGGAATCGTCAACGGCCTCATTGACCTGTCGATCCAAGGTGAGGCTTGGATCACGTTCCCGTACAACAATGTAAGGACTTTGTACCCCTCGTTACAGACTAGAGTATCTGGGTGCATCATGATGAGATACAGCGCTGACTATCTGTTCAGACCTATGGAATGCAAATCTTCAACGAGTCGGTTTACGATGCGTTAATGCACAACTGGACCCGCCCGGACGGTTGCAAGGACCGAATTCTCGACTGCCAGGAAGCTCTCAAAGAACATGGACCGCTAGTCGCCAACGGTATCAAGAAGAACTACACTGAAATTTGCGGCGACTTCCTCACCGAGTGCGGCTTCAACGCCGTTGAAATCTACCAGAGCAAAGTCGACGGTAGGGGCTGGTATGATATCGGTCACAGCAAATATGACCCTTTCCCGGCCCCGCACTTGTACGGGTATCTCACCGAAGGCGAGGTTTTGTCGTCTCTTGGCGTGCCTGTGAACTACTCGGAATCGTCCGGGGCAGTGGGCATAAGCTTCCAGCATACTTTCGGTAAGATGGTTACATTCCAATTCGCGAGAGCTTCTTGCTTTCAGATGAACGTTATACTGATCGGCCGTTATAGATATGATCCTGGGTGGATTTGGAGAGTCAATCGGGTACCTCCTCGATAGCGGAGTCAAAGTTCACATGATGTGTGAGTCTTGATTGTCCCCAACTTTGAAAGTTGCGTCCTGTTCCTAACGCTCTTGTGTGCAGATGGAGATCGCGACTACGCCTGCAACTGGGTCGGCGGCGAGAAGGCCAGTCTGGCGATCCCCTACAACCGATCGATAGACTTCGCCAACGCCGGGTACGCCCCGCTCATCACCCCCGATGGTGTGACGGGCATGACGCGCCAGTTTGGCAACTACAGCTTCTCGCGCGTCTACCAAGCCGGCCACGAGGTGCCGTCTTATCAGCCCGTGACGGCGTACGAGATCTTCATGCGGGCGACGTTCAACCGGGACATCGCGACGGGACTCATCCCCGTCACGGACGAGCTGTCGACGATCGGCGTCAAGGACACGTGGCACATCAAGAACATCCCGCCGCAGGAGCCGGACCCGATTTGCTATGTCCTCAAGCCCGAGACGTGCCCCGAGGATGTGTGGAAGACGGTCGAGGACGGGACCGCATTGGTGAAGGACTACTACGTGATTGACGCTACCTCAGAGAGTCAAGGCCAACAGATTTCCGAGGAGCTGTGAAGAAGATGGGCAAGGGAATGGTAACTTGCACAATAGACTACATGCACTTTGAGGTAATTAGCGCAATTCATGCTTTGAGGCAGGCCGCAAGCTCAACACTTTGGGGCCAAACAAGTAGAGACGGTCGGAACAAGTGTGTTTCAGTGATTGGACGCATGAGGGGAACTCGTCAGGAAACATGCAGCGCTGGTATCTGCCCTATGCCCTAGCGCCGGTGTCTAACTGTGTTGTAGTTGCGGTCCGACGGGTTTTAGCTCCCTCCAGCTCCTCAAGCTTCAATAAACTAAGGTTCTCCTCATCTCGTGTACGCGAATTCGAGGGTTGCCAGGATCAGTGTGCGGCGTGCCCATGGTTCTGGGTGCGCAACGAGCCGTGTGTGTTCCGGAGAGACAGTGAACCTGAGTCGTCTGAACAAGAAACTCAAAAAGAGACGCGGCGAGACAGACGATCCGCCAGCTGGCGGCCATTTCGTCCGATCCGAAGACGTGGATGGCCCTGGCGGGACGTTGTTGCGCCGGCGGCCTGACAGCACGAGCCCCCCGGGAGGCGCAGCGCCGAGCGAGGGCTGAGCAGGGGGGAAACGCGGCCGCGTTTTTCAGACGGGACGGGGGATTGGCCTCGCCTGCAGACAGCAAGAGACGAGAGTCTGCATGTCGGTCATCGCGCGGGTGAGACCGGGGTGGGTTTCTCTAGAGAGCTCTTGGTATGTGCCAATGAAGTAATGGCACACTACGAGACTGTACGACCCTTTCACATGCTAGTTTGAAGATGGGGACTGAGGGCCTCTTATCTCAAAAGAAGCAGCGTTCCCAACCCCTCCCTCGACAGAATCGGTCTCGAGTGTGTTCTGTTCCTTGTTACTTTACGTTGATCTATCCAGCCCTTTATTGTTTTTGTCACCCAACTCCACTGATTTGCTGAAGCTTTTTGGACGTGCCCAGTGTCGACTGAAACGGCGCTGAAACAAACTGCTCCTGACAGAGTCAAGACATTTGGCCATTTCATAGGCCTCCAGCCATTCCATATCTCATTAATAACAACGACAACAACAAAGAGCGATCATTAAGAAGCGAAACAAGTACGGGAGACGAATTTTAGACGGAAGCCACACAATCACACAACAAAATGGATACGAAATCATTCTCATCACGGATCAGTGATCTTGTCAAGGTAAGCAGCACCGCATTCCATAACGACTAGTTGCCCATCAGCAAGGGTTCCACCACATGATTCAAGCACTTCCAAAAAGAACCAAGTCCGCTAACGAGAAACCGCTCTAGTTCCTTTCCTCCGTCCAAGGCGACCTCTCAAATGTCACCGCACCTCCATCTTTCTTGGCACCGTCGTCAGTGGTCGAAGTCGGCCACTGCTGGTGCCAGCGGCCAGGCGTCTTCGTCGCCCCGGCACTGGAATCAGACCCGGAGAAGCGCAGCTTGAAGGTGCTACGTATGATCCTCATCGCCATGCGCAGCCAGTTCTACGTCGCCGGCGCGCCAAACGTCAGCATCAAGAAGCCCCTCAACGCGTTTCTGGGTGAGCTGTTCCTCGCTTCGTGGACGGATTCCGATCGGAAGGCAAGAACGGAGCTCGTGGCGGAGCAGGTCAGCCATCACCCGCCCATCACGGCGATGCACATGGGTAGCAAGGAGCATGGTATTCGCGCGGACGGGTATGCGCGGGTGGAGATGACCTTTTCGAGTACGGTGAATATTCGACAGATTGGTCACGCCGTGGTTCACATTGACCGATATGACGAGGATTATCTGATTCCGTTGCCAGAGGTCAAGGTTCGGGGATTCCTCAACGCGTGTCTTTATCCAGAGGTTCTGGGAACATATTACATCGTTTCGAACACGGGTTATATCTCAGAGATTAAATTCTCGGGCAGCGGGTTCCTTAGAGGCAAGAAGAACTCATTCGAGGCGAGGATGTACCACAAGAACGACAAGAAGAACACAATCTACGAGCTTCAAGGATGCTGGAGCGAAGGCTGGACAGTCAAGGATGGAAGGACAGGGGAAATCCTCGAAAAGTACGAGGTCGATGCGTTGGAGAACCTGCCAGCGCCGATGGAGATGGAGCCGATTGCGACCCAAGATCCGTGGGAGTCTAGACGCGCGTGGAACGGCGTCATTCAAGGGCTCAGCAAGAATGACTTCCGCGAGACGGTCAGCGCAAAGAGCCAGGTCGAAGAGGCGCAGCGGCGGATGAGGGCGGAAGAGAAGAAGAAGGGCGAGACGTGGGAGCCGCTGTTCTTCAAGAGTATTCCAGGGGAGGAGCACGAAGTTTTCCATCGGTTGGCAAAGGGCGTTCATTGGGAATTACATGACAAGCATACTAAAGGCGTTTGGAAGATTGATGATTCAAAGAGAGATTCGGTGCAACGGCCGTTCAGAGGGGAATCGACACCACTGGGTTGAAGGAATATGGCCTAGATTTAAATTTGATGCATGATGACTATTTGACTGAAGTAGTTGCATAATAAGATCTCTGTTGTTATCTCTTGAAACTTCCCCCTGCTACTCAGGTCGAGAACACTGCTGCTAATAGCCTAGGTAGTCAGCTTATCATGCTAGACGAACTGTTCCTTGGAGGTGATGAAGTAGTCGTAGGATCTGGCATATCAGGTTTAATCTGAGTCTGGCGGCGACTTTGGCCATGTATCCCAGTCCACCACATCTTCCCACCTCAACGGACTTTCGTCTTCATCCTCCCATTCTTCCTCAAACGCCTCACTTCTCACAAATGCGACTTGCCTGGAGGGTCCACCAGACGATGCATTATCGACATGTGGCTTTCTTCCCTCATTCTTCTTCTTCTTCTCCTTCCCCTTCTTTAGAAAGAAAGACCTCCTCGTTCTTTGAGCCCAAGTTTTCAACTGATCCGGATTCTGGGCGCAGAATAACACCAATTCCCTGGTCGCCAGACAATCCTCCAAATCATCGTATGCTGCACCCTCAGCCGCCCAGGTCGGAGAACGTATCTGGATGCCGAGAAGCTCCTTGCACAGCGCCTCCAAGCCCCACCTCTTCATAATTTTTGATTTCGCCCCGAGGACGGCATCTGCAGTGATGATGGCGGAATCAATGATTCTCGCATGGATGGTGTGTAGCACCCGCAGGTCATTGCGGACTGACTGTCCGATGAGAATCGTGTCCTTATCAGAGTAGCGCCATAGTTCCGCGCGCGCGGCCTCCCAGCCGTCCAAAGCTTCGTTTCGTACGAGAGCTGCGGACATCTTGGTCGCATTGAGACCGGTGACGTCTTCACGCCAGTCTAAGATGGGCCTTGTTGGATTTACAAGCCGGCGACTTAGCAACACATTGCCCGTTAGGAAGTCGAGAATAGTGATCTGGATCAGTTCGTTTTCGCCCCCTTCGGTGCCGCCCATCCCGCACTCTATGACGAGAGCGGCATACTTTGGATTGGATTGGATTTTATCAGGACAGGGTAGATCAACTGTCGACGCCATGCTGGAAGAACCGTGTGTGGCATTGATCACTGTAGTCGCTAGAGTATAACTTTCCTTTCGGAGTCTCTCCTCTGAGTGACAGAGATCCGAAATTTGGCTCCAAATAACATTTCGTCCGACTGCTGGCGAGTACATGTTGCCCCTGTATATGGTGGGCATAGGCGTAGTAGTTTCGGTAGCCCTGACTGGCTGGTTCACGAGCAGCTCAGTGGTCTTAGGTCTTTTGGCTCTGGTTGGCAGATGTACTACCAACGGAGGTAGGCGAACAGGTTCGGCGGCTCTGGCTGGCTGGGTAACAACCGGAAGAGGATGTACAAGGCCGGCGGCTCTACTCGATTGAGCAGGAACCTCATCAAAGTGTTTCGCGCGCCTATGTTGTCGCTGACCTTCTTTGGTACTGAATCGTTCCTTGCAAATAGCACATTGGTGCTTTTTCTCTTTCTGATAGGGCGGCATAATCAGGTTTTCAGCTGAGAACTGTGAGAAAGAAGAGGAGGAGCACTGAATGCCCCGGGGAAAACAAATATTTACCATTAGTGTGTTTATACTTGGGAATCCTGGGTACATTCACGTGGTCTACATCAGTTAGGATTTGGTTGCGTGATAAGTTGGCGGCCAGCGACATGGTCTCTGTTGGTGCAAGAGCGGTTCTATCGACTGCGTGATTGGGCTCCCTTTTTTTGTGATCGACACACTTCTGCAGGAGGCCAACTGCTCATGTCTCACTTGTTGAGTCGTGATTCTAGTGAGTCGACCGTTTCCAACGTTTCCTAGATCTTGCCGATTCCCAGGGACTCCGCTCCCGGGTGCAGGCACTGTCAATTCAGAGAACTACTGCTACTCATCATCCGAAACTCTTAACGTCGATTGAAGCGCCCGCTATTCTCATATCAAATCAGCGACGGAAAGAAGTATCAAGATATGAAGACTGCCAAGTGATGTTGGGAGCATTCGCGCAGGGCAACTGCAAGTGTCCGAATTTGGCATCTCAAACAAACCAGAAGGGCTTTGCCACGAATCTCTGCGCTAACCTGTGACAACTACATTAAAGCTCATGCGTCTGATTATTGCTGCTTATTTACTACTTTGGGTGTCTTGCATGTCTTTGGAAATGCGTCGTAGTATGCGCATAGCTGCCTGAGTTCCTCTGGGCTTTGCTGCGGTACGCGAGTTGAATTGTTGATAATGACACAAACTTTCCTCGTCTAGCTAATACGATAATACCGCCAGTCAAGACCGTGAGTGTATTCATTAGGGGCGGGGTTATGCCAAGTGTGTCCGGTGGCGGTGCGTGTCACATGAGACAATCACGTCGAATGAGAGTGCATGAACTCCTCAACGTCGATAATATATCTCCCCTGTTCCTCCCTTCTATAAAGATAGGAACAACTCGACAAGGGCAAGGCTTTAATGTTTACTATTCAGAGGCTCCAGTCAAGAAACACAATTTCCATGGCGTTATGCGCACAAAAGGCATCGTCAAGCGTTTTCGTTTCGATTCCGTCACCCCACCTTGCGAATCTTCATACTCCTATAGAGAATAGTCTTTCAAAAAAGCCCTTCAATACTTTCACTGGACGATACAATCTAGTACACTGAGTTGAGTCTAGGTCCTCTATATCTCTTGTTCGCGTACCCAAACCAATTCGCGACAGAAAATAGACCCATGACACCGAGAACCACGCAAGCATAATCTGTTTTTGGATTAGTAAGGAATGGCTGTACAGTCGGGATGGAAAAGTTAGCTCACTCATATTTGAAGCTGAGACAGGCATCACAACGGGAAAGTCATAGAACACCAGCGCCAATAGTCCCAAGACAATCGTCAAAATGTTGGCAGCGGCACCAATGAGGGGCGGCATGGTGAAGTTTCGCCGTGGCAGTACTCGACGGAAAGCCGCCCCTCCTTGTGACCGATGATATAGAGCTAGGGCGGCTGGAAAGGCAAAGCTCACTTGCTGGAGAATCAGGCCGGTAGCGACAAGAGCATTGAAAGCCGTCGAAGACGCTAGAAATATACAACCGAGGGCGAAGATGAGTGCCCAGTTGACGAGAAGTGCGTTGACTGGCACGCCCATTTTGGGGTGGATCTTGCAAAGGAATGGGGAGAATACAATGGCATTGTCACGAGCGAATGCCCAAGTGAGTCGACTGGCCGTCTGGAGTGCTCCCGTACAAGCGAAGCATCCGCAAGAAGAGAGTACAATCACGAACGTCGTTGCTGCCGCGCTGGATCCAGTTGCCTGCGACCAAATCTCGAGAATAGGCAGCCTAGTGTAAGTCCATGTCAGCTCTGCAAACTTCCTATGCCCGCAACAGATATCACCGCTCCGCGTCACTTGAAGCTGGGTGTTACTGATCCGGGCCTAGACACTTAGGTCCAGAGAGAATGGGGGGGCCATACGGTGATGAGAGCACAGGCTCAAGATCTGTGAAGCTGTACAGCATAGCTACGCTGAACGTAAAAGCCGAAACAAACCCGATAGTCATCGTCGATATAAGTGCTTTCGGTATTGCAGATGAAGCATTGGTGCATTCCTCGGCCAAGTGTATCGCGCCATCGAGGCCGGAGTAGATGAAGTTAGGGTTGAGTAGACCAGTCAGAAAGACTATGCCCTTTGACGACCAACCACTCTCATTGACGAACGTGGTCCACACAAAGGAATCCTTCTGTTTCTCTCCCGAGCGCGCCAAGCATGTGACCGTTATCACGAAGAAGCCCGTCAAAGAAAGAAAAACTATGAAATCAGGTAGTCAGCCCTTGCACCGTCTTTGAATGGTCTGCGAGGTGCAGTAATTAACAACAGTGCCTACAGCCAATATCGTGGACCCAAGCTGTCCTTTTCATCAGGAAAATGTTGTAAGCTGTAAACGCGATATTGAATGCCTGGAAGACTAGAAAGATATGCCATGTTTCTGGGATATACGTAGGATCGAGGTACGATGCGAGCGACAGAATTATGACCGGCATTTGAATGATGAAGCCCGCTCCATTGGCAATCCAACCTAGGAAGTTGATACTGCCGCAACAATAGCTCTAGAAATACGCACACGTCAGCAACAGACGGAAATCGAGCCACAACAAGTCTTACCAGTCCACGGCTGTACCGTCTGGGTGCTAGGATGCTTGTCCAGTGGTATTGTCCCCCGGCGGTAGGATAGACGGATGCGATCTCAGCCATGCTCAACGCACATGCGCCTCCTAAGACGAAAATGAGGACGATGCCATAGAGCAGGGTGACGGGCCCTCCAGAGCTGATTGAAATCACTAGCGTGGCTGCAATTGCGGACCAGCTATTGCAGATGTTCCATCCTAATCCAACGATAGCCAAGGGCCCAATGTCTCGTTTCGCCGGCGACTGGAGCCCTAGGCGAGACAGGTCGGCGTCTTCGTCAGAAGCAGTAGGAGTTGAGGCACCTGCCAATGCGAAAATATCCCGTAAGATTAGTCGAATGCCTTTTTTCAAGACCATTCCGAAAAATGACGAACCTTGTTCTACTTTACCATGCTCCATTGACCTTTCAGTCGAATTTTCTTTGAGTGCGACGCGTCTAGGGGAGGATGTAGGCAACGTCATGATGGCTCTGTCACGGCCGTCCATCTTCTATGGATCCAAATCACAACGCAAACAGATAGAATCACGATTTTCCCCGATCATACGACGCGTATCTTAGGTAATTGGGAGTCCGAATAACGGTCATTTATGCGAGCAGCTCGTGTAAGGAACCTCGCTACGGTACGAGCCGAGACTGAGACAAAGCGGCAAGTGGTATTTCCCCGTCACACTGCAGACTCAAATGCAGTCAGCGTCGTGTTTCGCTTGCACGCCCGAAGCTCGTCGCACTCTGATTCGCGCACCGCAAGACAACCGCGGCTCAGATCATCCGCAGCTAATGTGTGATGCACAACCAGAGGCACAAACAGTAAGTATGGCACCAGACGTGCAGAAATTCATTTAGCCTTCTTGGTATCACAAGGATTATGTCTGTTTCGAGGAGAAGAAGAAACTTGAGAAGATCACCAAGATTGCACGGTCAATTGAGACAAGACTTGTCCACGTGCATGTTGTTTTATGCACATTGGTCTTCGAGCTCGCCATCATCTCAATGTCGGTGAAATGACCATGTCTTCCGGTGCAATGTGAAATCGATTCCTCGGGGCATGTAAGCAAATTTTTGCCAATGCGAGGAACGTTTACACCTTTAGCACCTATGTGGTGTATCTCGGGGTACTGCAAATCCTCGTAAATCGATGAATGTGTCCTCAACGTTGATCGACGCAGTATCAGTAACTAAGGTATTTTACATCCAAGACGAAACGATCGTAGCAACTAGCAAGCCAACGAAAAGACCCGCGAACGACGATCTGTGTTGAGTCGATGAACTCGGTCTATTTCCGAAGCTTTCGGGCGACCGACTTCCAGCAGTAATGTTATTGGCGCGAACGCAGCGGAAGACCGTGTAATTCGAGACCGCGCTCCCTTCAGTGTAACTGTAAGAGAGCATCACGGGCCAGACCTGTGTCACCGCGTAGTCATAAACCTGTCTGGTATTACTATCATTGCTGGGAATGTTGTAGGGTGCAGTTGACTGAAATAACATGTGCGAAGAGGCCGAGGCGTTTGAGAGGAACTCCGTTGTTAGATTTCCTCAGATTCTGCGTTAACATCCTTGCGTCAATTGGCAATTGAGGAGTCACTTACTTCTTTCTGCCGTTGTATAAGCCATTGAGTTGCTACAGCTTGCAGGAATGTCGAATCCGATACCGTACAGCGATGACTCCAAAGAGGTATCGCACTGGACCTTCGCTGCAGTCTGTTTAAGATCGTCGATACAATTTTGTGGGATGACGCCAGCACATGAGCCTTGGCTATCATCATTGAGCTTCTTGATCTTGTTCTCAGTCCAGCTCATCTGCCACCAAACGTATGAGCAGATACGGTACCCGTCAGTTGCGTTTCCTCTTTCGACCGGATTGTCTGAGGAGTCAAGACTGATTTTTGACGGGTTCGAATTGCTCACAGTTCCCCCACTAACGTTTGTGGCAACTGCAACGTCGATGCTCCACCCGTTTCCGTGACCGAACTCATTGTTTCTTGGAGTCTCTGCAAGTGGCTTCGACACATCGATGCCGAAGATTGGCCAGCTTCCCGTGGCATTTGGATTCAAAAGGCTCTCCATCAAGATGGAGGAGCTATTCTGTACCACAGTATCGGCACGTGGCCTGAGACAGGAGACTTGGGACTTGCGTGCATAGCTCCCGTTGACTAGGCTAAGCAACCAGAGGATGACGAGAGAGTTGGCGGCATATGCCATATTTCGAACCGACCTAGGGACTGGGACTTTCTGGGGGAAACTCAAAAGTGGTTGTGAGACAAATTTCGAGGCGATTTTGAGTGGGATAATAAGTACTCAAACATGGGTGGCGGATACCCTTCGCCGAGAATCTACTCTCATCTAAGTCAAATGACATGGGCCAAGGTGCCGCACTTCTCACTTGAGAGACAATAGTGGGCGGCGAAATTGCCGCTCAGGCGAGCAACAAAAAAAAGGCCAAGCTCTGATCATGTTGTCGCTCTCATGATTGGGTGCTAGCGTTCAAAGGATTTTAGCATCCCATCGGGCGCACTATTATTCGTAGCTAGCAGTTAAGAAGCTAAATGGAATGACATTCTTCCCTGTAGTCAGAGAAAAATCCACGCCTACGTCATTTGAAGGGTTTGGGCTCGTAGTGTAGATCCAAGGTCTATCAATCAAGAGGAAAGGTAGTAGATTGTATATAGTCATCTTCGTGGAGACATGCGTGTTCTCCCTTGCAATCACGGGACAGATGGTGAATGCATCAACACCAATCCTTTCTTCATAAAGCCACACACATCCAAACCCCCTATTCTTCACTCGTTCTTTTTCATCCAGTCCATCAACTCCGACCAGTCAACACACTGATGTTCCGTGTCGAAACCCGTGACGCCGTCCACTACGACGTTGGCAACCTCAATCGTGAGATCCTGTCCAAACATTGTTAGCACCAGACCCACCAACAAAATCCATTCCAGTCAGAAGAGTGTACTGACAGGTCGGCACATGATAACTTGACGCAGGAGGTCAAAGCAGTGTCCGAGATGATCCATATCGTGCGATGCATTGAGCTCCTCCGCCTCGCTTGCATAAACCTTTTCGTTGCTGGAATCCGTGTTCTTTTTCTTGTGCGCTCCATGTTCCATTGTATTATTTCGTGCCTCGTAAAGTGCTTTGCGCAGCATGTCAAGGCAGTGAATTTGATGGAAAACCGCCACGCAGCTCTCTGTTGGCGCAAGTGTCGGGTGCGTGAAGAAGCCGCCGTTTTGCGGGAGAAGGGAAGACCACGCAGCCTCGACCTCGGGGGAAGGTGGCATCGCGTAGGCGTAGTCTTGCTTGAAGACTCGTGTAGACGTTTCCACTATTGCTCACTGTCAGCTTCATTCATCCTTTGACATGGCAACTCGCATCTACTTACGACGAATCTCCGACCTGAGTGGCTCAGCTCCAAAGTAGACGGGCCGTATCATCAGAATTGGTGGCAAGCAATTGCTGACGCCAGCCACGAAGACCAACAGGAGGATATACGTGAGGTGCAGCCTTCCACGGGCCAGATGTTGCTTGGGCCAAGTTTTCGTACCCTCAGTGCTGTCCTCTCCCTGCCCGAGTTTGGTGTATGTCGAAAAAGAGGCCATCATCTCTTCATAACGTCGGAACGTGAGACATACTCAATAACGGGCTTGACAGCGTAAGAGTAGCCAGCCTTTGAGCTTGAATGAAAAACGCAATACCTCCCGATAGCGAGGACGAAGAACTGTAGATGTGCGAGAGTGGGTTCGGCTCTCGTCATCAACCCGGTATGGGAGGAAAGGTGAGAGCCAGAGCTTGTTTAGTACTTGCATGACCCGTGTCAACATCCCTCGTCCCCTGTTAACTGCGACACACTGGAATTGAAACTGTCGGAGCTCACTTCCGCCTCACCGGCACGTAAGTTTATCCATTGATAAACTCAAAAGACTCCCGGTAGTTCAGATGGTTACGAATCACAGCAGGAGACACGTGGAGCTCTCCTTGAGCGATGCTGGCATGCACCTCTTAGGCTTAGTAAGTCGAGGAAAACCTAGTGAAGAGAACCATCTCCGACGCGAAACGCAGGTTGCCGGATGTGGTATGAGATTCGGAGAATAAACCTTCAGGCATGTGTTGACTCCACACTCATTTTGAGCATAAAACTACCCCCAGTATCCACAAGAAGTTGTCATATGCGGAAGAGAATGAAGCTGAAGCGTTAGACGGTGCATGCAAATAAGATACATGTAAGCGGTGAATGAAGGAGTATAGAACAATGAATGGTTGAATGTAACTCGAAGTCTCGCCAATTAGCCTTCTATTTATCAAGCTTAGCCTATGCCCATGCGAAGTCCTGAAGACACAATGAACATGGTTTGTGTCAGTTCTTGACAACTTAGCAAATCACTGACTCGCGTTTGGGCAGGCATTCAAGTTTGAGTCAAAAACGAAAAGACTTGTGGCTCAATGCTTCTGTTGGTATCCCTATCACAGGGATATT